>CM032456.1:129338330-129340830 GCA_019049505.1 Pachyrhynchus sulphureomaculatus
CTAAAAAAGATAAATTTGAAAAATGTTTTATATTGGATAGCTTCAGCCTGGAATCAAGTAAAGAGTAGTACTCTGGAAAAATCTTGGTCAAAATTGATTCCACAAGAGAAGAGACATTACTCAGAGGCAGAAACAGAAGATAATGAAAGTTTACATTAAATTATTACAAGAATATCAGGATGTGAAAGTGTTACGGAACCCGATGTTTGTGAATGGTTAAACAGTGATAGTGTGGAAGATGAAATGACTGACCAAGAATTAATTAAAAGTGTATGCAAAAATGCTAATAAAATAGACAGTGATGACGATGACGATAACGAAGTAGAAGCTACTGACAATACTCCAATAAAAATGTCACATTCAGAAGGAGTAGAGGCCCTAGAAAAAGCGTTACCTTATGTAGAACAACAAGAAAATGCAACCGCCGCCGACGTTTTACTTATCAAACGTTGGAGAGACATTGCAGCAGAACTAACGCAAAACGAGTGCAGTTAAAAATTACTTCATTTTTAAGATATTAGGGTTAAGAATGAAACTATTTTATTTTCGATTTTCCCTACATATACATAAAATAAGTAAACTAATTTTTCGATCCTTTGTTTTAATAAATACCTATGTATGTAATAGCATATCGTATAATAGAGAATTTTCAGAATTAATATATGTATATATATATATATATATATATATATATATATATATACATATATTAATTCTGAAAATTCTCTATTATACGATATGCTATTACATACATAGGTATTTATTAAAACAAAGGATCGAAAAATTAGTTTACTTATTTTATGTATATGTAGGGAAAATCGAAAATAAAATAGTTTCATTCTTAACCCTAATATCTTAAAAATGAAGTAATTTTTAACTGCACTCGTTTTGCGTTAGTTCTGCTGCAATGTCTCTCCAACGTTTGATAAGTAAAACGTCGGCGGCGGTTGCATTTTCTTGTTGTTCTACATAAGGTAACGCTTTTTCTAGGGCCTCTACTCCTTCTGAATGTGACATTTTTATTGGAGTATTGTCAGTAGCTTCTACTTCGTTATCGTCATCACATTTTATTAGCATTTTTGCATACACTTTTAATTAATTCTTGGTCAGTCATTTCATCTTCCACACTATCACTGTTTAACCATTCACAAACATCGGGTTCCGTAACACTTTCACATCCTGATATTCTTGTAATAATTTAATGTAAACTTTCATTATCTTCTGTTTCTGCCTCTGAGTAATGTCTCTTCTCTTGTGGAATCAATTTTGACCAAGATTTTTCCAGAGTACTACTCTTTACTTGATTCCAGGCTGAAGCTATCCAATATAAAACATTTTTCAAATTTATCTTTTTTAGACAATCAGTAAGATTGCCACCTTCATCTACTTCTTCTAAAATATGCTCCAATAACAAACGCCTGTAATTGCGTTTTAAATTTTCCACCCTGATCCATAGGCTGAATGAGAGAAGTTACAGCAGGAGGCAAAAACATTGCTTTTATTTCCCCACTTTCAAGTTGCTCCGCACTTGGGTGAGTGGGAGCGTTATCTAGTAACAGAATACATTTTCTAGGATATCCATGTTCTTTTAAAAAAAAGTTCCACTTTGGGAACAAAATCTCCAAAAAACCAGTCTTTAAATAGGGTCGCGTTTATCCAGGCATTGTTTTGATTTTTATACAAAATAGGAAAAGCATTGCGGCGAATATTCTTAAAGGTTCGTGGATTTGCTGACTTACCAATACATAATAATGGGAGTTTGTGTCTTCCAGAAGCATTACTACATGCAAGAACAGTAATACGTTCTTTGCTACGTTTGTAACTAGGTGCTCCAGCTACCGTTTTTGAAGCTAAGGTATTTGACGGCAACATTTTGTAGTTCAAGTGTGTTTCATCACAATTATAGATTTGGTCTGGTTGTAAACCATGTTCTTTCATAAGCTGCTCAAAATTCTCTGCAAATTTTTTTGCAACAGATACATCAACCGACAATCTTTCTCTACAAACTTTCAGTTGACGTACACCATGTTTTTTTTCACCTGCCTAGCCATCCATCACTTGCAGAAAAATTTACAATAACCGGTAACGCTTAAACTCACTACCTTATGTTTTAAAATTGTTCCTGAAATTGGTATTCCACGTTCTCGATTCTGGGTAAATCATAAAAATAAAGAATCACCCACTTTCTGGTATTCACCGCTTTTCATACTTTTTCGTGCCTGTGTGGGCGATGACAAAACACTACACCATTTATCAAGTTTTTCGCGATTTTTTCTCCACTCTGAAACAGGCTACATCTAAATCCTTCGCTATATTTTTAAGAAGTTCACCATTATCTAAACGTTGAATTGCTTCAAGTTCCTTTTTTAAGGTAATAAGAACACGTTTACGCTTATTATTATGACACTCCATTTTGTAAAATATCTATTAAAACGAAACTATTATCTCTGCGATAATAATAGATGTAATGAGTAACTTATAACACTCGTCGACTAACCAA
>CM032456.1:129343330-129355830 GCA_019049505.1 Pachyrhynchus sulphureomaculatus
TCCATATCTAATCAAAGATTCTATGAGAGCCTTATAAATGACGATAAGAGTATCGGTGCTCATAACCTGCCTAAGAAGATAAAATTTTCTAATTAGATTGCTTATTCGATTAGTAAGGTATTCAACATGAGGTGTCCATTTTAGGAAGTGATCTATTACTATACCTAGATACTTTGTCTGAGGTATTTCCTTTATTGATGGTTATTGATGTTAAAATGATCAAATGGTGGTCTGTTAGCTTTTGTTAGTGAAAAAGCAATATAATTTGTTTTAGAGAGATTTAAAGACAATTTAAATGTATCAAGCCATGTTTTTGTAATTATTAGTCCATGTATCATTTTATTTCTTAACTCTTCCCAAGTATCTCCACTGAACACCAATACAGTATCGTCCGCATATGATAGTATTGTGCCGCCCACGTTCGGTGATAATAAAGAGTTAATATAGGCAATAAATAATAATGGGCCAAGCACCGTACCTTGCGGAATGCCCATTCTAATGATTTGTCTGTTACTTAAGGTTTTATTAATCTTGACAACTTGATATCTCTCTTTAAAGTAACTTTGAAATAGTTTCCAAACTGTTCCCCTAATTCCACTGTGCCACAATACGTTAAAAAGTTTTTCATGGGGGACCGTATCAAATGCCTTAGCCAAATCAATGAAAACGGCGGAACACTTCCTACCCATGTTTAGATGATTTGTAATTTCTGATATTAATTTATGCATGGCATTTTCAGTATCACACCCTTGCAGAAATCCAAACTGGCTGCCTGACAAAATGTTATTGGTTTCAAAAAATATCATTAGTCGTTCCTTGACACACTTTTCAAATACTTTCGCAAAATTGCTGATTACACTTATAGGTCTATAATTTTCTATTTTAGTTTTTAAACCGCTCTTATAAATAGGGGTGGCAATGGATGATTTAAAAACAGAAGGAACCATCCCTGCTACAAAGCATGCATTAAATATGTGCAACAGCGGTTCCATGATAAAAGTGTGACTCTGCTTTATGAGCTTAGATGTGATTCTATCCAGACCCGACGATCCTGAGCTTTTCAAAGATGAAATATGTTTTATTAATTCATTTTTGGTTACAGGGGTTAAAAATAAAGAGTTTATTATATCTGTGTTTGCATCAATTGAGTTCGTCGGCTCAGGAATAGTCTCTGCCATCCTACTTCCAATATTTATAAAACAGTCATTACAGTGATTAGCTATGTCAGAGTCGGTCTCGAGTTCAATATCTTGATCATTTAGTGATGTAATGTGATTTGTTTTACCAGTATTCTCATATGTGATATCTTTGATAATGTCATATGTTTTTTTCATGTTATTGTTGTTAACATCTAGCAGATTTTTATAATAAGATTTTTTTTGTTTTCCGATTAGTTTGTTTAAGAAATTTCGATATCTTTTATATTCGTTTTCTAAGTCTGGTGTATAAGCTCGTAGCAATTTTCTTTTCATTTTGTCCCTGTGTTTTATAGAAGCAATAATTCCATTTGTAATCCATTTCTTTATCTTATGGTGAGGTTTTAACTTGACAGAATATTTGGTTGTTGCATTGATCATTGATTCCTTTCTGGATTAGGGTCATTCAATACAATTGATCAGTCGTATTCCTTCAAGATCGTAATGAATTTTAGAGAGTCAAATTTAGTTTTCATTATTTCTTCAAGATTATTAAATTTATTTTTTTTTTCATGCTTATCATTAATGTTGAGTATTGTTGGTCCATGATCTGTTATTTTGGAAATATGTATATATATACATATATATATATATATATATATATATATATATATATATATATATATATATATATATATATATATTATTTATCTTGGGATTTGGTCCGAATAAAATTATTTTTATTAATAATTATTATTAATTTTATTAACGTTCCGGTTAGTTACCCAAACTTTTCCAAGTGGAGGTTGCTAAAAGTTTTTAATTATCTCGAGAGGTCGCATTTTTGTAAGTTGATTAAAAATAAACACTTAGGTAACATCCTTTAGGTATATTAATGATACATCCATTACACAATTTTCCACACAACAGATAGGAACCAATTAATGAAACGAAGTCCCAAATTTTGTTTAGCACAATTAGATTATTATTTTATTAGGTTGTAATAAATTTCACTTAATTGTTTTATTTCTGTTTTTAAGTTAAATGTCTTTTGATTTGTTTGTATTTTAAGAAAGTCGCTCTCGCGTTTATATGTGTAGCATTCGGTTCTTAAAAGTTGTGTTGTGTTTCAATAAATTTATGTTTTTAGTGTTCTGTACGGAATACTTATAAGATCACATCGGTGTCTGTCCGTCTATCTGCCTGTCCGTATGCCACACCCGATTTTCTTCGAAACTAATTGACATAGAAAGTTGAAATTTGGCATTAATATAGGAATTGATGGCCTCATCAGAGCCGTGTAGTTCTGAAAGTTCAATTTTGACTTAAGAGGGGGGTTTTGGGGGATGAAATCGGAAGTAAAAATTTCTTTTTACCAGGTCATCGAGTGGGGTGTCAAATGAAAGCTTGTAAAAAGATGAGTTCAAAAATATATAAAATGTTATACTTGCACACAATTCTCTTTGTATTATTTTTAAAAAAGTGTGAAAAATCGCTTTCCCCCCCTTATCTCGAAAAGAACTGATCAAAAAATTTTCAAAAAATTCTGGAATATTCTCTACAGGGTGTAGATTGAACGAAAATTGTGACGATTGCGTTAACTTTAATAACAATTTATCTGGTGTGTAAAAAAAACAAAAGTTTCAAGGTCATCAGTTTTCGTTAAAGATCGGAAAAAAAAACGTTGTTGAATACTCATTTAGGATGTTTTTGTGAAGTCACTAATCATTTTGTACTTCCGTAACAAATTTTTTTATTATTTTAAAAGGAATCAACGAACGCAACACTAATTACGCAAGTCCAACTTACACTTGAACGGTTTTTTTTAATGTATGACTGGTTAGTGTGGTTTTAGTTCTGTATCATATTTATGGCCATTGATTCTACATTCTAAATGTTAGCTAGTGTGACCTATGTAGATACCACTGCAGTCTTTGCGGAGAATTTCACATACTAGTTTTTTTTATCATACAAAATTTTTCGGATTTTAATTTACTGAAATTATTTTTAAGTAAATTTTGTCCCTTATCAGCGATCGTAATATATCGCCTTTAGAAATATTTTTGAATTATTTCGATATACCTGAAATATAGGATAGTGACAGAAACTGATTGGTGTTAGTTTGGTGGCAAAGTTGGTAAAGATAAAGAAATTTTTTTTAATTATATTTTTGAAATCAAAGGATTTCTTTAAATAATATTCATTATTAGTTACCACATATGACAAAATGGTTTTTAGAAATTTGGCCATGTTTATAAATAGCAGTTGAATACACGATACAGTTGGTCTCAGCGGAATTCCTTTTTTATAAATTTGTTTGGGATACCGTAAATTCTCGGAGGTTGTGCATTATATATATATATATATATATATATATATATACATACAAGGACAAGAGAAAACTGGAAAACCATGGAGTTTACAGCATCTCATGCGGAGACTGCCACAAATTTTACATAGGACAAACAAGCAGAAGAATCTCCACCCGGATCCAAGAACCTAAAATAAGTATCAAAAATAAACAAACATCAGCTTTTTTTCAGCACCATCATGATACTGGTCACAACATCAATTTTGAGGGATTTAAACAAATATCCTCGATTTCACATTATAAAACACGCATAATCAGAGAAGCCTTGGAAATCGAAAAGAATGGACAGCTAAATAAGCGAGATGATGCGCTGAATATCTCCACTATATGGAAGGGTCTGCTAGCTAAACCAAGGAATAACCAAAACATCGAGAAGACAACAGTCAGCATAGCGCCGTAACCCGTAATTACCACCCAGCCGGCAAATAGCGATGCTCGGTCGGACACTTCCGATCCCCCTACCTACAACCTGCGTAGACGCCGACCTATAGGGCGACCGCACGTCGGTTTCTCAGTTAGCTTCGAGCGGCAGCAGCAGCAAGATCACAATATCGAGTAGCAGCAGCAGCGGGAGCACTTGAAAATGCCAAAGGAGATTTTGGCGAAACGTCGTGCAAATTTATTGTTAGACGAACGGATTGAAACCCTGAATTTTAATGTATTACATTCCACCATCCGTGAAAACTTCTATTGTAACATATATATATATATATATATATATATATATATATATATATATATATATATATATATATATATGTATATATGTATATATGTATATATGTATATATGTATATATATATATATATATATATATATATATATATATATATATATATATATATATATATATATATATATATATAGAATTCACTGCATATATTGGAACTGGTGTATCCTTGTAGCAAGACCGATTGCATAAAATTCACCTTAAATAGCGGAAGTCAATAATAAAGGAAAAAATCGACACTCAAGAAAAGATGCCATGATTATTTTTTTCAAGCTGCAACTGGTCAACCCTAGAACGCGCCAATATCGAAAATCGCTAGTCAGTTGGGATTTGGGCGGCTTTTCTAAATTTAATAAAAAATAATATTAAAATATTTTAATTATTTTATTCTTCTAAAACCGGCAAAGTATTTGCGGGAATCCATATTCCACGCGGTCATGAAAGGGTACCACAAGTGGCCGCTTTCTAGGGAAACTTCAAATTCAGGTTTAGTTTATTTGCTTTCTTGTCAGTGAATGTTTACAAATTTTGCAATATGTCGTAGGTAATGCAAGGTAACGATCAATATTATTGCAATTTTTTTTAAAGATGTGTGTGTAAATTTGTAGAAAGTGTAGAATATAGCAGCAAATGTGATAAATTGTGTCATTCGATACAGTTAATTAGTTATAATTGTGTTGCTGACAACTTAAGATACTTTATATGGGGATCGACGATTGCACATTTAAGGTGTATTTATTTATTTATTTCCTATGGATGTATATTGCACACAGCACAACTGAAGCTGAATAAAATTACCTAAATGAATTATACAAAAATAGGAATAATGATAACAACACCTCAACAATAAGGTACCGATTTAAGGTAGATAACTAATACGTTTTTCACTTAAGACTAAAAAATCTTAGTTTTCTTAGAAGAAAATTGTTTATCATTTAGTTAAATAAATAACCGGTCAAGTGAAAGTTGAACTTGCTCAATTAAAGTTCTGTACGCTAATTGCTTCTGAAATAAAAAATTTTGTTACGAAGGTATAAAATGACCAGTGACTTCACAAAACACACCTCAAATGCATTTTCAACAAAGTTTAATTCCGATCTTTACTGAAAACTGATGACCTTGAAATTTTTATTTTTTTAAAATACCAAATAAATTATATATATACTCGTGATAATTTTCCGATTCCGATTTCACCCCCCCCAAAACTAAACTCTTAAGTCAAAATTTAACTTTCAAAACTACACGGCTCTGATAAGACCATCAATTCCTATATTAATACCAAATTTCAACTTTCTACGTTAAATAATTTCGGAGAAAATGACAGATGGACAGACAGACCGACAGACAGATGGACAGACACCGAAGTAATTTTATAAGTGTTCCGTACGGAATACTAAAAATAGCTCATCTCAGAATAAAGGAAAAAATTTTAAAATTTATGTATTATAATCTTTTAAAACAATTCCTCAATTTTATATTTCATTTTTAAAATTTTAACACATGTAATCTGCTAAATTTTTATTTGCGTTATTTTAAAGAGGGGTAGCCTAATAAATAAATTATTCAGCTCGGTTTGTAAAGTCATTCCTGGTTGCCTCGCACAGTTGGATGAAGTAGTACCAACTTGGACAAAATTATGTCTACACTTTAATTTTCTTCGTTTTGTAACAGTTTTTTTTAAAGTGCTCATAATATTTATTATATAACATAATTTAATCTATTTTTTTTTAAATGCACCTGCAAGTTTTTTTTTAATTATTAGTACATTCATCCAGTACGGAACACTTATAAGATGACTTCGGTGTCTGTCTATCTGTCTGTCTGTCACACCCGATTTTCTCCGAAACTATTCTGCACAGAACGTTGAAATTTGGCACTAATATAGGAATTGATGGCCAGAGTCGTGTAGTTTTGAAAGTTAAATTTTAACTTAAGGGGTTAGTTTTGGGGGGTGAAATCGGAAGTGAAAAAAAAAAATTTTACCAGATCATCCAGTAGGGTGTCAAATAAAAGTCTGTAAAAAAGACGAGTTCAGAAATGTATACAATGTATTACTTGCGCACACTTCTATTTGTATTATTTTTAAAAAAGTGCGAAAAGTTGCTGACCCCCCAATATCTTAAAACATACTGATCAATCAAAAAATTTTGAAAAAATTCTGGAATATTCACTACAGGATAAAACTTTTTTGAAAACTTATTTTGAAGTGTTTTTTGTGAAATCACTGGTCATTTCATACTTCGGTAACAAAAAATTTTATTTTAAAAGCAATCAACATCCGGAACACTAATTGCGCAAGTCCAACTTGCACTTGACTGGTTATTTTATTTATTTTTTAATATAAACTGATGTTTTATGAAAAAATTATAAATTTTCCATAAAATAGATAATTGGATAGTTACGTACATTTATATGGACATGAAATTCTCCAACGTTATAATAGGTTTTTGGGGTCGTAGTTTACGAGAAAAGTAACTGTTTTTTTTAAATGTATTAAAATTTCAAATATTTACCAATTTTGGCCATTTTTCGCCATTTTCGAGATTGTTTAGTGAATATGAGAATGAACATTACATTTGAGATGTCTGATAATTATTAATATCACCTAATGGAGGAACTTTGCACCAGAAACTCCAAACTAAATATGAAAAATTCATATATTCACTTGAAAAAAGGTGAAACATGAACATTGAAAATCTTACACATTTAAAAAAACATCTACTTTTATCGTAATTTGCGACCCCAAAACATATTATAACGTTGGAAAATTTCATATTCACGTAATTGTACTGGATCCGTAACTAACCAGATATCTATTTTACGAAAAATGTATAATATAATACAGAATTTTGTCCAAGTTAGTAGTACTTCTTCAAATTGTGGCTCGGTGTCGTCTACCCAGCATTTTTTCTCCAAGGCTGAAAACAAATACTTCCTTTGGTACGGCGTACGACGCCGTCTTCAAAGGGTGTTTCCGCTTCATAGTTTACGTTTGGGGAAAGAGGTGAAAATGATATTATTTTATAACTACCGTTTTCTTTTTTTTTATTAATGCCATTACGTTTTCTTAATCGTATTTTTCTCAGTTAGTTGGTGGTTAGGCGGTTCCACCATATTTTTGTAAGGACTGGATGTAATTTCATCAGTTTTTTGTAGTATTGGGATTTCACAATTTTTTTTTTAAAGCTTTAGCCTTAAATCCCGAAGTAGACGGTTCACCATTTAAATATGGTAATCTGTTTCATTATTGAACAAAAGCGTCTTGTAAGATCGATATGCTTTCATTACTTGAGTTTGTTTGAGAGAGAGAACATTTTTATTTTCAGCTGCTTTAAACAAATGTTCGGTAAAAGACGTTTTTGTCCACGAGCCATAGTAGCTCTTGATAAGCTTCTGCAAATAAATTTGCAACATGATGTTGCGTTACTTGACGATCTGGATTTGTCTCCAAAAATTTTTCTATTGCTTGAATATAATAATTGCTCATAGGTTAAAAAAGATACGTTCAGTGGCTGTAACCGTGTGTGGCATGGCAGTTGTAACATTAAGCTTGCTATGGTTAATGCCTCCAAGATCTTCGAATACGTTGTATTTCCATCAAGCAGAAGTAACACTGTATTTTCAGGGATCGGCTTTACGACACTTGTAAAATGTTTCATCCATTTTACAAATAAGTTTCATTTAGTACAGCCAGTGTCTGGAATGGTGACAACACCCTGAGAAGGTGTGCCATTTCTCAATTCAGGATTTTGTCTCATTCTTTTGAATATAAGCATTGGTGGCACATACTGTCCAGCTACACTGGCACAACACAAGGCCTATTTTCCCCCCTGTGATTGCGCCATTTTGTTTCTTCCTTTTTCATCCTAAAACTTTTTGCATTTTTTTCGGAACGGTGGAAAATCCACTTTCATCATTAAATATTTAGCAGGTCGATTTCCCTACCTTTCTCTACTTTGAAAAATCACCTGTTAAGGGGTAATGATCGGTTGTTCTTCGGCCTTCAAGGAATTATTTCTTTTCAATGTCAGTATTTTATAGGTGAGCTAAATTTTTAAATAATTTGGCAAAAGGGAGTTTTGCCTCTTTTTTAATTTTTCAAAAATTTTAGAATTTAAAAAAAGTATTGAATGTGCTTCTACATGACCCCACGAGTATATATATATATATATATATATATATATATATATATATAAATATATATATATATATATATATATATATATATATATATATATATATATATATATATATATATATAATATTTTATGTAATACCAACAGGGCAGATACAATAGGGCGCAAAAAACCAAAAATTACACGAAAATTGAACAATTATGCAATTTCGCAGTGACAAGCACTTTTTTTTACCGGAGCACTATCGTTGGCTTATCATATAATATAAATTAGCAACCTATCGTAACCTAACTAAGCCTAATCTACTCCAAATTAAGGCAACTTTACCTAACAAAACTTGGTGCATCATACCTTACACAACAGAAAGGAAAATTAACGTAATAAAGCTTTTATGTCATTTGTAGGCCTATTGAGATCATTCAATATTAGATAAATAAAAGAAAATTACTGAATATGTACACACAGAAATACACATACCGACACATGAGATAATGCAGAACTCATACAAATCATTCTGAATAAAGCTAAAAGAGGGTACTTAAATAAAGCATATATATTTTCTTTATGAATACACATTATGTACACTCGGGTGTAGAATTGCTGCTTAATAAAATTATAGAATATGTGCTATGATGTCTTAAGTTGTGCCAGGTTAAGCTGCCTTTCTGTTATGTATGCTAAGATGCCTTAGGTAGTGGTATATTAGTTGCCTTTCTGTTGTGTAAACTATTATGCCTTAGATTATGTTAGGTAAAGCTGCTTCAGGTTAGGTTAGGTTAAGATGCCATAGATAAAGTTAGGTGAAGCTGCCTTTCTGTTGTGTAAGCTATGTTGCCTTAGGATATGTTAGCTTTACCATCGGCCTTCCCGATATCTAAGTTGTGAAGCTTAATGTTTTTTTCGATTAACCTGCCTTAGGCTAAGTTAAGTTTAGCTGACTTAGGTCAATTTAGGTTAAACTGCCTTAAGTTAGATTAGAATCTGCTGCATTAGGTTAAATTAGGTTAAGCTCCCTTTCTGCCTTGTAAGCTATGACGCCTAAAGTCATATTACGTTAATTTTCCTTTCTGTTTTGTAAGATATGATACATTAGGTTTTGTGTCAGTTTTGAAAACTTAATTCTGCTTAGAAATCATCATATGTTTGTATTTCATTCGGATTTTGTTGTTTCTAGCGGCCATATTGAGCCACCTTCTTGTTTTTTTTTTCAAAAGGGCCACGTTGCGTTTGAAAGCTTACATTTCAACGAAGAAATTGACACCCTTGAATTTCTTTTCCGTTAATTCTATTTTTGGGTATGAGGGTGGCCCCATTGACGCGAAACGTCCCATATATATATATATATATATATATATATATATATATATATATATATATATATATGTCATCATCGTCATCATCAGTAGCTTATTCCATCCATAGTCGGATGTAAATACCCCCAAGTTGTCTCCAATAAACTTTGTTGTTTGCTTTTTGCATCCAATCATGTCGTCTCTCCATCTTGTATGTGGTCTATCTCTGCATCTTTCTCTAGGCCTCCATTCAACTATACGGCGTGTCCATCTGTTATCATTCATCCTTGCGACATGCCCCGCCCAATTCCACCTTAATATACATATTCGTTGTATT
This sequence comes from Pachyrhynchus sulphureomaculatus, assembly GCA_019049505.1. Lineage (NCBI taxonomy): Eukaryota > Metazoa > Arthropoda > Insecta > Coleoptera > Curculionidae > Pachyrhynchus > Pachyrhynchus sulphureomaculatus. The sequence goes on from CM032456.1 coordinate 129,353,333, forward strand.
ACATCTATCACTTTTGATCATCTTCGTATCTCGATGTTAGGATTACGACCTTGGAGTCTAATATTTAGCATTCTTCTCTCCATTGCTCTTTGGGTTGCTTGGAGTTTATTTATTATACTTTTATTTAAAGCCCACTTTTTGGTGCCATATGTTAATACCGGCAGTACAAATTGATCGAATACTCTGACTTTTATTGTATTTGGGACGTCTAATTTAAATGTAGATTGTAAACTTTTGAACGCAGACCAAGCCAACGAGACTCTTCTATCCAAGTCAGCCTTTAAATTAATTTTTGATATTTTGATTTTTTGTCCTAAATATATGAATGTTTGTACCCTTCCTATTCTTTCACCTTCTTTTAACAGTTCCTGGCTGTTATCTTCACTTTTGTTGTTCAAATATTTGATTTTGGTGAAGTTTATTTTTAGTCCTATTTCTCTAGACTTGTTATCCAACTTCATCAGCATTTCTTGCAATTTGTCTTTTGTGTTGGCGATTAGAGTGACATCATCTGTGAACCTTAAGTGATTTAATCGTTCACCGTCCATTAGTATTCCTTTATTTTCCCACTTTATCGATTTGAACATGTCTTCTAGAGTCAACCTGAACAGCTTTGGGGATATCGAGACGCCTTGTCTAATTACTCTTTTAATTTTGATGTTATTTTTTTTTTTCTTCAAGCATTAATTGTGATGTTGCATTTTTATATATGTATTCAAAAAGAGTTGTGTATCTTTCATCGACTCTGCAGTTACTTAAGGCGTTAAGGACTGCCCACATCTAAACGGAATCAAATGCTTTTTCGTAGTCAACCAGTGCTATCCACAAGCTGACCATATTTAACCTAATAATCTAATTGTTTGAAGATGGTCTAAAGTCCTGTATCCCCGTCTAAATTCCGCTTGTTCATGTGGTTGATAACTGTCTAATTTGTTCGTTAATGTATATATTATAATTATAGTGAGGATTTTGTATAGTTCCTATAACAGGCTGATGGGGCTGTAATTCTCCACTTTAAAGTTGTTCCACTTTTTAAAAATAAGCACAATCAAGACGTTTACCCAAAGTCTTGGTATTTTACTTTCTATTAGGCATCTGTTAAATAGAGCTTGAAGAGATTTTATTATCGATGCCCCTCCATACTTTATCATTTCTGTAGTTATTTCATCGCCCCCTGGTTCTTTGTTGTTGTGCATATGTTGTAGAACTTTCATTATTTCATCCGTTGTTACATCGGGAATTTCTTCAGATCTCACATTTCTTACTATCACTCTATTTCCTTCCTTTTTTTGGGCGGTGGCGATATTTTCGTGTCATATAGTGTTTGGTAATATTTCTTTGTAGCTTCCTTTATCTCTTTGATTTGTGCGATCTCTTGCTTATCGTTATTTATAAATTTTATTATTTGATGTCTCCCTTCATTCATTTGTTTGTTCAGATGTTTTAAACTTTTTCGCTCTTTCAAAATTTCTTCTATTTTCGAGTTTCTTTACTGTCTGACGTCTTCTCTGATCTTTTTCTTCATTTTTTGTCTATTTCTGCCAATTCTAATCTGTCATGTGTAGGATCATTTCTTAATAGTCTTTTCTGTTTCATAAGATTTTGTGTCTCTTTACTTAATTTTTGTATTTTCTGTCTTTTCGAAGTTGCTATTTGTTTTGTAGTCATGAGTATTTGTGCGTTTATTTCTTCAAGTTCTGTTTGGTAGTTTATATGTTTTATATGATTTTCCAATGCTTGTCGATATTTATTTGTGTTTTGCTTTATGATTTCTATCGAAATATTTCTATCAATAACGACCTGTGTGTGAAAAATACTGAATTTATTAGATACTTTGAGAATGCCCACAAAAAAATGGGTGAAACGTCAGTAAAGACTAAATAAAATAAAATAAGTTGTTTTAATAAGTAGAACCAAAATGTACAGAATCATATATATATATATATATATATATATATATATATATATATATATATATATATATATATATATATATATATATATATATATATATATATATATATATATATATATATATATATATATATATATATATATATATATATATATATATATATATATATATATATATATATATATATATATATATATATATGGGACGATCCGCGTCAACCGGATCAGAGCTACGACCAAACTTAGAAGCAACCAAAAAACTTGACCAAGGGCTCATTTTAAAGCTTAGAGTGTCTACTTTCAAATGCCGAGTGCGCCTTTGAAAAATCCAATATGGCGGCTCCAATATGCCGGCCGGTAGTCGGAGAAAAATTAAGTGTCCAGCAAAAAAAGCTTGTAAAAATAAAAATTCACAACTGTTTGGGTCGTTTTTTGGCTCAAATTGTAGCTGATGGACGCTCCAAGAAATTGGGGTGGTAAGTTGACAAAATCCAACATGGCGGATCCAATATAGCGGTCAAAAAGCCAATATGGTGGCCGAATTTTCGCAAATTAACCGATTTGCACTAAATTTTGCAAACGGG
>CM032456.1:129360830-129473330 GCA_019049505.1 Pachyrhynchus sulphureomaculatus
ACCTTGAAATTTCTGTTGTTTTTTTTATATACCAGATAAATTATTACAGGTAATGCACTCGTGATAATTTTCGTTCAATCTACACCCCGTGGAGAATATTCCAGAATTTTTTCAAAATTTTCCGAAAAGTACTTTCCGAGATAAGGCGGGTGGACAGCGATTTTTCGCGATTTTTTAAAGATAATACAAAGAAAAGTGCGCGCAAGTATTACATTAAATATATTTTTTTTACTCGTGTTTTCACAAGCTTTCATTTGACACCACACTCGATTACCTAGTAAAAAAATTTTTTTTTCACTTCCGATTTCACCCCCCAAAACTAACCCCTTAAGTCAAAATTTAACTTTCAAAACTACATGGCTCTGGTGAGGCCATCAATTCCTATATTACTACCAAATTTCAACTTTCTATGACAAATAGTTTCGGAGAAAATCGGGTGTGACAGACGGACAGACAGACAGACAGACAGACAGACAGACACACAGACAGACAGACAGACAGACAGACAGACGGACAGACAGACACCGAAGTGATCTTATAACGTGGAACACTAATTATCAGTAAAAGAAATGATCGAAATAAAACAAGAGAAAAAACGCTGTGAACGATCGGGCCGACGTAGATGGTATCAGTCATATTTACACTAATTTACTTAAATAAAATATTTATTCTCACCATGTATTAAACAGAAAAAACGTACTCTCACCTAATAAATAATAAAATCACAAATAAGCAACCAAATAAAAAATTAACAATATAGCAAGCCTTCTTTTGTGTGGGATTCCTTTTGCATAGTAAAGTAAACCACCGAAGTTCAAGGTACGTACAAAATAATAAAATATATAATTTTAATTCTACCGATTTTAATTTGTATGTGCATAAGTGTTCAAAATTTAGACTGTGATCTAAAAAAAAATTATTATATTTTAACTCAACTAAAGCTATATAATTTTATATTTTTAGAAATGTAAGAACAAAAAATAAAGAAAAAGGAAAAAAAAAATTTGAAAATGCCCTAAATTCATGGAGAAACGTTAAAATAAGTTGTTTAAATTATTCCATGAACTTAAAACCCAAAAAACTCCTAATTTGAATATTGTAAAAGGTTCAAGAAGATAAAAGTTATATATATATATATATATATATATATATATGCATGTATACATATATATATATATATATATATATATATATATATATATATATATATATATATGCATATATACGTATATATATATATATATATATATATATATATATATATATATATATATATATATATATATATATATATATATATATATATATATATATATAGTAGACACTCAGTAGTGTGAACATCGCATAACGGAAACCTCGCATAATGTGAACATGTTATTAATTAACCCAGGCCACCGTATACCGTGAACAAGCAAACCTTCGCTAATGGAAACAAACAAATAATGCCATCCATTCTGAAAAATCGATACAGTTGCGGTTGCGCACTGTTATAAATCCCCAATAAATTCGGTACTTCCCAGTCGTATAAGCTAAAAGTATATTCGTTTCGTGAGATCGTTCGTTGTTAATAGGTGGTGTCTCTTAAAAAACCCAAAGTGTCTTACTCTTTACGAGAAATCGCTAGTGATTCAAGGATTAAATGATGGACAAGGTGTTACTTATTTAGCCAAAAAATATGATGTAGCAAACATTAAAGAGTTCGGGGTTTCTCAGAATGGAAAAAAAATTGTATAAGTGGTTTTTGGATCAACGGAATGAAAATTATATTGTGCGTGGGGAAATGATTAAGCAAAAAGCAAAGCTAATTCATTCACAAATTAAAGAAAATGATAAGCCATTTACAGCTAGTGGAGGATGGCTACAACGCTATAAAAAGCGATTTGAGATTCGCTTCTTGAAAATTTCTGGGGAAAAATTATCCTCTCAACCAGAACTCGTGGATCCGTTTAAAATTCAGTTAAAAAATAAAATGGAGGAACTTGGTCTCACTTTGGAGCAACTTTATAATACTGATGAAACAGGACTTTATTGGAAATTGCTACCAGACAAAACCTTTCGCGGCAGAAAGAACTGCAGCTGGTAGAAAAAACGAAAAGCAGCGTATGACATTTTTGGCATGCACTAATGCTGCTGGGACTCATAAGATAAAACCATTGGATATTGGTAAAGCTGCAAAGCCAAGGTCATTTAAAAATTTCAATTGTCCCGTTGACTATGATTATTCTAGAGCAGCTTGGATGACTGCTACCATTTTCAAAAATTGGTCTCATTACTCGTTTGTCCCTCAGGTAAGATTCAATTTTTAACGTCATGGATCTTAAACCTAAATAAATAATTGTACTTGTAGGTTAAAATGTTTCTGAAGGATAAAGGTCTCCCGATAAAGGCCTTACTCTTACTAGATAATGCGCCATCTCATCCAAATGAAGATGAACTAAAAAGTGATGACGGGCAAATTGTAACAATGTATCTTCCCCCGAATATCACACCACTCATACAACCTATGGATCAAAATGTTATTAGATTAACAAAATTGTATTACAGAAACAGTCTGCTCTCTACTGTAATTAAAAACAACATGAACGTTTCTGGGCTCCAAAAAAATTGACTATCAAAGACGCAGTAATTAACCTAATGGCAGCCTGGAATTATCTTCATACAGAAATTATAAAAAAATGTTGGAGGAATATTTTGGAGGGGGTGTGCTCAAATTTTGATGACGACGAAAATGTGCCACTCGCTGTTTTGAAACGCCGTTGGGCCAACGACAACTTAGTTTCCAAGTCACTTGAACTTCTGCACGTAGTTGCACCTCAGGTAAGTCTTTTCTTTCTACACATACAAATATTTTTATTGGCTCTTGTTTTGTTTAATTATAGGGTGATTTTAACGAATCTGATGTCTTGCAGTGGAATCAGTGTGACAATGATTTTAAAGATCATGTAAGTGAAGACCATCAAAGTGATGAAATTGAGAAGGTCGAAGAAAATCCTGAATTATCGACTACATCAATACCGTTAAATAGAGTCATAGAGGCTTTAAGTGTAGTAAACCAGTGGGCAGAAGCAAGCGACATTGACGTTAATGATCTTATAGTTATAAAAAGACTAAGAGATAAAGCCATTTTGCAGAAGACTAAAAGTTCCCATAAACAAACAAAAATATTTGATTTTTTTTTACCAAAAAATGACTTTTATCAGCTTGTTTTTATTTTTTAGTATTTGTTTTGATGAGAATGATCATTTTTTCATGTTTATATTGTTAATTATAGATTTTTTTTAAATATTTAATATAACCTTCGTTAACGTGAATAAATCGATAACGTGAACAGACGTCGTTTTTTTTGGGTTCACACTATCGAGTGTCTATTGTATACATATATATACATATATATATATATATATATATATATATATATATATATATATATATATATATATATATATATATATATATATATATATATATACCTCGAGTCCGCTTCGAAAGCCTGCCTGTTCTGCCGGTTGATAAAAATCTAATTTATTTGAAAGCCAGTGTGTTATATTCCGGATCAAAAGTTTATAAAGATGTGACATTAAACTGATGATTTTCTATATCCGTTATATCACCCTTCATGAATAAAAATATTACCTAGGCGTTACACCATTGTTTAGGAATTCTGCGTCCTTGAAACCCTTTTAACTATTTTTCCAGTCTGTATCCACCAAATCGCCATTTCCAGGGTATCTCCATATCCCCTGATAAATTTTCATTTTTTAACTTTTTCAATCCGTTTCTTATTTCATTCGGAGAGATAGGTATGGCAATTGCTCTGAGCCGACATTTACTATCGAGGTAGCACTTTTGAAATCTTTGACTGTATTTTGTGTTGTCGAATATAACTTACCATAGAATCTGTTCTAGATCAATTACAACTATCCTCTGTTCACCTTTCGATGCTTTCAGTTCAGTCCTTCCATTTGAAACTTTGGATCCAAGAACTGGAAGACATATTAGCATTCGTTTCAATAGTCTAGTGAATAATTTGGTGTTATATTTCATTCCATCTGTGCGAATGGTCTTTTTTATTTCCCTGTTTATTGTTTTACGTTCGTCTGTTCCCTTTTCCATTTCTCCTCTTTCGTTGATCAGATTGTTGGTGACCCTGGAACAAATGTTACTTGCTGCAGTGTACACTGTGACTCTTATTCTCTCATTAATGTCGGTTATGTCTCATAAGCCTCTTCTGATCACAATCGTTGCGACACCTCTTTCTGATATTTCTTCTTTCTTTCCTCTCATTAACTGCCGGAAACTTATTTCTATTGACTAATTTATTCCATTCTTTTTGATGTTAAGGAGGAAACGAGCTCTTACCATTCTGTGAGCGCTTCCCTTGTCAAGTCATTTCTGAACAGTTATATCAGAGCATAGTTTTCTCCTATATATATACATATATATATATATATATATATATATATATATATATATATATATATATATATATATATATATATATATATATATATATATATATATATATATATATATATATATATATATATATATATGTATATATATATATATATATATATATATATATATATATATATATATATATACATATTACAATAAAGGTTTCCACGGATGGTGGAATGTAATACATCAAAATTCTGGGTTTCAATCCATTCGTCTAACAATGAATTTGCACGACGTTTCGCCAAAATCTCATTTGGCATTTTCAAGATCACAGTATCGAGTAGCAGCAGCAGCAGCAAGTGCACTTGAAAATGTCAAATGAGATTTTGGCGAAACGTATTGCAAATTCATCGTTAGACGAACGGATTGAAACCCGAAATTTTATATATACATATATATATATATATATATATATATATATATATATATATATATATATATATATATGTACATATATATATATATATATATATATATATATATATATATATATATATATATATATATATATATATATATATATATATATATATATATATATATATATATATATATATATATATATATATATATATATATATATATATATATATATATATATATATATATATATATAGAATAAAAAAAGAAAGCAAAATGTTGCCGTATCTACCAAAATTATTAAAAATACAATCTTAATTGGGGAACTCGGCAAATTTAGGCGTGATAGGAGATCACACAATTTTCATTAAGCCGCCAATATTTCGATCCTGGATTGGGACCTTCTTCAGGGCAGAACTCAAAAGAAGAACAGAGCGTTTTCACTGATAATGTCTGGGACAACTTTAAATTAATGATGTTATCATTAGGTTGTTATAATAAATAAAATTAGTGTGGAACAAGAATAAGATATTAGTCATAATAAGTTAAAAAAAGTTGGTTAATCCATAAAATATACAAAATACACATTAAAACACTGTAGACAAAATTCTAAAAAACAAATTTAACACATGGATGTAATTGGGAACCCTGGATGTTGAAAACATCGTTGGGCCAAATGCACCAATGCAGTTACCAACGCTGTTTTACAAAACCGTAATACTTCTTTTGAGAAGACTTTGTTCATTAAGACACACAAATTTCTCAAACAACATAATGAGATCTTAATTACTTCTTCAGACAAAGGCTCGGTTACAGTTGCCTTAGAGAGACTACATTATGAAACTAAGATGTTAGAACTTATTGATGATGAACAAGTTTACAAGAAGCTCTCTCATGATCCCACTACTCAACATCAAAACAAGAGTAATAGTTTTATTAAGCAGTTAAAGACCAAAAAATGGATCGACGATATAACAGCCAAACAACTTTACTACTACAAGGCGATTCCACCAAGGATTTATGGTTTGCCCAAGATACACAAAGAAGGGGTACCGCTCAGACCTATCGTCTCCACCACCTGCTCTCCTACTTCAAAACTCAGTAAATTTTGTGCTAATCTTCTTGAAAAGTCCTTCCTCAATTATCATACATTCGCTATTAAAGACTCTTTTGCGTTTAGTGCAATGGTCAATAATTTTCAATTACCAGAAAACCACATTATCATATGACTTGATGTAGTCAGTCTTTTCACGAATATTTCATGGCAGTTAACCCGCCAAATAATTGACTCCGAATGGGCATTAATCTCACCCAACACCAAAATCAGCAAATCCTTCTTCTTATCTATAATAGAATTTCTTTTCCAGTCAACCTTCTTTAAATTTAAAGACTCTTTCTACTCTCAAATTTTTGGATGCCCTATGGGCAGTAACCTCAGTCCTGTTCTTGCTTCAATCGTCATGTCATATGCTTTAAAAAGCTGCACTCAAAGATTATCCTTCCGACTTCCATTCCTATATCAATACGTAGACGATTTAATTCTATCCATACCAGCTGATGGCAAAGAAGAAGTTCTTCATGTTTTCAACTCATTCGACCCACACCTGCAATTCACTATGGAAGAAGAAACCAACAATGCTGTTCCATTTCTGGACACAAGAGTCGTTAGAGACTCCCATAACATCATCAAACTTGATTGGTATAGAAAACTTACTTCTTCTGGGAGATATATCCATGCAAACTCTGGCCATGATTGGAAGGTGAAGGTCAATGTCATCAAAGGCCTGTATAGAAGACTGAAGATAATAGTCCATCCTGATTTCTTACTCCAGTCACAAGAAACACTTACAAAACTTTTCATAGATAATGGATACAATCGAAAACTCTTACTAAGAACCAAAGATGAAGTCAACAAGCTTACTCATATCCATCAAATTCCCCCAGAACCCCCTCCCCTCCACCTACCGCATATCTCCCCTCCCCCTTTAACTCCCCCAGTCGAAATAAATTGGTCGTTGCTTTCTTTACCATTCATTCCTGGCCTTACAAACAAATTGGTCCACATATTGTGTGTCATTCCCAACATTAAAATCGCCAGATATTATTTCTTCAAAAACAGACGTGTCTTCAGCAAGCTGAAGGCCCCGCTGCCAGTTCTTTCCATGTCAGACTTGGTTTACTCAATTTCCTGCCTCCATAAAAGTGACACTAGATGCCATCCATACCGATGTGCCTTGGCGACCCATTCTGTTGACAATGGTCATTCCTTTAATTTCAAGGAACCCAAAATTCTTCATTTCTCCAATAATCTTTCCAAGAGAGAATTCCTTGAGATGTGTTACATCCAGGAGAATCACCTTAATATCAATAAAAGAACCGACCTGGATGGTCTTAGTAACATATATAGTTTCCTCCTCTCCTGTGATAAATCAACTTCTCACAATCTTTCCCTGTCTTCAAGTGTTTTATGATCCATCTGAACCGCGTTGGTAGTCTCTTTTTTAGCTCCGTAATTTCCAGGGTTTCTCTCCTCCTTCCTCTCTCTATTTACGGTTCTCTTTGATTCTGAGCTTCACAGATTCCTTCCATTTTATCTGGGCCATCTTTTGCACCTAGCGATTACTGTCTTCCTTCCATTGACAGTACCTTGCGTCACCTCTCTTACACTTCCTGGTGCCTCGAGTCTTCATTGGTTTTTTGCCAACAATCTCTTCCTCCAATCAGATTCCAACAAGAAATTAATAAATTAATAATTAATTCACTAGATAATTTTCTTCTTCGTTGCTCCCATTATTGTCACTCTCTCTCTCGCTCCCTCGCTCACCATTTACTTATAATTAGGGTGTGTTTTATCCTTCCGCTATTACATACCGGGTGGTTTTGGTCGCTCAATTGGCTACCTCTCTCTCACTTAGGGTCCAATATTTGTACTTCCTTTTCTATCGGTTCCTTCCAGGTGTCGACCCCGCATTCTGGTTAATTGAGTTTTCTTGACTAAACCCCTTATCTCTGTCGGGTAGCTGTCTCCTGTCGTTCTTGTCATTTGTTCCTAAATGGCGGTGGCCATATGTGGTGGTCACAAGTGAAATAATTAACGATGTTTTCAACATCCAGAGTTCCCAATTACATCCATGTGTTAAATTTGTTTTTTAGAATTTTGTCTACAGTGTTTTAATGTGTATTTTGTATATTTTATGGATTAACCAACTTTTATATGTAACAACTTTTTTATGTATAACCTACGGCCATTCAGGCTAACGAAATCTTTGCACTTCTCATGTGAGTTTTTTAACTTATTATGACTAATATCTTATTCTTGTTCCACACTAATTTTATTTATTATAACAACCTAATGATAACATCATTAATTTAAAGTTGTCCCAGACACTATCAGTGAAAACGCTCTGTTCTTCTTTTCAGTTCTGCCCTGAAGAAGGTCCCAATCCAGGACCGAAATATTGGCGGCTTAATGAAAATTGTGTGATCTCCTATCACGCCCAAATTTGCCGAGTTCCCCAATTAAGATTGTATTTATATATATATATATATATATATATATATATATATATATATATATATATATATATACATATATATATATATATATATATATATATATATATATATATATATATATATATATATATATATATATATGTATATATATACATATATATATATATATATATATATATATATATATATATATATATATATATATATATATATATATATATTTATACGATTTACGTGCTTTTTTTTTAAAACATACAAATGTTCTCTGGCCAAGTTATAGGCTATATTTTATTACGTTAGGTAACATAATGAATAAGCAGTGACGATAATAGTCGGAAAAAAGTTTTCAGCTAGCGCGTTCTCTTGTAATACCTAAACGATTAAATATGGGACAATATTATGTAGCAAAGATTATAATATACATATATAAAATGTAACATCTCTCTGTCTATCTGTCTGTCCGTTAGTGCGCTTTTGACTTTAAAATGGATTTACATGTTTTTTTTTTAATTCATACATTTTTTCTCTTGCCAGGTTATCTATAATATTCTATAATATATAAAAAATGCAACGTCTCTCTGTCTGTCTGTCTGTCTGTTTAGTGCGCTTATCACTTGAGAACCACTTATCCGATTTACGTGATTTTTTTAAATTCATACATATGTTCTCTGACCATGTTATAGATATATATTTTATTACGTTAGATAACATAAGGAATAAGTAGTGACGATAATAGAGAATCAAGTCGGAAAAGAGTTTGCCGCTAGCGCGCTATCCTGCAAAACGCTGCCTAAACCGTTAAATATTTAACAATATCATAGAGCAAAGAATATAATATATATAAAATGCAACGTCTCTCTGTCTGTCTGTCCGATAGTGCGCTTATCACGCGAGTCCCACTTATCCGATTTACGTAGGTTTTTTTTTTTAAATTCATACGTATGTTCTTTGGCCAGATTATATAATAATATTCTATATATAATACATATGAAGCGCAACGTCTCTCTGTCTGTCTGTCCGTTACTGCGCTTATCATTCGAGAACCACTTATCCGATTTACGTGTTTTTTTTTTTAAATCCATACATGCGATTCGTAGGTTCTCTGGTCAGGTTATAGGATATATTTTATTATGTTAGGTAACATAAGGAATAAGCAGTGGCCATAATAGTGAATCAAGTCCACTCGATCGGAGCCGCGGGCACGGCTAAAATATATATATATATATATATATATATATATATATATATATATATATATATATATATATATATATATTATATATATATATATATATATATATATATATATATATATACATATATATATACATATATATATATATATATATATATATATATATATATATATATATATATACAGTTATTAAACTTTTCGTGTAACCATTTGCTCACATCGATGGTGGAGTGGATACTAGCACCATCTTGCTGAAAGTACACATGCCTTCTTTTCATTAAATGGAGATTATCTAGTAAATCTGACAAATCTGTATGTAATAATAAGCATCTAGCGGAATTTAAATTATTCCTTAGAAAAAAGGGCCCTACAATTTTCATACCTAAAATTCCACATCACCCATTCCCTGTAAAACTATACTGGCCTTTACTTTCAACAATAAATTCAGGGTTTTCAGTGACACACTAATTACAATTTTTCGACCTTACTGTCTCATTTGAAATGAATGTTGGTTCGTCTGAAAACACAATTTTTCTTGGGAACTTAAAGTCTTCTTCAATCATACTCTTAAACCATGGACAGAAACCAAAGAGAGTATACTAGTCCCAGTCTTTAAACATTTGCACAACTTTTGGTTTGTACGAAAACAATTAATTCTTTTAATGTTTTTCTTACCGATCGCTCTTCAATATTTGTCACCTCCGAAATATGAGCAACTGACACTTGGTGTGTTTCTAAAATTATCAGCGGGTTATGTAAACCAGTTGCATCATTAGTCATTATTTTTTGGTGAGAAAATTTGTACTGATTTTCTGTATTAACCGTTTCTTCATTTTTTTCAGTATGCGTGTAACCGTAGAATAATGTAGAATTTTATCAAGGTGCCTTTCAATAAATATTGCTGGGGCCTCTAGAACATTTCTCTAGTTATTCTCACAAATTTTATTAATTTTTTTAAAAAGATAATGATACGTGCCTTTTAAATACAACACTTTTAATGATCAAATAGAAGGAGGTAATAAAACAAACAAATTAAGTTCGCAAGTACAATTAAAATACAATAATATATATATATATATATATATATATATATATATATATATATATATATATATATATATATATATGTACAGCATTTATTAATCAGTGTATCAAAAAAATGTTTAAATAAAAGTTATAGGGTGTTGTACGGAGCACGTACTGTCCTTGATAATAAACTGTTTTGAACTGCCAGTTCGAAGAAGTTACGCGATATTAAGTTTCTTTTAAATGGAAAGCCCTGTATATTATTTTATTTTTGAGTCTAAATTGAACTGTTTTGGAATTAGTGATATTTGAAATTAAGAAGATCAAATTAAAAAAAAAAAATTAAGCTGACTTTTGACAAACATTTACTGTCAGGTAACGAGTTAACGCTTCAAAAAATGATTTATTAACGAAAACGTTTATTGCTGTATTTTGTGAAACTGCAATTTGAGCGTAATATCATAATGGTACATTTAATAGAAACTGAAAGAATCACTTTGTTAATTATGGTTGGTTACGTAACCATCCATCAACTTTGGAAATATTGAGAGAAATGATAGGAACCTGCTAGACACAATTTTAATTTAAACCCTTGTGTTGACCCATCAAATACTAATAACCGGTGTGCTTAACCATGAAATGAAGGAAAAAACTCCCCTAATACTGCGCATGCTTGAGATAACGATAACGACAAAGGAATGTGGGAAATAAGTGTTGCAAAATCTCTCTATTATTTATTAGCAGTAATTAGCACCTTAGCATTATACAAGTAATTGTGACCTTATATAATTGCGTTTTGAGTTATTTGAACATTAAAATAAGGGTTATTATCATCTCTATTGCATTAAATGCTACTTTAGTGGTTGGTAATTAATTTTCTTTACTATTCGTAGCCTAGTAATTTTTTTTTGTGATTTACAATATTTTTTCTGCCACATTGTATTTTAATATGAATATTAAAAAAAAAACAATTTATTTAAAAAGAAAAGAGCAAAAATTTTATTTTAAAACAAAGCAATTTATGATTATAACTATGGAAACAATAAAGATTGAATACATAGTTTAAAAATAATGTTCTATAATGACATGCGTTCCGGATTTTGAATTTAGTGCTACATATTTTTTATTGTAAAATAATGGAAAATTGTTGGGAGGAAATTCAAAGCATTCTTTTAATCATAGAAATAAAGCATAAAAAGTATCTAAGAATGTTTTATTGGTATATTTTGTGGAAATGTCTTAGAAAGCTAAACCTTCGTTATGTATTGTATGCTAAAATTAACACTTGATGTTGAGAAAAGCGTAAATATTACTTTAACTAATTAGTCCCATACTTGACAAAAAAACTCATTTGGACACTATGTTAAGATTTTAATATAGAGAGAAAATTAAATAGTTTATAAAAGATACGGATAACAAAGTCTATGCAATCAATAGGATAAATTCATAATTATTGTTTCATTTAATGCACATTGTCAAATTCTTTAAATGTTTTTATTGTTTTAATTATGAGAATTTCAGGTGCTTGTTGCCATAGAGAACTCATTAAAATGACTGCTAATAATATACAAGGGAAGGATTCTGTTTTAATTATAAAAGAAATACACGGTTCTTCGTCCATACAATTAACTGACGTTTGTTTTTGAAATAATGGGGTGTTTTGTCAGATATCTCCCTAACTATGAAGGAACATTCGCAGAGATTTCCAGACTTATGTTTCTTATATTTAAGTAGCGCTAAACTTATGAAATCTGGATAATAAACCACTTTCACCTCCCTCAATGTGAGAAGTATGTATTCGTATCATATCTAAGATCTCTAGATCACCAATTTCCAACGGTCCGTTTGCCTGTCTGTCCATCTGTTGGTACGGTAGCTTGTAAATAAAGTAAGATATTGATTTTGCTTTTAGTATACACATAGTACTTAAAGAAGGAAATAAGCCAATAGCGATGTTGCTTCAGAGGAAGGATGTGAAAGGAGTGGCGGCACTATACGTCTTTTCTAGTGTTCTTAAGGACGAGAAATGTAAAAATTGTTTTATTATGTCCAATTTTAACAGAGAGAGTATGTGTGATAATAAATCACCATAAACTTATCATTTGAAATATAGAGTTTGTTGGTAATGCTTGAAAACAAAATACAATTTATTTTACAACTAGCTGCTTGCGATGGAAAAACTGGGTAAGCGATATTACACCGATGTTATAAAGTAAACTGAAAATATCTATCATAGTTCTCAAAAACTGTGCGAGGGAACTAATACCACTTTTCTGTAGACTTTTCAACCTATCCTACAGAAAGGGAATATTTCCTTCCTGCTGGAAATGTGCCACAGTTCAGCCGATACCTAAAAAAGCAAGAAGACCTTGCCAAATAACTACCGACCAATCGCACTGCTTTCAATAATATCGAAAGTCATGGAGAAGGCTATCAATCAACATCTTCTAAAATACCTTGAAGGATTCAACATTATTAGCGATCACCAATATGGCTTTCGTAAACAACACAACAGGAGATTGTCTGACTTATGTATATGTTTGGAACAACGCAATTCTATACTTTGGAGAATCTCGAGCGGTTGCTCTTAACATATCCAAGGCAGAGAGAGCGTTCTTTACAGTGGCAGTCAACGGATTTTTTTCTAACACCTTCGCTATCAACGCCGTTGTGCCCCAAGGCTCCATACTGTCTCCTATTCTCTTTCTCATTTACATTAACGATCTGCTGGAAAAGACCGGGAGTCCAATTTACAGCTTTGCAGATGACAGTACTCTTATCTCTTCATTTACTTTGAACACTTGGACATCGGCTACGAATATCCGCAGACAGCAGGAAGTCATTCAACTTAACAAAGACCTGGAAGAAATTCTATCTTGGGGACAGTAACCAAGTGGAATTTAACGCTACAAAAACCGAGGCGGCAGTTTTTTATAAAAAAGTTAACGTTGCTGAACCCGACTTAGTTACGTCGGGGCACTCCAACATGGTCATTCAATTTGTTGGGCATTAATTTGGGAGCAACTATGTCTTGGCATGAACATGTTGCAGGCATAACAAGGAGAGCTTCTCAAAAGTTGGGAATATTATTTCGAACCAGAAAGCTTTATACTCCACAACAACTGCTAATGCTTTACAAAGATCAAATTTGACCAACTATGGAATACTGCTCCCATGTTTGGGGCTTCACTCACAAACATACGCAGCATTTGTTGGATTCTATTCAGAGAAGAGCTGTTCGACTGATTGGAGACCCGGAACGGTCCGGCGGCCTTGATTCGCTGGAACATCGGAGAACGGTTGGCGACTTGAGCCTGTTCTACAAGTATTTTCATGGAAAGTGTCCGAAGGATGTAGCCCGCTTAATTCCTTCCAGAGCGGTACTTGTTAAAAATACACTTCGCGCTAATACTTCATATCCGTATGAGATTCAGCTTGTTACTCCTCGTTCAACGCTTTTCAAGCAATCTTTTATATGAATAACATCGTCCCTTTGGAACAATTTACAGCGATTCAAGAACAACGTTAATCGCTTTTTCCGCACACATGTCGCTCCTGTAGCGCTTTAGGGACTTCCCTGCAGCACGTACGCTAGACCCATAAAAAAAAAACTGAAAATAAAAATTATAATAAGTCGATGTATCTTTTGCGTTGAGAAAATTTTAATACTTTCTTTCATTGTCTTCCAAATTCCGACATCTAGTCATTAAATTTGTTCAAAAATTGATTTGCTTCTTACTTTTCTTTCTCAAGAACGAGATGTTTGCATTTCTTCACGCGTCAGGGCTGCTAGTCTACGAAAAACATAGTCCTCTGTTTCCATCGATTGATCTGTCTATGGCTTTGTGTGTTTGTCGTTTTGGGCAATATCATATAGGGGAAGGGAACGAAAGGGTTGGTAACCCATAAATTTTATATATTTTAATATCACTATAAGATGATAATAAGCAAATTTTTAGCGTTATTATTTGTAATGGGGATAGGATATGATTTTGGGAAAATCTCCTTGTATGTATCGTTATATGTATTGTAGTATTTTCGGAATAAAGGAATTTGAAAATTGTCTATTATAAAATTTTAGGTTTCTTTTCTTCATACAATATCATGTGTGAGCTAGTTATCGGGTCAACAGATATACAGACAGATCAATGGAAAGATAGACAGTCATGTAACGATCCTGAAATGTAAAGATATGCAAAATAACGGGGGGTGATTTTCTCACGTAAACAATACATCTATACAGCGAGAAAAGTAAAAATAAACATTTCTCATAGCCAATAGTGGATTAGTGAGAATTGTATATATTGTGGATTTAATTATGCAATATCAGCAGCTAAAAATATTGGATATCGATTTAGAACACGCAAGATTATATTTTGTAATGTTTATATTATTTAAAATATTAACACTTTGACATAACTTTTTAATAAAATATGTAACGTAATCATACAACTAAAACATCAGATAAACTTCTAAGTAAGAATATATCCTAAATGATAAAAAATAATTCCAGTGTCAAATTAGAAATTCATATTTTGAATATGTTAAAGTCAAAGAGCATACCTTTCTCTTAATATACCAAGTGGATCAGCTATTTATCTTGAGGTGTATATACTATGTATCACGATCATAGATCAAATAACATCAGAAAATTGTACACACTTATTTTCAAGATTGATGAACTATTAAACCGTTAAGTTTGACTTATGCTAGATCATATTTTTTAGTGTTCCGTATGGAACACTTATAAGATCACTTCGGTGTCTGTCCGTCTGTCTGTGTGTCCGTCTATCACACCCGATTTCCTCCGAAACTGTTTGATATAGAAAATTGAAATTTGGTAATAATATGATGGCCTCATCAGAGCTGTGTAGTTTTGAAAGTTAGATTTTGACTTAAGGGGTTAGTTTTGGGGGTGAAATCGGAAGTAAAAAAAAATTTTTTCACTAGGTCATCGAGTGGGGTGTGAAATGAAAGCTTGTAAAAACACGACTTCAAAAATATGTAAAATGTAATACTTGCGCATACTTTTCTTTATGTTTCTTTTAAAAAATCGGGAAAAATCGCTGTCCCTCCCTTTATCTCGAAAAGTACTGATCAAAAAATTTTGAAAAAATTCTGGAATAGTCTACACGGAATGTAGATTGAACGAAAATTATCACGATTAACAATTTATGTGATCACCTTTAACAATTTATGTGGTATACAAAAAAAAAATTCAAGATCATCAATTTTCAGAAGAGATCGGAAACAAACTTTGTTGAAAACTTATTTGGAGTGTGTTTTGTGAAGTCACTGATGATTTTGTACCTCCGGAACAAAATTTTTTATTTTGAAAATACTCAACGTTCGGAACAATAATTGTTCAATTTCAACTTGCACTTGACCGGTTATTTATTGACCGGTTATTTAGTCATAATATTTGAAATGTCATGCCTAGAAAATATAGTAATCAAAAAACTATAAAATGAAACCAAGATTTGCAGATAAATATAATGCCAAACTTGGCATAAATGCCACAGAAACAATTAAATTTGATGAAAAAACATTTGGTAAAGATTGCTTGCGCGCGAGCCTCTAGAAACAACCAAAACTACCCCAAATCATTTGTTATTAATGACGATACATGGTGTATTAAATATGACCCACAAATGAAGTGTCAACGTGCAGAATGAAAGTCAATTAACCGAAAGCCAGAATTTTTTTTTATGGGTCTAGCAGACGTGCTGCAGGGAAGTCCCTAAAGCGCTACAGGAGCGACACGTGTGCGGAAGAAGAGATTCACGTTGTTCTTGAATCGCAGTAAATTGTACTCGGTGGGAAACACAGCCCTGGGCAAATTATTCCAAGGTATGATGTTCTCCATATAAAAGACTGCTTGAAAAGCGTTGTACGAGGAGTAACAAGCTGAACCTCATACGGATGTGAAGTATTAGCGCGACGTGTACTTCTAACATGCACCGCTCTGGGAGGAATTAAGCGGGCCACATTCTTCGAACACTTTCCATGAAAATACTTGTAGAAAAGGCTCAAGTCGTGTTCCAGCGAATCAAGGCCACCGGTCAGTTCCGGGTCTCCAATTAGGCGAACAGTTCTTTTCTGAATAGAATCCAACAAATGCAGGGTATGTTTGGGAGCGGAGCCCCAAACATGGGAGCAGTATTCCATAGTTGGTCGAATTTGAGCTTTGTAAAGAATTAACAGTTGTGGAGTCTAAAGCTTTCTGGTTCGAAATAATATTCCCAACTTTTGAGAAGCTTTCCTTGCTATGCCTGCAACATGTTCATGCCAAGATATATTTGCTCCCAAACCAACGCCCAACAAATTGAGTGACGATGTTAGAGGGTTGGAGTGCCCCGACATAACTATGTCGGATTCAGCAACGTTAACTTTTTTAGAAAAAACTGCCGCCTGGGTTTTTGTAGCGTTAAATTCCACTTGGTTACTGTCACCCCAAGATAGAATTTCTTCCAGGTCTTTGTTACGTTGAATGACTTCCTGCTGTCTGTGGATATTCGTCTGAGTAGCCGATGTCCGAGCGTTTAAAGTGAATGAAGAGATAAGCGTACTGTCATCTGCAAAGCTGTAGATTTGATTCTCGGCCTTTTCCAGCAGATCGTTAATGTAAATGAGAAAGAGACAGTATGGAGCATTGAGGTACACCGGCGTTGAAACTGAAGGCATTAGAAAGAAATCTTTCTACTGCCACTCGTAAAGAACGCTCTCTGAGGAAACATGAGAGCCACAAACAGAACTTTTCAGACATACCATAACAGCGTAGCTTAGCCAACAGTCCATCGTGCCAAACACGGTCAAATGCCTTGGATATGTCAAGAGCAACCGCTCGAGATTCTCCAAAGTGTGCAATTGCGTTGTTCCAAAGGTGTGTTACATAAGTCAAAAGATCTCCTGTAGATCTATTTTTACGAAAGCCATATTGGTGATCGCTAATAATGTTGAATCCTTCAAGATATTTTAGAAGATGCTGATTGATAGCCTTTTCCATGACTTTCGATATTATTGAAAGCAGTGCGACTGGTCGGTAGTTATTTGGCAAGGTCTTCTTTCCTTTTGTAGATATCGGCTGAACTGTGGTACATTTCTAGCAGGAAGGAAATATTCCCTTTCTGTAGGATAGGTTGAAAAGTCTACAGAAAACTGATGTTAGTCCTCTTGTATAGTTTTTGAGAACTCTGGCATATAATATACTGCAAAGTCAATAAAAATCGAAAAAATGTAGCGGGTTTTCTATAATAACAAATGTATAATTTATCGTATATTTATTCCAATTATTCAAACTCCCAAAGGAGAATATTATTTCGAAGTATTAAAATTATGACCTAAATATCGTGAACCAAACAGTTGGTGCGAGTTACACGATGATACACCAAGTGACACTTCACTCATTTTTCGTAAATTGTTGGCTCGAAATCGAGTTTGCGTGTTCGGCTCTTCACCCTACTCACCTGATTTAGTATATCGTTATTTTGCACTATTCTTGAGACTTAAAATGAAGTTTAAAACATAATTTCTCGAGAAACGAATACATTTTTACACGTATTTTGCAGGTAATTTTCCACTAGAAAATTCACTTGACTTATTAAATCATTGTATTAAATTAGAAGAAGATATATTGACTCAGAAAATAAAAAAAAAATAGAAATAAAGAGAACTAGGAAGATCTAAACGAATCTTCCAACTCTTGTAAAAGTGCCACTCGAATTAAGAAAGAGTGAGTCAAAGTTAAAACCCACCGCTAACAGCTTTTGTTTAAATAAATCTGATAGATTTGCTGTCAGTACGAATTAAAGAATAGATAATGTCAACAGAAAATTTATAAACAAAACGGGAGCAATAGATACTTTAGAGACTTAAAAAACGAAGATTTTGCTAAAATGTCCCCTAATTCAGTTGTAACATAGTTGCTAAATCCAATGCTAAGATCTTACAGTAAGCTTGTACGATGCTATTCACTTCCTTAGATCTCTTAATTTGGTTTGTGTTGAATCAATCTTTTTCATATACCTTGTTATTTGGATATGGTTTTCAAGTTTTCTTATTACTTTTAAAAAGCATTGAATAATGTAATTTATAGAATAGAACTTGTCAAATCGGGAATATGAATTACACTAATATTACACGTTCTAACCCCAAAAACCATGATTTCTCATTTAACCAATACCACTTCCAATCCAAAAAATAGCTTTTTAATTACTGCTACTTCCAAATAACATTATTGATTACAAAATCACTTTCTGTCTATTTCTCGACTATTAATTGTACGTGTCCTGTAAAAAATACTTTTTTCTTGCAGATGAAAATGTTTTTCTAAATTTTCTTGTTGAGTAACATTTAAATAGAAAATATCAAAACATTTTAATATATGAGTTTCGTTATAAAATTAGATACTTGAAAAGCTTTTAAAATGCCAAGTAAAATCTAACATAAATACATGAAATACTATATAGTTACTTATAATAATAACTTTAAAATAAAAGCAGAGATACTTATAGCATTTTGATGACAATCACATATTATGATATTATAGTTCTATTTTTAATTTTGGTAAAATATTTTAAAAATTAGATATTAACTAAAAAATTTTGGTGGAGAAAAAATTAAGAAAATAGGAATACAAGTAAGCAATAATTAATAAGTGGGACCTTAAAAAGATATTCTCAATACTTTTTATATTTTAATTACGTTTTCATTTTAATGCACATTTATTACAAAGTCTTAAGTTTTTTATTTACACAAAATATTTAGTTCGTATGTGATAAATCTTTGTTTTAAGTGTGCTTTGACTTCACGAAATATTGTCGATATTATGTTTTTGTATTAGATTTACTATACAAACTTCTTTGTATAGTAAATCTTCCATTCATTTTAAATTTTGGAACTGTTTTTAACATAATGACACTAAATGAAACAAATTTCAATATGTACCAATATAATTTTTAGAAATTTTCATTGTTTAAATTACTAGGAATCTGTACCCTAACAAATTTGACATTAACTTGGACGACTTCAGTGTTTCTCATTTATTACAGTATTAACTATATTGAGATGTTATTAGGGATCTTTTGTAATCGGAGAATCAATTTAACATATAAATATATATAAACTACTCGCTAGTAGTATATGATTGTCATTAGGTGTAATAAATAACATTTCTTAAAAATTCGCAATAACCGACTTATTTCGTAAAATTTCGGAAAGTTCTATAAAGAAAACTGGTACTCTTAATAATATTCAAGTGAATATAATTTCAGCAGTCAATATAAAGTAGTAAGTATATTTTTGTTGATTTCTAGAAATAGAAAAGAAAAATATATTTTTGGTCAGTAACATCACCACACTATTGCTCCAATAAACCTAGCTGTTGCCTATAATAATTTTAAATTACTTATAATAATTTGATGATATTTCTGATAAAAACATAGGTTCTATATGATCAGAAATTTATCTGTTGTTTAGAAATGAAATTGACAAGGAAAAACAACTTCTCTCTATCAAAGTTTTATAAATTTTTAGCACAAAAGCTTGTCTCCGAAAATTTTTTGAAAACAATTCAATTGGAATATGTAATGGAAATGACATCATCGACAATGTCACTTTCCACCACTAGTGAATTAAAAGGTAAAATGTGATTTTTAACTGAAACCCACAAAAACAGTTTTGGTAAACATTGTGGAAACCCTTGTATCTGCTCCGTATATATATATATATATATATATATATATATATATATATATATATATATATATATATATATATATATATGTATATATATATATATATATATATATATATATATATATATATATATATATATATATGTATATATATATATATATATATATATATATATATATATGTATATATATATATATATATATATATATATATATATATATATATATATATGTATATATATCTATATATATATATATATAAATATATATATATATATATATATATATATATATATATATATATATATATATATATATATATATATATATATTATATATACACACATATATATATATATATATATATATATATATATATATATATATACATATATATATATATATATATATATATATATATATATATATATATATATATATATGTCTATCTATATATGTACGAGGCTGGTTTGAAAAGTCCGTGCAAAATCCGAGAGATGGCACAACCGGCGCGTATCGAGGTCATGTTTAGTTAGTAGCATCTCTTGAATGAACGCACACCAAGTTTCAGCCATATTGGTCTATTTCTTTGTGTTTGGCATTCGTGTGAATCAAGGAAGTCGAGTGATTTTCAAGAAATGGACGAAAAAGAATTTCGTGTGGTAATTAAACATTACTTTATGAAAGGCAAAACGCCTCAGGAGACTAAAGAGAAGCTTGATAGACATTATGGTGACTCTGCACCTTCGATTAGAACAGTTTATAAGTGGCTTCAAAATTTTTGGAGTGGCCATATGGGCACAAGTGACGCTGAACGTTCTGGACGACCTGTGGAGGTTACGACTCCAGAAATCATTGATCAAATCCATGATATGGTGATGGATGACAGAAGAGTTAAGGTGCGTGAGATAGCTAGTGCTGTGGGCATCTCGACTGAACGGGTACATAATATTTTGCATAAACATTTGGACATGAGAAAGCTATCCGCAAGATGGGTGCCGCGATTGCTCACGCTTGACGAAAAACGGAATCGTGTGAAGTGTTGCAAGGATGGTTTGCAGCTGTTCCAGAAGAATCCGGAGGACTTTAAGCGTCGTTTCGTCACTGTGGATGAAACATGGATACATTACTATACTCCTGAGACCAAACAACAATCTAAACATTGGGTTACCAAGGGGGAATCTGCACCAAAAAAGGCGAAGACCGTTCCTTAGGCCGGAAAGGTTATGGCGACTCTCTCTTGGGATTCGCAAGGGATAATCCTCATCGACTATCTGGAAAAGGGTAAAACTATTACAGGTGAATATTATTCATCGTTATTGGACCGTTTGAAAACCGAGCTGCAAGAAAAACGCCCGCGATTGGCCCACAAGAAAGTCCTTTTCCATCACGACAACGCACCAGCACACACCTCAGCAGTTGTGGTCGCAAAATTAATGGAAATAGGATTCCAACTCGTTTCACATCCCCCCTATTCTCCAGACTTGGCTCCCTCGGACTACTATTTGTTCCCCAATTTGAAGAAATGGCTGGCCGGACAAAGATTTTATTCAAACGAGGAAGTGATTGCAGACACTAATGGATATTTTGCAGACTTGGACAAATCCTAATATTCGGAAGGGATCAACAAACTCGAATATCGTTGGACGAAGTGTATAAGCCTAAAAGGAGACTATGTCGAAAAATAAAAAAGGTTTATCCCAAACACATAAGTAGTTTTTATTTTTGCACGGACTTTTCAAACCAGCCTCGTATATATATATATATATATATATATATATATATATATTATATATATATATATATATATATATATATATAAGTATTATATATATATATATATATATATATATATATATATATATATATATATATATATATATATGTATATATATATATATATATATATATATATATATATATATATATATATACATATATATATACTGTTGGCTAAGTTGCGCTCTTATGGTATGTCTGAAAGGTTCTGTTTGTGGCTCTCATGTTTCCTCAGAGAGCGTTCTTTACGAGTGGCAGTCGACGGATTTCTTTCTAACACCCTCACTATCAACGCTGGTGTGCCCCAGGGCTCCATACTGTCTCCTACTCTCTTTCTCATTTACATTAACGATCTGCTGGAAAAGACCGGGAATCCAATCTATAGCTTTGCAAATGACAGTACGCTTGTCTCTTCATTCACCTTGAACGCTCGGACATCGGCTGCTCAGGCGAATATCCGCAGACAGCAGGAGGTCGTTCAACTTAACAAAGACCTGGAAGAAATTCTATCTTGGGGTGAATCAAGTGGAATTTAACGCTACAAAAACCCAAGCGGCAGTTTTTTCTAAAAAAGTTAACGTTGCTGAACCCGACATAGTTATGTCGGGGCACTCCATTCCCCTAGCATCGTCGCTCAATTTGTTGGGCGTTAGTTTGGGAGCAAATATGTCTTGGCATGAACATGTTGCAGGCATAGCAAGGAGAGCTTCTCAAAAGTTGGGAATATTATTTAGAACCAGAAAGCTTTACACCTTAACAACTGTTAATTCTTTAGAAAGCCCAAATTCGACCAACTATGGAATACTGCTCCCACGTTTGGGGCTCCACTCCCAAACATACACTGCATTTGTTGGATTCTGTTCAGAGAAGAGCGGTCCGTCTGATTAGGGACCCGGAATTGACCGGCGGCCTTGATTCGCTGGAACATCGAAGAACGGTTGGCGACTTGAGTCTGTTCTACAAGTATTTTCATGGAAAGTGTTCGAAGGATGTAGCCCGCTTAATTCCTCCCAAAGCGGTGCATGTTAGAAATACACGTCGCGCTAGTGCTTCGCATCCGTATGAGGTTCAGCTTGTTACTCCGCGTACAACGCTTTTCAAGCAATCTTTTATATGGAGAACGTCATCCCTTTGGAATAATTTGCCCAGCGCTGTGTTTCCCACCGAGTACAATTTACAGCGATTCAAGAACAACGTGAAACGCTTTTTCCGCACTCGTGCCGCTCCTGGAGCACTTTAGGGACTTCCCTGCAGCACGTGTGCTAGACCAATAAAAAAAAAAATATACATATATTTATATATATATATATATATATATATATATATATATATATATATATATATATATATATAAATATGTATATATATATATATATATATATATATATATATATATATATATATATGCTTTATTGATTTTCTTTAAAGATTTATGCATATGTATAAATTAAAAACTTTCAGCTTTCATACCATTGCATTGGTTAAAAAATTGAATTATATTTTTTAACTAAGTTCGATATATTAAGCATTATCTTCGACATAAAAAACATTCCAATTGCTTATTTCTTATTTACCATTTAAAATAAAATTGCTGTGATGGCAAACTTTGACAATAAATGTTAAACTACACTGGCTCTAGTTTTCAATTAAAACCACAAAGCTGTGTAAATTTGATTTACCATATCGTTCTACAGTTTTAAATTCCCTCGAATCCCTTAGGGCTAATGTGGAATAAACGTTTGCAATTTTTTTCCTCTTGGATAATTTGTGCTGCCAGCTTTTTTATTGTTATGAGGATGAAAAATGTACACCAAAGCAGCAAAATAAATAAAACAAAAAGTATCAACATAAAGTTAAAAATATCAGTCAAATCACGTCATACTAAAAATGTATCTTTATCATCTCCTAGGACTAGTTCCTCTTACCCCACCATTCCACCATGTTCAACGGTAAAAATTTTATGAAATAATTTTTGCTGTTTAAATTATATTACAATATGTCCGATATATTACATGGTCTAAATAGTTTTGTGTTGCCTGAAATTGAAAACTCGAACTGAATATAAGAATATCGGTCAGACTTAGCATTGATAAGGTCTTATGCTGCAATTGGTAAGATATATTAATTTGAGAAATTAACGAAAGACAGATACAAAATGTTTTCATCTATTCATCTAAAGTTGTTAGTATAAATTCGTTCTTTACGAAATTAAAATTCAACCTGCACCTTGTGCCTGTTTCATCTATTGCCAAGTCGTTTTAAAAATACTTAAAAGATATATAATAAACTTCTTTTCTGCAGTTTTTATACGATAATAATAGTTTCTTAAATAATATTGTTTCCCTGCTATTTTAATTAGTTGTTTCGTTATAAGATGTACAGAAACCAGTACTAATTTAAAAATAAAGATTTGATAGTTCATTTTAGAGCGGATTTTGAAGCAAATTATGCTAGTGAATTACTATAAATTTAATTTAAAACATAAGTTCAGAGTTGCTTTGATATGATATGAACTAATCGTTTTCACCCCTGCATACCCACAATATACTCAAAAACAATGTGTGTTTATGAACGATTTTATCATAGCAATGAATGGAAACTTTCGAGTTTTGTAGATGTACAAAGGTAAAAAATTACCCATAGTAACGGTGAGCACCCGCAAATATACCGGAAAAGCAATTCTTTACTAGATGCGATTAAACCCATGCAACTTATCGCATGAAAACACTTTAATTTTTGTAGACCATAAATTCTCTATTTCTTTGATATTAAAATTAATGTGACAGACTACAATGGTCTAGAATACAGAAATTTTAATACTCTATGCCTAATAAACATTTTTTTCAATTTGGACTTGGGCAGTTCTGCCATATATGCAGTTGCTAATTAGGACACTTTATATTGAATTTTTAATGTATCGAAAACTATTCACAGATATTGAGCCATTGTTACTTATTACCACGTAATTAAGAAAAACGACCTTCGCTAACAGGAACATAGACAGGTTTACACTCTTCTTAGCCTGGGCCTATTAGAGTTTTCTAAAACAGGTAGGTAGGACTGGGCTAATTTGGGATTACATAACGATTCTTTACAAGCAAGATAATAGTGATATTCAGAATACAAAGATTAATATTGGTTTGATCTAAATAAGACATGACGATCCTTTGAGTTCGAAACTTGTCTAAAGAAAGAATACATGTAGAAAGTTTAACGGTACTGGCGTATAGTCGACATTCAAAAAGAAATGACTTAAGTTGCCCACATAACTCGACTCTATGAAAATAAAAATGTGAAGCGCTTTACGATTTTGCGTACCATCCTAGCCCAGGGGCTATGTTATTCTTCTCTGTATCATTCCAATTTTAGTATATATACCGCCGATGCGAGTACATTTTTTTTTCTCTCTTTGATGTCTAATAACTACAATTTCGGGCAATTTCATGGAATTCTTAAACCTGAAAACTTGAACATGTAAATAGAAAACTGTTAGTGCCTTTAGACAATAAACAAGAAAACAACTATTTATTTGATATTTATTATAATTAAGTTTTCCACAAAGTCATAAAAACCATCTAACTATTCTATGTTCTCTGGTGAAAAAAAACCTCAATACTCAACTATGAAACAATAAATCAGTCGAATAGTTTGGTGCTGTTTAATATACAGATTTAGGATGAATCTAAATTACATCAGCTGAAAGCTAAAGCTCTTCCGTATTCTAATTGATCGTAGAAGGCCTGTAAGAACTAGGAAGATTTTTACCTTATTATGTATTCAACTCAAGTGTTCTTCGTGCTCTAGAGTCAGAATGCTTGGCATTTTACATTTATAAACCGGAGGGACGACTCATTACCCTTGTATTTATTCTCATATTTTATGAAAATTAAAGAAGCAAATGGACCTTAAGAAATAATGTGATGAATATTTTTTTTGCACCCCACTAATGAACGCTGAACTCCACAATATCAAAATAGGTAAATCATACAGAAGATCATTTTTCTCGATCCCGTCAGTCGGCTTTTCTGACATAAATTTAATAAAAAAAAGATTCAAATATTTTTCTATTCTAAAACAGAAAAAGTTGTTGCTTCGCATTCCAGGAGAGATTAAAGTGTTTATGCCGCGACACGACATCGGTGCTTTGTGTTTTCTTTTCAGTGAGTATTTACCAATCACAGGGGGTAAGGTGTCGTAAAAGTCAATATTTTTTTAAAGAGAGATGGACCGATATAGTGATTAAGAAATTTGCAGAAAGTGTAGAATATAGCAGGAAGTGAGATAGATTGTGTCACTAGTACAGTTGGTTAGAATTTAAATTTGTTACAACTTAGGATATTTAATATGTAGATCCCTTGCACATTTAAGGCACACTTATTTATTTATTTATTTATTTCGTATGGATGTACAGTGCACACAGCACAATTGAAGTTAACTACTTAAATTACCTAAACGAATTATACAAAAATATTATCAACCAACGAATAAAGTACCAATGTAAGGTACATAAAAATTGTTTACATTTAGGTATTTATCTTGAAAAAGTTTACCTAAACCTATTTGAAATTTTGTTTTTATTTTGTCCAACCTCAAACAGCTGTTATATAAAAAATAGCGGATTTCACCACTTAAGGAAAAAATCGAACCTAAACCAATTTAATAAAAGAAAATAATGTATAAAAATTGTTATATTTTAAAATAATTAATTATTACGTAGTTTTTTATTTCAATATTATAAGTAACAAATAATATGATAATAAGTAAAATTTTATTCGATTCGATTCGATTTCTTGTAAAAAAGATAATAAAATAAATGTTGAGATGGATTGTTCCCCTTTATTGATTATAAACTAGAAAGAATTTTTTTGTCAGACGTGGACAAAAAATTGTTACTTTGTTATCGCTGAACAATTTATTTTGGGTTCCTGCTGAAGGGGAGACTCGTGTATATTATATTATATGTTTTTGTTTATCGATTCTTTCAACAGGTGTTTATGAGGACTGGATGTAATTTCCACAGTTATTTGTACAGTATTTTTTGTAGTATTGCACATAAATATTTCACAATTTTTTTAAAGGATTTTGCGTTAAATCCCGAAATAGACGGTTTTCATTATTGATAATAATAGAAGCGTCTTATAAGACAGATGTGCTTTTATTTCTTGAGTTTTTTTGAGAGAGAGGCCATATATATTTTCAGCTGCTTTAAACAAATTTTCGGGAAAGACGTTTTTGGCTAGCTCTAGCCGCTTGAAATCCGTTCAGAATGGTACTAATGATAGCAGCTCTTTGGTGAGCTTCTGAAAATAAACTTTTAACTTAATATTGCGTTACTTGACGACCTTGATTGGTCCTCAATCATTTTTCTGCTGCTTAAATATAATAATAGGTTTAAGGAAAAGACACGTCGAGTGGCTGAAGCTGCCGAGTAGTAAGGCCTGACAGTTCTATTTTTAGCCTTTGCTATGTTCAACGCTTTCAGGTTCTTCAAATGCATTTTATTTCCATCAAGCAGAAGTAACATTGTATTTTCAGGGGTTGGTTTTACGACGCTTATAAAATGTTCCATTCATTTTAAAAATAAATTTGAGTTAATATATCCAGTACCTGGAATGGTGACAACACTCTAGTAGTTGTGCCATTCCTCAATTCAGGATTTTGTCTCATTCTGTTAAATGTTTAGTCCTAAAACTTTTAGCTTTTTTTTCTGAATGGTGGAAAATCCACTTTCCTTAACGTTAAATATTTTTGTAGATTTTTTTAAAGTGAGGGTCAATTTGCCTTGAAAACAACTGTTAAGAGGGAAAGTTGTTCCAGTGCGTCGCCTTACCAAGGCAGAGGTTGGTATTTCATAGGTGGTTTGGTTTTGTAAATATTTAGTAAAATGGAATTTTCCTCCTTTTTTTTAATTTCTTAAAAATTTTCGAAATTGGAAAAAAAGAATTGAAAGGGCTTCTAGACGGCTCCACGAGTCACCCATTTCAATATATGTAGTGAATTTCGTAACACCCTCTCTCTCTCTTTCTCTCTCTCTCTCTCTCTCTCTATATATATATATATATATATATATATATATATATATATATATATATATATATATATATATATATATATATATATATATATATATATATATATATATATATATATATATATATATATATATATATATATATATATATATATATATATATATATATATATATAT
Source organism: Pachyrhynchus sulphureomaculatus (assembly GCA_019049505.1). NCBI lineage: Eukaryota > Metazoa > Arthropoda > Insecta > Coleoptera > Curculionidae > Pachyrhynchus > Pachyrhynchus sulphureomaculatus. The sequence goes on from CM032456.1 coordinate 129,389,071, forward strand.
ATATATATATATATATATATATATATATATATATATATACAGTAATACCCCGCTTTACGCGAGGGATACGTTCCGAAAAAAATCGCGTTAACTGAAATTCGCGTATATCGAGGTTTATGATTAAACATAGTCAAAATTTAATACAAAAAAATACAAATCATTTTAATCAATCACTTTAATTCTAAGAACACTTTATGCAATACATACTCTTATTTTTTACGGAAAAATACATCTATTGTCTTTTGGGTAACGTTTTGTTTACGTTCTTGTAAAATACGTTCATAACACCCAACACTGTTTTTAATTGTTTGACACACGGTCAAGACACGGTCATCATTATTGTCTATACTCTGCAATATGTCCAAACCTGAATAAATTTTTGAAAGTGCATTTTGTATTTCCCCTGAAGATAAAACTTTCTCTTCTACTTGTTCTTCCTCATCGTAGATAGGATTATTCTGTAACTCGATCAGATCTTCATTGCTAATAGGATCGTCGTGCGTTGCTACAAGTTCTACGAGATCTTCTACCGTGACATCTTCAAGTTCAGACCCCTCAATCATTGCAGCAATGTCTTCAAGCACTTGTCTCTGCATCTGGACAATTCTTCTAGGTGCTTCCACTACATCTGGCCAAAGATTACGCCACACCCCATTCATACAACTCATTTTAACTTCCTTCCAAGCCTCTTCTATGTTGTGAATAGACTTCATAATGTTGTATGACTTCCACCACTCTCGCATAGACTGTCTTCCTTCCCCGTCAGTTTCATGAATTAGTTGGCTAAAAGTGCGGCGATGGTAATAAGCTTTGAAGTTTGCTATTGCTCCCTGGTCCATAGGTTGTAATATTGACGTAGTGTTTGGTGGAAGGAACTTTACGTACACTTTTAAGTCTCTGGGCGTATCAAGTGAGGTTGGATGTCCTGGGGCATTGTCTAAGAGTAATATAACTTTAGGTTCAAGCCCATTTCTGTCACAGTATGATTTGACTGATGGGCAAAAACTATTAGAATACCATTCTTGAAAAATTTCCCGTGTAACCCACGCCTTTCTGTTTGATCGCCACACAACTGGTAGACTTGTCTTGTCTGTGCCTCGCATTGTACGGGGTGTTTCTGAATGGTACACTAGTAAAGGTTCCAGTTTGAAATCACCAGTGGCATTACCACCCAGCAGAAGTGTTAGTCGATCTTTCGCAGCTTTGAAACCACTGGCTTGACGTTCTTCCTTAGAAATGAATGTTCGAGATGGCATTTTTTTTCCAGTAAAGTGCGGTCTCATCAACATTGAAGATGAGACAAGCAGGAATTTTCTCTCGTCTAACGAAGTCTTGAAACTTGTCTGGAAACTCAGCTGCAGCTTGAATGTCCGCGCTGGCCGCCTCGCCTGTTATGTGGATATTGTGAAGATTAGAACGCTGCTTGAACCGATGGAACCAGCCTCTGCTGGCAGCAAAAGTCGGAGTGGCACTCCCTTCTCCTTCTTTTGTTTTCAGCATCTCATACAAAGATTTTGCTTTTGTGCATATGAGATCTTGACTTAGTGGTGTGTTCTTCTTATTCAAATCTTCGATCCAGACTGACAGTAATTTCTCCATTCTTTCTAAGATAGATGATCTCGAACGAGAAAGTTTTGTTGCACTTATAGGTGTTGAACCTTCGCTGGAGATTTTAATTTTTTCCCGATTTTTATAAATCGTTCTCACAGTCGATTCTGAGAGTCCAAAATCTCTCCCAACAATTGTTGCTTTGCCTCCATTTTCCATTCTTCTTAACACTTTCATCTTCAATTCCAAAGTGACGCTTTTACGCTCTTTTTTCTTTACAGGCGGCATTTTTAACGTAGGGTTAAATTATGTATGTATGTATCTCCAATAAATATTAAAACAAAACTGCCAGCCGACCGAACTAACATTACGGAACAAATGAACACACGAAACGAACGAGGAAATCCCCATAGAACAAAGTCGAAGGACAGGGAATTCCCAATTCTTCAAAGAGAATATTCAGAGAAAGCGGGGATCCCCCCGCGACCATAGAGAAGTTAATGACTACATGAGCGCGAAATTTGAAATTCGCGTTATAGTGAAACCGCGCGTAACGGGGTCGCGCTAAGCGGGGTATTACTGTATATATATATATATATATATATATATATATATATATATATATATATCATATACATGAAATACCAACCTCTGCCTTGGTAAGGCGACGCACTGGAACAACTTTCCCTCTTAACAGTTGTTTTCAAGGCAAATTGACCCTCACTTTAAAAAAATCTACAAAAATATTTAACGTTAAGGAAAGTGGATTTTCCACCATTCAGAAAAAAAAGCTAAACGTTTTAGGATTAAACATTTAACAGAATGAGACAAAATCCTGAATTGAGGAATGGCACAACTACCAGAGTGTTGTCACCATTCCAGGTACTGGCTATATTAACTCAAATTTATTTTTAAAATGAATGGAACATTTTATAAGCGTCGTAAAACCAACCCCTGAAAATACAATGTTACTTCTGCTTGATGGAAATACAATGCATTTGAAGAACCTGAAAGCGTTGAACATAGCAAAGGCTAAAAATAGAACTGTCAGGCCTTACTACTCGGCAGCTTCAGCCACTCGACGTGTCTTTTTCTTAAACCTATTATTATATTTAAGCAGCAGAAAAATGATTGAGGACCAATCAAGGTCGTCAAGTAACGCAATATTAAGTTAAAAGTTTATTTTCAGAAGCTCACCAAAGAGCTGCTATCATTAGTACCATTCTGAACGGATTTCAAGCGGCTAGAGCTAGCCAAAAAACGTCTTTCCCGAAAATTTGTTTAAAGCAGCTGAAAATATATATGGTCTCTCTCTCAAAAAAACTCAAGAAATAAAAGCACATCTATCTTATAAGACGCTTCTATTATTATCAATAATGAAAACCGTCTATTTCGGGATTTAACGCAAAATCCTTTAAAAAAATTGTGAAATATTTATGTGCAATACTACAAAAAATACTGTACAAATAACTGTGGAAATTACATCCAGTCCTCATAAACACATGTTGAAAGAATCGATAAACAAAAACATATAATATAATATACACGAGTCTCCCCTTCAGCAGGAGCCCAAAATAAACTGTTCAGCGATAACAAAGTAACAATTTTTTGTCCACGTCTGACAAAAAAATTCTTTCTAGTTTATAATCAATAAAGGGGAACAATCCATCTCAACATTTATTTTATTATCTTTTTTACAAGAAATCGAATCGAATCGAATAAAATTTTACTTATTATCATATTATTTGTTACTTATTATAATATTGAAATAAAAAACTACGTAATAATTAATTATTTTAAAATATAACAATTTTTATACATTATTTTCTTTTATTAAATTGGTTTAGGTTCGATTTTTTCCTTAAGTGGTGAAATCCGCTATTTTTTATTTAACAGCTGTTTGAGGTTGGACAAAATAAAAACAAAATTTCAAATAGGTTTAGGTGAACTTTTTCAAGATAAATACCTAAATGTAAACAATTTTTATGTACCTTACATTGGTACTTTATTCGTTGGTTGATAATATTTTTGTATAATTCGTTTAGGTAATTTAAGTAGTTAACTTCAATTGTGCTGTGTGCACTGTACATCCATACGAAATAAATAAATAAATAAATAAGTGTGCCTTAAATGTGCAAGGGATCTACATATTAAATATCCTAAGTTGTAACAAATTAAAACTCTAACCAACTGTACTAGTGACACAATCTATCTTACTTCCTGCTATATTCTACACTTTCTGCAAATTTCTTAATCACTATATCGGTCCATCTCTCTTTAAAAAAACATTGACTTTTACGACACCTTACCCCCTGTGATTGGTAAATACTCACTGAAAAGAAAACACAAAGCACCGATGTCGTGTCGCGGCATAAACACTTTAATCTCGCCTGGAATGCGAAGCAACAACTGTTTCTGTTTTAGAATAGAAAAATATTTGAATCTTTTTTTTTATTAAATTTATGTCAGAAAAGCCGACTGACGGGATCGAGAAAAATGATCTTCTGTATGATTTACCTATTTTGATATTGTGGAGTTCAGCGTTCATTAGTGGGGTGCAAAAAAAATATTCATCACATTATTTCTTAAGGTCCATTTGCTTCTTTAATTTTCATAAAATATGAGAATAAATACAAGGGTAATGAGTCGTCCCTCCGGTTCATAAATGTAAAATGCCAAGCATTCTGACTCTAGAGCACGAAGAACACTTGAGTTGAATACATAATATTGTAAAAATCTTCCTAGTTCTTACAGGCCTTCTACGATCAGTTAGAATACGGAAGAGCTTTAGCTTTCAGCTGATGTAATTTAGATTCATCCTAAATCTGTATATTAAACAGCACCAAACTATTCGACTGATTTATTGTTTCATAGTTGAGTATTGAGGTTTTTTTTCACCAGAGAACATAAAATAGTTAGATGGTTTTTATGACTTTGTGGAAAACTTAATTATAATAAATATCAAATAAATAGTTGTTTTCTTGTTTATTGTCTAAAGGCACTAACAGTTTTCTATTTACATGTTCAAGTTTTCAGGTTTAAGAATTCCATGAAATTCCGCGAAATTGTAGTTATTAGACATCAAAGAGAGAAAAAAAATGTACTTGCATCGGCGGTATATATACTAAAATTGGAATGATACAGAGAAGAATAACATAGCCCCTGGGCTAGGATGGTACGCAAAATCGTAAAGCGCTTCACATTTTTATTGTCATAGAGTCGAGTTATGTGGGCAACTTAAGTCATTTCTTTTTGAATGTCGACTATACGCCAGTACCGTTAAACTTTCTACATATATTCTTTCTTTAGACAAGTTTCGAACTCAAATGATCGTCATGTCTTATTTAGATGAAAACAATATTAATATTTGTATTCTGAATATCACTATTATCTTGCTTGTAAGAAATCGTTATGTAATCCCAAGTTAGCCCGGGCCTACCTACCTGTTTTAGAAAACTCTAATAGGCCCAGACTGAGAAGAGTGTAAACCTGTCTATGTTCTTGTTAGCGAAGGTTGTTTTTCTTAATTACGTGGTAATAAGTAACAATGGCTCAATATCTGTGAATAGTTTTCGATACATTAAAAATTCAATGTAAAGTGTCCTAATTAGCAACTGTGTATATGGCAGACCTGCCCAAGTCCAAATTGAAAAAAATGTTTATTAGGCATAGAGTATTAAAATTTCTGTATTCTAGACCATAGTAGTCTGTCACATTAATTTTAATATCAAAGAAATAGAGAATCTATGGTCTACAAAAATTAAAGTGTTTTCATGCGATAAGTTGCATGGATTTAATCGCATCTAGTAAAGAATTGTTTTTGCCTTGAGAACAACTGTTAAGAGGGAACGTTGTTCCAGTGCGTCGCCTTACCAACGCAGAGGTTAATATTTCATAGGTGGTTTGGTTTTGTAAATATCTAGTAAAACGGAATTTTCCTCCTTTTTTTTAATTTCTTAAAAATTGTCGAAATTGGAAAAAAAAAGAATTGAAAGGGCTTCTAGACGGCTCCACGAGTCACCCATTTCAATATATGTAGTGAATTTCGTAACACCCTCTCTCTCTCTCTCTTTCTCTCTCTCTCTCTCTCTCTCTCTCTTTATATATATATATATATATATATATATATATATATATATATATATATATATATATATATATATATATATGTATATATATATATATATATATATATATATATATATATATATATATATATATATATATATATATATATATATATATATGTATATATATATATTCATCCTTTTACAAACAGTATGGATTTGAGGAAAGAAAGTCTTCATATTTTCGATTTGCCAGAAAATTCTTATGGCTTTTATATGTAAAATTATACGTGTATCGGGTTTTTCTTTCCAAATGTATATTTTGCAAAATATGCATGTTGTGAATTATCATAGTCCACTAATCGGCAACACATCAAAAAAAGTAGTATTATCAGTTCTGTTTATCGCATAAACTTCGTTCTTTCGTTATTTTATTGCCCTTTATGTTGGCTTTCGCAAAGTATAACCGTGGAATTTTTCAGTTGTTTATTTATAAAAATTAATAACAATAAAATTGTTTAAATAATTTTTTCATGCTTGCGTCCACAACTTATAAAATCGGAAAAAATACCATTATATTCGCTATGTTTTAGTTTAAAAAGCCCATATTTTTGAAAAGTGGGGTCTCTATTAGGTCGGAAAATATTAAATAATTTCGAGCGCGCGTCACGCGGCGCGCACCTCGCGCATTGAATTCTAACAGAGTCTCGTTCATGTTTGCGCCCATTTCTTGCTTTTGAAGTGTTATCTTGTTACATCAGTCCTTCTATATGCAAATTATATGTAATTATTCAAAAAACGAACAATTGGAAAATGATCCTTATTAGACTAAATGTTCAAATGCATACTCATCGAAAACGTAATTATTGAATACTTGAACAGAAACAAACTGAAATAGAATATAACAATTTTTTTATTATAAAAAGCTATCGGAGTATTTAAATAAATCAAGAGACTATAAAATATTGTCCTAAGCACATTTATTTGCAAGGATATGATATAAAAATACATATAATATAATTCTACTATGTTGCAAAGTAAGTAATTATTTCAACTTTAGTTGAATGTGTCTGCAAAGAAAAATGTTTCTCTTTTAAAAATAATTCTTTTGGCGTTTGTCTTGGATTGGTTACTCTTTCAAGGCTGGTTTTAGTAGCCAACCTTTTCAAAATCCCACCCAAGCTATCGCACGCACCCTTTCCATGGGATATTGAAAAACAGTGCCACTCTGCAGCTAAACCAAAATCTTTCAGATGATGAGTGACATTAATATTTTTTTCTGTATTACGCACTTGCCCCATCAGAAAAATATGTAGTTTTTTTAAATTTTGTTAGTTTTTTTTGATAAAACTTAGTAAATCTCTTTGGAATACATAAACGGCAATTCTATCGTGATGCCAATATTCGGATATTATTACGGAACTTTTCTTTCGAGTTTCGCCGTCATCATGCCTGTAGTAAATTGCAATTGGGTGCAGTGTTGCCTGGCTGTTATTCCAATGAATACCTTGCATAGAATCTTGAACAACAAAAGCATAGTTCCCAGAAAAATAACAGAACGCAATGCACTCTTTTACTGTCAACTCTTTTTTCTTATTATTCATAAAATCATTTTGGTTATTTTTACAAGGGATGAATGGAGAAGTAATTTTTCTATACCTCTCTTTAATTTTTATAAATGTTCATCAACTGGGGATATTATAACTTGCAAGGTTCTACCGACGTTTGTCCAGTGTCTGTAAGTGATTTTCTCAGTAAAATTTTGCTCAGAAATATTTTCTAATGCGTCTGTAAGACGGGTTGCACCAGGACACTCACAGCACGTTCCAAAATAACAATTTGATATTGCTTCAATTCAAATCATACGTCTCAAACAGTCATGATAACTTTCTATTAGAGAGTATCGGCTGTAAGTTTTTTAATATTTGACCCTTCGATTAATAATTTTACATTCTCATGGATAGCACAAACATAGACTGAATTTTACCTGCTACCACGTAATGTTTCGGCCGTAAAGCTGCGAATTTGGAAAAACTGCATTTAAATAGAGGGCAATTCTCCGTGAATAATTGATAAAGTTGTATCAAATTTATCAATAGTAATCTTTTTTGCACGTGAACGCGTTTTTCATTTACTTCCACTTTTTTTCCTGGCATCATACCGTGATTTTCATCAAGTTCATAAAAGCTGATTATTAAATCGATTACTTCTTTTTCTAATGACGGATCGCTCCTTGGACTCATAGGCAGTTTTCTTTGCAACTGTGATCATGTCAATCGTACCAGAAGAAAAATGATGTTGAATTTTTCGAAGAGACCAGTTTTTAAAAATGGTCAAAATTTTAATTTGTGTTACACATTCTTTGGTTGTCTTGAATTTGTCTTTTAAAATTTGCAGTATATCATTTTTATCATTTTCGTCAACTAGCATTGTCATTTATATTGACAGCAGTGTGTAAATATTTTTCTTCAGATATCTTTTTCATTTTTTTAGATGAATAGTGCTTTTGAGAAATTTTCCTCTTTTTGATAAGAAATCCAATCCCTTGTTGATTGCATCAATTGCTTCAGAAATCACTTCCTTGTCTTTCTCAAACGATACAGGACTTTCCGGGATATGATTCATGTCCACTTCATTATTTGTCGAGGCGTTAGAGTCAAGGTCATCAACTGCTTTGTGCTAAAAAATATATTTATACCCACATCAATATACCTGTTTAACACAGTGTGTGATAATAAAAATAACGTCAACGAATAACTAGCTCTAAAAATTGATCATTTTTAGTGTTCCGTACGGAACACTTATAAGATCACTTCGGTGTCTGTCTGCCTGTCTGTCTGTCTGTCTGTCTGTCTGTCTGTCTGTCTGTCTGTCTGCCTGTCCGTCTGTCTGTCTGTCTGTCTGTCTGTCTGTCTGTCACACCCGATTTTCTCCGAAACTATTTGACATAGAAAGGTGAAATTTGGTAATAATATAGGAATTGATGGCCTCATCAGAGCCATGTAGTTTTGAGAATTAAATTTTGACTTAAGGGGTTAGTTTTGGGGGGTGAAGTCGGAAGCGAAAAAAAATTTTTTTTTACTAGGTCATCGAGTGTGGTGTCAAATGAAAGCTTGTGAAAACACGAGTAAAAAATATATATATAATATTATACTTGCGCGCACTTTTCTTTGTATTATTTTTAAAAATTCGCGAAAAATCGCTGTCCCGGGCCTTATCTCGAAAAGTACTTATCAAAAAATTTCGAAAAAATTCTGGAATATTCTGCACGGGGTGTAGATTGAACGAAAATTATCACGAGTGCATTACCTTTAATAATTTATATGGTATATAAAAAAAAAAAAAAATTTCAAGGTCATCAGATTTCAGTAAAGATTGGAAACAAACTTTGTTGAAAACTCATTTGGGGTGTGTTTTGTGAAGTCACTGATCATTTTATACCACCGTAACATAAATTTTGACTTAAGAGGTTCGTTTTGAGGGGTGAAATCGGAAGTAAAAAAAATTTTTTTTTACTAGGTCATCGAGTGTGATGTCCAATGAAAGCTTGTGAAAACACGAGTAAAAAGATATATATATATATATATATATATATATATATATATATATATATATATATATATACATATACAAAACAAAATTTCAAGGTCACCAGTTTTCAGTAAAGATTGGAAACAACCTTTGTTGAAAACTCATTTGGGGTGTGTTTTTGTGAAGACACTGATCATTTTATACCACCCTAACAAAATTTTTTATTTTAAAAACAATCAACGTACGGAACACTAATTGTGCAAGTTCAACTTGCACTTGACCGGTTTTTTTTATTTTAATCAAAATTAATGTAGAGAAAATTCAAAAAGGTTATTCGATTTATGAAAACTTTGGTTAATGAAATAATTCGATTGCTTTTTCAATAGCATTTTCATCATTCAGGGTACAGTATTAAAACGAATAACCATTTTGATTTCGAATTTTTCTTATTTTAAAACATAAAATATTGATTTTTATTTCGATTTTGAATGCGGTGTGATATCAGTTTCTAATCGATTTCGATTCTGATGCCATACTCATGGATCAACATAACACATTAACCAATTTGTTTCGTTATGTTGAAAGAATACAATTATATATTTGGTAAAAATATCGTCACGACACAGATGTAATTAGCTCATAAATTGCTTGTAGTCCAGTTCAGAAATACGATTGTGAGGTATAAATAATAGTGAAATATACCTTCTGGTTTGATCCAGACTAATTGCTATTTTCACTGTTGTTAAGCAATTTAAACAAATTACGGCTTCTGTTGCGGGCTTATTTAATGCCAACAAATGTTGCTCCTGAGAGTCTCATTACTTCGTATTTTTGAACGAGGAGACAAATTAAAAGGACTGAAACATCTATCCGTCCGGATTTTTGATTCTTGTAAAGATTTTGATGACCTCGTCCTTGAAACTTTACGCTTTTCATTCAACTTCGATAATAAACATTACACAAAAGCTTGGGTATGTTTACTATGTTTACAATCAACGAAAGGCAACAGCGTGCCGAGTAAGGCTAATTAAAAACTCAGGTACGTTCGGACTAGTCGCGCGAGGCGCGCGCCGCTATAAGCGCGCTCGAAATTATTTAATATTTTTTGACCTAATAGAGACCCCATTTTTCAAAAAGGTGGGTTTTTTAGATTAAACAAAGCGAATATAACGATATATTTTTCGATTTTATTAGTTGTGAGGGCAAGCATGAAAAAATTATTTAAACAATTTCACTGTTATTATTTTTCATAAATAAACAATTGAAAAATTACATGGTTATGCTTTCCGAAAACCAACATAAAGAGCAATAAAATGGAAAGAGAACGAAATTTATACGATAAATACAACCGGAGAGATTGCTAACTTATAACATCCATATTTTGCAAAATATAGATTTGAAAAAAAAATCCTGATACACGTGTCAACGAATTTCATGTATAGAAACCATAAAAAAATTTTCAGGCAAATCAAAAATGTGAAATAAAAACAGGTGTAAGGTTTGTAAAAAATTAACGCCCAACAAATTGAGTGACGATGTTAGAGGAATGGAGTGCCCCGCCATACCTATGTCGGGTTCAGCAACGTTAACTTTTTTAGAAGAAACTGCCGCCTGGGACTTTGTAGCGTTAAATTCCACTTGGTTACTGTCACCCCAAGATAGAATTTCTTCTAGGTCTTTGTTAAGCTGTCTGCGGACACTCGCCTGAGCAGCCGATCTCCGAGCGTTCAAAGTGAATGAAGAGATAAGCGTACTGTCATCTGCAAAGCTGTAGATTGGATTTCCGGTCTTTTCCAGCAGATCGTTAATGTAAATGAGAAAGAGAGTAGGAGACAGTATGGAGCCTTGGGACACACCGGCGTTAATAGTGAAGGTGTTAGAAAGAAATCCATCGACCGCCACTCTTAAAGAACGCTCACTGAGGAAACATGAGAGCCACAAACAGAACTTTTCAGACATACCACAAGAACGTAGCTTAGCCAATAGCCCATCGTGCCAAACACGGTCGAATGCCTTGGATATGTCAAGAGCAACCGCTCGAGATTCTCCAAAGTGTTCAATTGCGTTGTTCCAAACATGTGTTGCATAAGTCAGAAGGTCTCCTGTTGATCTATGTTTACGAAAGACATATTGGTGATCGCTAATAATGTTGAATTCTTCAAGATATTTCAGAAGATGTTGATTGATAGCCTTTTCCATGACTTTCGATATTATTGAAAGCAGCGCGACTGATCGGTAGTTATTTGGCAAGGTTTTCTAGCCTTTTTTAGGTATCGGCTGAACTGTGGCATATTTCCAGCAGGAAGGAAATATTCCCTTTCTCTAGGATAGGTTGAAAAGTCTACAGAAAATTGGTGTCAGTTTCTTGCACGGTTTTTAGAACTGTGGAAGGTATTCCGTCAGCGCCAGAAGCTTTTTTTGGTGTCTAGCTTCATTAAAATAAGTTTCATCTTACGCTGTCTGAAGACAACATCGGGCATCACTGACTGCACTTTGGGAATAGTAGGTGGTGTTTTTCCTTGAAAATCGACAGTAGAATGTGAAGCAAAGAGTTCAGCAAGCAAGTTCGCTTTTTCAAAAGGTGTCGCTGCAATCTGGCCTTGTGAGAGGTGCTATAGTGGATTTGGTGAAATTTTGCCTTAGCTATATATTTATATATACATATATATATATATATATATATATATATATATATATATATATATATATATATAAATATATATATGTATATATATATATATATATATATATATATATATATATATATATATATATATATATATATATATATATATATATATATATATATATATATATATATATATATATATATATATATATATATTTGTTTATTTATTTATTTTTAAACAATTTCACAGTCTTTCTGCTAAAAAAACCTGTACTATTTAAAAATCCAAGGACAATTAAAGTATCCAAAAGCTACACGTAGCTTGTGTGACTACTGAATGAACTATAAGCTATCCAGTAGATCCTAATAAGTGCACATTACTTTCCTTAAATAGATTTTCTGTACAATATATTTTATTTCTATTCGTAGGTATTTTAATTATGAACTTTCGAGTAGCAAGCAATAGACAAAGGACCTCGATACATGTAGTTCTCCGCACACTTATGCAGTAACTCAGAGGTGATCCTCATTAAAATAAAAAGTTCTATTTTTTCCAACAAGGCCAATATCAGCAAAGGTAATTTTATTTTTCTGTTTCCTTTGGCTCAAAAAGTTAATTTTATCATTCTTAGTTCTGAACTCAATTAACATTCGGAAATTCTCTTTTTTTGGATTGGACAGTCTTACAGCGAAATCGCAATTATTAAAATTAAAAGACTTACGTATTTGAGTATTTTTTCTATTTATGATACAATCTCTTTTCGAACACTACTGTCACATACCTGATGAGTAATACTAGAACTATGTTAGCATTTCTGTTCATTTTATTGTGACGTGATGCAATTTTTTTTTATATTGTTTATTTTCTCTTCTAGTTTGTTCTCTCGTGCGCAAACTCTTTATTTTTTAACGTATGCTCTTTATTCCAGTCCTTTAATGGACTCAATCAACATTTTAATGATTGTGTATTTTGGGACAGGCCAAAGCTTTTTCTGGAGTTTGCTGAATGCTCCGACAAGACTTAATTTTCGATCTTTCGCTTATATGTTGAATAACACCATTTGTTGTTTATTTTTTCATAACTTTATGTGTTACTGCAGACCCACGTGTACACTTTTAAGATATGTAAAATAAAAACTTTGAAAATGGCGAAAAAATTGGGCGAAACGTCAAAAAAAATAGAATTATTATTAAGTTTTCAGCTCGTTTGCAGACAAAATTTTTTTATATAAAAAATATCCTAAAGTTGCAAAAGACTTTAGTGTATAAACTATATTTTAAATACAATTTATGTCATAAATTATGATGATAATAAATAATATGCACCGCCACGAAAAGTTTCTTATCCATTATTTTAAAAGGGAGGCCTTGTTAACTGAAAGACACAAAGGTCAAATTCAAAAATCTTTACAGATTGTAAAACCGGCCATGGTAAAAAATATCGTGCAGACACAGAGAAACCACGTAAAATATAGTAAATTATTACTATTATATTTAAATATTGACAGCGAAAATACTCAAAAAAAAAATTGAAAAAAAAACTACTAGCCCTAATCATAGTTTTAATTAATGTCAGTAATAATATTGAACTAAGAAAATTAAAAGATATACTTACCTTTTACTATAGAAGATGCTGAAAATGTCTATGGTTTGCTTCTAAACATGCATATGTTTTATCTACCATATTATCTTATATACGTGCAAAGTTATTCTCTATATTTCTGATTTTTTCAGCAGTCGTTTCTATTCGATTACGTAACTGATTCAGATTTTCAGTTCGCTGAATCAATATATTATGTGCTTAATCATACTCCACAAAAAGAAATTGTAGAGAGATCGAGGACGCCACAAAATAGATTCAGGCCATCCAATCTGCAATTCATTTCGTTTACTATTCCTATCGACACGATGCACCATCACGAAGGAACCACATTAGATAAACTGCTAGAAATCTGGCAAGTAAGAATTCCAAATAAGCTTGAACATTTAGTGTCGAGTTGTTGTGTTGATTTACTGTTCACCAAGTAATGAAGTTTGAAGCTACTACAAGTTACATTGTAAGACGTCTTGTGCTTGCTCCCTAAAATAATATCAATCAACTCTCTGCAGAATTTTAACCCTTTTCAAACGCTGTATAAAATAAAATATGACGAAGTTCATCAATTAATAAACACAAACTTAAAGCTAGTGCCATTTTAGATGTAGGTGCACTCTAAGCAAAGGTAAAATCACAGAACTGCAAATTAAACTTTCATAGAGTTTTCTGTCATATACAGATATTTTATAATCTAAAGACAGGTAATTTACCGGCGTTCGTGCTACTTTTCATCAACGTCAACAATGATTGAGATTTTGGACTTCTGGAAAAACTTTATTCATCCACTTTCAATAAGTTTATTTTATTTTTACTCTACATAAAGTAAATTATTTCTATATATTAATTATAATAAACATTTTTTTGTATTCTATACTTTATTTCGTATTTTATACTTATAAATTTTTATCCCGACTTTGCGTCTAGTTTGCAACCAAAATAATGAAAAGTGCTTCTTTTCCTAAATTTGTGTTGTAACCGAAAATAAGGGATTTGACTTTGATTCCATCGTTGGAACATCACTTTTTTGTTGTGCATAACAGTAGAAAATATTTTATTTTTTATTGATTATTGAAATTTAAGGTAATTGCATTTAAATGCAATATAAGAACTTTTTTTTAGTTTTAGGAGCATTAAATAAATAGAAGTGAAATTTTTATAACTATATTCTAAAAAAATATAAATATATAAGGATTATTCTCAATAAGCTGAAAAGGTACCATTTTGCAATAAAAATAGCTTTGTTCTTGAACTAAAAAGCGCAGGATATATATAGAAGACATACATATTAAATTAAATTTACTACGAGATTAGATTAAATCTATAGTGTCAATATTTACTTACAACAAAACATTATTGCAAAGTTTTACGATCAGAATTTCCATGGACATGAGGGCACCTAAGTATAAATTATGAAATAAATAATGAAACAAAAAGACAAAACAAGATATTGTGCAATAATTTTTCATATAAGGAGGTTCTAGGTGATTTTTACAAAAGGGCAAATTCTGCAGTATCGACAATAACATAGTTAAAGGTTACAAGTAACACTTATACATATATATACATATATATATATATATATATATATATATATATATATATATATATATATATATATATATATATATATATATATATATATATATATATATATATATATATATATATATATATATATATATATATGTATATGTATATATATATATATATATATATATATATATATATATATATATATATATATATACATATATATATATATATATATATATATATATATATATATATATATATATATATATATATATATATATATATATATATATATAAATGGGAACCTGTTAACATTGAATGAATTCGAGGAATTACTAGTAGCATATTTATAACTTACCAGGGTTTACCGAATCTTGACCTAGCGTAATGATCATCGTCCACATCTCATGATAGTATCCCTATTACTGTTTTTTCGGCTGTTTGTAAATTTCGACTGATTCTCTCTCTCTCTCTCTCTTGTCTATAGAAATAGAATACAGAAGCAAGAATCTTACACTGGTAGTACGTCCAGTAGATTGTTGATATTTAACTATAGCTGATTGTAAAATTTGTTTCCATTGAAACATCTTTCATGTTATTTAATTCTAGTTGCTGTTAGTCTTCCAGTTTTATGTTTAATGTTTATAAAGACCATCTACTCGTAAAAGATCTGTGTCGTTTTTGTTCTCAGACCTTGCCCTTTTCTTTTACACATGTTGAAAATTGTGCGAATGATGAATGGTTTAAGTAATTTGGCTGTTTTGTTTGTAGTACCATGTATCTAAGGTAAAATGTATTGACTAAGTACACTGGGTCACGGCTTAGTGAACTCTGGTCAAAAATAAATACTTGCGTTGTGCTTCCTCGAAGTGTTCTACTCTCGAAAAGTAAAGATGCCTTAGGATGTCCCATGCAATAGTAGGTAAAACATCGGAAAGGTACTCTAAATTGACATGGTCTAGTCCCAAGAACCATGATTTCTCATCTAACGAAATCTGTAAAAGCGCCCGTTTCATGATAATTCATCAAATTAGTGAGATTGGATTTAATCGATAGAATCAATATTTACTATAATCTAATATATGTATAAAGCAAAATTGTAAGGTTTGACTTAAAACCAAATTCATAATTTTCTTTGTCAGAATTTTTTTTAATAATATGGCCAAACAGATTTATTATAAAAAATCTGAAACGAATTTTTTACTGTTTTAGGGTTTACAACCAAATGTAACAAAGAAACATTACAATAGGATGAGCAAGAAAAGATAATGTGCAATAATTTTTCATATAAATGAAAGTTTGATGATGAAATGATTTTATGTAAAAAGTAGATTTAGGATTTTTCCAATAACTTTTAAAATTAATTAAAGAATTAATACAAGTTTTATCCTGAATATATTGTGACCAGATGTGACAAACGAAATTGAGAATAAAAATTTTGCTATATGCTGTAGTTGAAGTCCAAGTATAAATTTAGAGAATTTTTTAAAAGTTTGTATTGGCATTTTTGCAAGTAATACGTGTGTTAACAATATCGTCCTTAGTCTAAACCTCCCTTATGATTTAGCATTTAGGAAAAACACCGGGAAAAATCATTATAGTCAAAAAATTTTAAATTTGTTAGGTAGCTAAATAAAATTAACTTACATATTTTAAGGTCAAAATTAATTATTGATTGTAATTAAGTTCCTATTATTTGTAATTTTTTTATTGGCATAATAATTAATGGATTTATATTTTAATTTGTTCAGTGTTCAGTTGGCAGAACAGGACAAGACGAAACTAGAACATTGTTACGATGAAACAAAATAAGCATTACATACAATTAAAAAATATATATATTTTTGATTTTGGCAGCGAGTGTATAAAGTTTTCATGGTTAGTTAACCCTTGATATATGGGGTTTTAATTTGGTACCTTCTAGTTTATCGTTATTGAGCCTACAAAATCAATTTTTATTCTAGAGTTTAAAGAAATAATATTAGTGTTTCTTTGTAACAAAGTCGTCACTGTTCTTAAGAAGGAACATTGTAATAAAGGTGGAAATAAGGTCAAGAAAATTAAATCCGATCTTCCACACAAGAAAATAAGTTATTTATGTCTACGCGCTTCGGTCCAAGTTGACCATCATCAGGTCAGCCAAACTTTAATTCTTTGGTAGATTCTATAGCCATAGTGAATTCAGTATTAGAATGAAATTAATAGAAAAAATCAAGAAAATGATTCATATCTTCCAACAACCAAGATACTATCTACATGATGAAAATAGCAAGCTAAATTCTCAACTAGATCGTAATTTGATTGAAAGTAGGAGTTGAGCTCGAGACGACTCAAGAAAATTTCCAGTAAATGGAGGAAAAAACGACCTCCTATTTTCTTAGCAAAGAACATACATGAAGTCGAGTTGAATTTGGACTTGGGACGATGTAAGAAGATTTTCTTTGCATTCTATGGACACACGAAAACAAATTGACAATTTCAAATAAAACTAGTATGGTGTTATCTGGAATGACTATGTGTTTAATTTTTCAGACGAGATCTATGGGATTTTCAATACTATATTTGAAAAGGAAATACAGTGAAGAATTAAAAAGAGACTATATGAGGTTGAGTTTGATTTCAATTTGAAACATTGTAAGATGTTTTTCTAGACTGCGTTAGCTTTGCATGGTAGGGACACTTGGAAACAAATTAACGATGTTAAATGAAACTAGTATAGGGTTATTCGAAATGACTATTTTAAGTTGAATTTTTTTAAAATTATGTAACCAAAAAAATATGCTTGAGAATCAATGAAAGAGGGAGAAAAGATGAATAGGTTTAGTCTAAATTCAACTCAAAATTCATATATATTATCTTTACTAACAAAATGTCTTTACTCTGACTTTTGCAAATTTAATAATAAGTATTAAAGACAAAACGATGGTCTAACAAGGAGCTAATTTTTGTTTTCTCTTTTAGCTAAAATTTTTTAGGATTATTTTGAAAACAATTAATCGCCATCTAGTCAAGAATTTAGCTTTTTCTGTTCGTTATGTAGAAAATACCTTATTTTGATATTGTAGCTGTTCTAAATAGCTTTATTTCCTTCTTCTTCTTAGAGTGCCGTCTCCCTTCGGAAGTTGGCTGTCATCCTGGCTATTGTAATTTTTGATATCGCGGCTCCAAAGAGTTGTATGGAAGTACAGCCAAACCGTTCTCTTAGGTTCTTTAGTCACGAAGTCTCCTTCTAGCAGGTCTTTTACCTTCTAGCTTTCGTTCCATTATAGGTTGTAAAATATTGTAATATTCTCCTCGCATGATATGACCAAAGTATTCTAGTTTCCTGGTTTTTATTTTATTGGTCAATTCTCTCTCCTTATTCACTGGTCTTAACACTTCTTCATTGCTGATTTTTTGTGTCCAGAATATTCTTCACCTACTGGCCTATCAATCAGCATTTTGAAATAATTCCAATTTCTTCATTGTGACTTTGTTAATTGCCCAGACGTCTAATCCCCTTATTTGAATCGGAATTATGTAGCATTTTGCTATTCGGAGTCGGAGTTTTAACTTCAAGTTACAGTTAGTATAAAGTTGTCTCGTTTTGGAGAATGCCGTTTTGGCCTATTGTATTATACTGTTGATTTCCTATATCTGGTCGTGTTTCCTGCTGATCCATGTTTCCAGATATTCATATTTAGAGACTTTTTCTATCGGTGTTGACTCTATGTTGATACTTGTATGGACCAAAGGAGTAAACCTACTTATTATCATGTATTCTGTCTTTTTAAAATTCATTGTGAGTCCATATTTATTGCTGATTCTATTTATTTCTTGAAGAAGTGTCTGAAGGTCATCTATACTGTCTGCCACAATTAAGGTATCGTCGGCGTATCGGATGTTGATTAATTTTTCATTAATATTAGTTGAACAAAAGCGGAGACAGGAGACATCCTTGTCTAACGCCTCTCATAATTTATGTGTCTTCCGATGACTTCCCTTCATTATGAATTACCGCAATTTGGTTCCAGTACATATTTTTAATGATTCTAATGTCTTTGCTTTCGAGTTGACTGTTGTCTAAAAGATCAAAGAGTTTATCATGTCCCACCCTTCTCATAATCTATGAATCCTAGGCGTATGTCTTTATTCATATCTAAGCATTTTTAACTTAGAACATTTACTGCAAACAACGCTTCTCTAGTTCCTAATCTTTCACTCATATCAGCCTCCAGTTTATAATGGATACGACTAAGAATTATCTTAAGAAAGACCTTTAAAGTGCGAAATATCAAACTTATGGTTCTATGATCTGAATTCTCTTTCGCATTAATTTTTTTTTGGAGCATGATGAAAGCTGATTGAAGCCATTCTGGTGGTATTCTTCCTGTATTATAAAAGATGTTATACAAATCTATAAGAATATGTAGTTGTTCATATTTTATTAGTTTTCAATTCAGCAGGAATACCATCAGGACCAGATGCTCTTTCATCTTTTGTACATTTAACAGCATATATTATTTAACTTTCGATGATAGTCGGTCCTTTCACTCTGTACGTTTGTCTTCAAACAAATTTTTGATGTATTCTTCCCATCTTCTAATTTTGTTAAGGTATCTAGAATCAATTTGCCTCTTTTATCTTCAATTAAGGTAAAACTTTTTTTTCTGCCTGCTCTTCTCTAATCTTTTTATGGACTCTAAATGTATCACATTTCTTTTCTAGCTCTTGTACTTCTTTACACCCTTCACACATAAAAGCCTACTTCGCTTCTACTATTTTTCGCTTATTACTCTATTTATCTGTTTGTACTTCAGCGCAGCTTTACCCTTATGTTTCCTTCTGTCCTCCGTCAAATCCAAAATTTTATTTGTCATCCATATTTGCTTCTTTGTTCACTTGTTGTCATTTAGATTACTCCGCCCAACTTCTAGAAGCCTCTGTTTTATTGTTCTCCATTCTTCGTTCACACATGTTTCTCAAGCTTTGCTATATAGCTTGTTAGTGTTCCGTACGGAACACTTATGGGATGACTTCGGTGTCTGTCCGTCTATCTGTTTGTATGTCCGTCTATCTGTCTGTCTATCCGTCTGTCACACCCCATCTTCTCCGAAACTTTTTAACACGAAAGTTGAAATTTGGCACAAATTTAGGAATTCATGGTCCAATCAGAGTCGTGTAGCTTTGCTTGTTAAATTTTGACTTAAGGGGTTAGTAGTAGTTCGGTATTAATCGTAGGTGTATATGGCTTCTTAAGAGTTACTTTAAATGCCGCTACCCGTGGATTATGATCTGAGTTTATATCAGCTCCGGGATAAGTTTTGACTGATTTGATAGCATTTCGATATCTCTGCGTAATAAGAATGAAGTCTATCTGAATCCTTATTATATTTTGTGTGGTATGACTAGGTGCTGTCCAGGAATAAAGTCTTCTTTTGGGCAATTTGAACCAAATATTTATGACTATTAAGTGATTTTGTTGACAGTATTCTGATTTTTCATTTCGAACACCCAAACCGTGGTCGCCCACAATTTTATTCACTCTACCTTCGCCGATCCTTGAATTAAACTCACCCAAGACCACGGTGATATCCGGCTCTTTTGTTGTTTTAAAGATTGAATTAAGGTCTGCATATAATTCTTCAATTTCTTGATGATTCATCAGCTTTGGGAATATAGACTTGAATTACGTCGATTTTGCCATTTTGAGACTGTAATTGCAACATTTATTATTTATCTCCTTAAATTACATAAACTCTTTATAAAAAAATACATGAACAAAAGTCTATAGTAATCAACTAAACAAGGGAATCATTTTAAACTACACAAAAACAGTGTACGAGTAGCGACATGAAAAAGTGTGAAGCCTGTTCCAAGCGGGAAAATTGGACAATACCACCTAAGAAATGAACAAATTCAGTACAAGGATATCTATGCTTGTACTGCGTGAAGTTCGATGGCCAAACTCTGGTAACTATGAGACTGAAAATAATGTCCTATACTACCCGGGAAATTCCGAAAAACAACACTACGATGAAGTTGGATTGCAACTCCATCGTAGTGTTGTTTTTCTAAAAGGTACTAACCCAGGATGTCAGCAAGTATGTGTCGGACTTTTTACCATATTCGGACAGTCTTGTTGATCCAGCTTCGAACTGATGTCGGTAAAATGAATGTAATACCACTGTACGCCCCCACTGCAGATAAAGATGAAGATAATGGGGAATCGTTTTATCAACAACTGCAAAATATACTAATAGTCAGAAAAAATCGTGATATAACGGTAGTCATGGGAAATTACAATGACAAAATTTGAGAAGACAGTTTCGGGGACCATATTGGAAAATTTGGATTGGCCGAAAGAAAGTAACGTGGGGATCGATTGCTATAAGTTTGTCTCGATAAAGATTTGGTGATTAGCAATACATGATTTAAATTACCACAGAGAACATTATATACTTGGAATGCGCCAGAAGATATTAATAACTGGTAATAAAAAGCTAATTGGTGAACAAAAAAGCTAGAAGCAGTATAGAACCTGTCAAAACATATCCTGGGGCAGATATAACGTTTTATCACCACCCCGTCGTTATCAAACTGTACGTTAGATTAAAGAGGAAACAACCACCTTGGCCATATAAATATAGGAAATTTAAAATAATTAGAAGCTCGAAATGATATCGCAAGCTTATAAATGAAAAGTTTCATAGTGTACAGGAAAGTATCCATAGTATGAATGGTAGGGAAAAGTGAAACAAAATCAGCGAAAACATAATAACTGAGTGAACAGAGCAAACAGAAATGGATGAGAGAGGAAATTCTTATATTAATGGAGACGAAAAAAGAAAACATAAGGGCAAGGATTAGAATACATAAAGAAGGAAAATTTAATAAGAACCAAAATACGATCAGCAAAGGAAGCTTAGATATCAGAGGAGTGTGTGAAAATTGAAGAATTGCAGCTCTAACCTACAAAAAAAATTAGTGGGTTGTTTGGAACTACATATGGACTAGCAACATGTGTAATGAAAGATGAATAAGTTACCATAATTCTGGACACAGAAGCAAAATTAAACACTTGGTAACGATATATATCACAACTCTTTATGGATCAAAGGACATATTTATGTAATACAACAGTAGATAACCCGCTCGAAATAACACGAACTGAGGTGGAACGTGCTATTAAGATTGCAAAATCCTATAAAGCAGTAGGACTATATGAAGTTCACCAAGAAGTCTTAAATCTACTGGACGAACAATCTATTTCTGTTATAGTGGATTTATTTAACGAGATATATAGATCCGGTATCACCCCAGACGATTAGCGTCTCTCTACTTTTGTACCATTTTAAAAAAATGATAATAAAGACTCTTAAGTTACTCTAGAATTGTTTTGCCAACGAAATCAGCGTTAGATTCGAGTTGAACCGATGACACCTAGTCGAGTCAGGAGAAATTTTCCAGAGAGCCACGGGGAATGCGCATCGCCAACGCCCTCAGCACTGCCACCTATCGACCGACTCTCAGAGCTGCTCCTCGACTACCGATCCATAATAAACCATCAACATCCGTTTGCCGATAAAATCCACGTACAAAGTCATCAGTTAGGGTCCTACTTAACATCACCAATCACCGTCACATAGCACATGTTACCGATAATATATATATATATATATATATATATATATATATATATATATATATATATATATATATATATATATATATATATATATGAATGGACAATGCGAAATGAAAACTGAGTGCACAAAGGGGCAGCTAAATGAGCACTTATTTTGTTATTAAAGCGCATTCTGATATTCGCTATATACTTTAGAACTTATCCTACAGAAAGGGAATATATCCTTCCTACTGGAAATGCCCTACAAATCAGCCGATACCCAAAAACGCAAGAAGATCTTGTCAACTAACTCCCGACCAGTTGCTTAGCTTTCACTAATATTGCGAGTCATGAAAAAAGCTATCAAGCAGCATCTTATTACAAGCACAACATATCAATTATTCCAGCTTCATTTGCTTAATATATGCTCAGCATAAACCACTTGTATTTTTTTTAAATTTTTTGGTTGATTTTCACAATCACGACTGACAAATAACTAACGACATACTAACAATTTTTATTATTTGGAGGAGCAAGAAGAGTTTTGTATAGGTAACAGACACGTGTGCTATTATAGATCCTTAAGAATTGTATTTGCTGGTCTGGTATATAAATATTATTTTTCAGCTTGATATTAATATACAATTTCTACTAGACTAATTAATTTGTAAACGTACGCAATCATACAGCTTAAGTTGAAAAAAAAACATTTATTTTTTAAAAACGGCATAATATAGAATTAAAAATAATTACTACTACTTAGTAAAGCAAATTAAATCAGCGTTCTCAAAACCAACAGATCTTTAACTCATTACATTTTATTTTATATCCTGTACAAAACTACTGAATTGGAAAACCTTCTGAACAAGAGAGGTTTTTGTTTTTATTTTAAAAGTTTCGCTAGGTTCATTTCACCTTTAGATTTTTAATTACGAACTTTCCACCCACAGTGCTTAATGCCAATATAAAATGTTTTTCTAGTTTTAAATTTCTTCGATTTAGAATTAGTTTAGATTTAAATTTTCTTTTCCATTTTTTAAGAAGTTCCACGAAAAAAGTAAATTTGAGGTTGCAGTTGTCAAATTGAATCAAGAGTTAACAAATTTATATAGAATACGTAAGGGTAAACCGAATCGAGAGAACTTAAGAACAAACTTCCGAAAATTATCATCTATCCAATATTTTGGACAGTTACAAATTCTACGGAACAAAAATTAAGAGGAATATGAAGAAAACTATGAAAAAAATTACGTGTACTTTAATGTTATATTATACACATTTTGGCAAAATTTTTGAATTTCAAGTCATGTGGTGAAGGAGAATGATTATGTAAAAAATGCAAAAAATCCGCTTCTTTTGGGAATATCAGTTACATAAAAAATAAATTCCAAAGTAATTTGCTATTATTTCTAAATAATAAAGGATTTCGATAGAAAAAGAAAGTCAAATTTAATACCATGTTGATAATTTCTCATTTTAATTGACTTAAAAAAAAAGGATTTGTAATCGGCTGTACGTATATTCATAAGTATGTCCGTAATTTCCCCTCAATTATTGCTGCATAAAATTATAGTGTAGTCTTCATTTTTCCAGAAGAGACCGATTCTCTGGCATAGTTTTAATGTATTAAATGCCATAGGACTCACGAGGGTTATGGTGAACCTGAAGTTTGGAAATTTCCAATTTCAACCGATTGTGGCCAAAATGGTTATATGTTATTTTTTGATGTTATAGATGAGTAACCCATGATTTATTCATATAAAAAAAATGATGGATACAATTTGGTGGACGTTGAATGATTCCTGATTTCAATAGATTTTTACCAATTGGCAATAAGGATTTTATTTTTAATAAATTCACAGGAACAGATCCCCTATATATGGCCTACCAAAAGTTTTACATTTTCATATTAAAACCAATTTTGATGCAGCTTAAGTATATATAATTTAAATTGTCTGAACAATATGACAAACTCGGTAAAATGTTTAATTGTATAAGACTAGACAAAAAATTTAGGTTTACAAAATGTATTTATCGAGACAGATTGTTTAATTAGATTAGAACCTGCAAGTTCATAGTTATCTACTGAAGCAAGAATATAGGGACTAAACTCTAACATAAATTTAGTACACGAACAACTGCAAACAAATAAACTTCACATACTCGTTCTCTGGGCAACTAAGGTCAGTTCATCGACCAGCATAGCAACTTTCTATATCCTGGGTACGACTTCTATTCCTGGTTAAGGCGTCTTTTGTGAGAAGCGATCTCTATTGCTTTTCGGTACCACGAAACTTTTATTTTTATGTGGGTAAAAATAACATCTTAATAAGCCAAAAGTCAGTCATAGGAAATCTGCCGTTATAGTCATCCGATTATGATTTGGTTTCGACATTCAGTATTCCACCAATCAGTGACAGAGAGGCCTCTAAACCTCACAAGTTTTAGCACTACAAATCTGCTAAATGGGAAGAACTCATAAAATATTTTAAAACTTTTCCATGGTTAAAAGTTTATTTCAGATCCGACTACACATCTGTTTACGCTAAAGAGGTGTTTGATGTCATTTTGGCAGGCATGGAAGCTTATATCCCTTTTTGAAGAAATTGTCTTCCAACTGTAAGCCCTGGTTCGATCGAAAATGCTAAAAAGTTATTACTTCTAAACATCTTGACTACCGACAATGGGGTGAAAGTTCCCAACGACATAAATCAAAACGTCCTCGACTGTTTTCAACGTGCAGTCAAAGATGTCTGATAATGTCTGAGAACATTTAAATACCAAAAAACATTTTGGCGTTGATGAAATACCTGCCACACATTTCAATAAATGCACGAGCGAACTAGCTTCTGTTTTCGGGAGAGTACCCTTTTTAACCTATACTAGATAAAGGAAGCATTTCTTTAATACTAGAAATGCGCTATAATTTAGCTGGTACTCAAAAAGCAAAGAAACCTTTCTAAATAACTACCAACCACTCGCACTGCTTTCAGTAATATCGAAAGTTTTAAGAAGGACTCTCCATCAGCATCTTTTAAAATATCTGGAAGAATTTCACATTATTACGGACCATCAATATGACTTTTGAAGCAAATATCAACAAGATATTTATTATCTTAGGTTAAGCATGTTTGAAACAACGCAACTGAATATTTTAGAGAATCTCGAGCGGTTGCAATTTATATACCCAAGGCATTACTCCTCAGAGGGCGTTCTTTGTTAGTATCGGTTAACGGGTTACTTTCTAATGCCTGCACTATCAACGCCGGTGTGCCCCAAGGCTCCATAGTGTCTCCTACGCGCTTTTCTCCTTTATATTAATATTCTGCTGGAATGAAGAGGGAATCCAATCTACAGCTTTGTCCATGGCTGTATGGTTATTTCTTCGTTAACTTTGAACGCTCAAATATCAGCGATTTATTAAATTATATAGAAGTAAGTCATTCAACTTAACGAATACCTATAAAGGAATTTAAAAAATTGAATGCTGCAAGATCTTAGTTCCATTCTTCTAGCATCGTTATTTAACTTGCAGGGAATTAAAGGTCTTAGTATAAACATGTTGCATGTGCAGTAAAGGCTGTTTCTCAAAAGCTCTGTCGCACTAAGAATTTTACACCACACAATAACTTTTAATCCTATATGAAGCGCAAAATCGACCAACGATAGAATACTGCCCCCACGTTTAAAGTTCTGCTCCCAAAAATGCATTTAGCCATATCACGACTCATCAGCCGAGCTAGGATTGATAAATGAAAGAATAAAACTAGAAATGTCTATTCCAATACTGGTGGTACATCGTAGTAAGATATTATAAATTGTATTTCTGGCTTGTAAAAGCCTAAAATTGAAAAGCTACCTGCGCTCCATCACGCGCTCTTTAAGGTCACAGACCGACAGAGAAATTATTATTGCCGCTAGGTAGCTCAATCTTTAAGGTTTTAACCCAGTAATCAAAGCCTATGTCAACTACTAAAATAAATTAAGTCCATATTTCAGCAGTTATCACTGTTGGCTCATATGTCAATCCATCTCGGGACGCGTGTCGATTTTACCTCGGCTGTTGAGCCATGATAAGGCGAAACACGTCCCAAAATGGATTGATAGATAAGAAAACACGAGTCACTGCTGAAATATGCACTTCGTTCATTTTTAGCAGTCGACATAAAAAACGAAGAAAACTTTGTATAAATTCGTATTACAAATAAGATAGTAGTTGAACTATCCAAAATTTATACTACTAGTATATAATATTGGCACATGCGCTCTGCCAGTTCGCCGCAGTGGAATGCGGGCAGGCGTCGCCGGTCAGACGATGGCCCACACGCGACTAGTGTCGAGCGCTGTCCCAACAAATTATGCGCAAAATTTACATATATTAATTGAACTAGTATTTTATTTATTCGTCCGGATCCTCGAGATAAACTGGCAATCTAGCATAAAACGGCTTGTGTTTTGGTGCGTGTACCTCACGCGCCATTGTCAAGTCGTGGGTTAGTATCGATGCTTGTATTTTATATCGGTAAAATTTGTCACATATATCTGTTAAATACTCTTTTATTGTTTGCATGCTTGTCATGTCATGTAAATCGGTGATTCTTATGTAGCGTCTCGCCTAGGTCACGCACCTTCAGATTTTGTTCTGCATTCGCTGTAGTTTATTGATCCGTGCATCAGACAAGCCACACCAGACTGGTGCCGCATACATCAGCACAGGTCTAATGATTTGCTTATAGATTACCAGCTTATTTCGAGGGTCCAGCTGGAAATTTGGCGCTATTAGAGCATACAGATTTTGCATAGCGACGAAGACCTTCTGCAGTACGGGACGGGTCGCTGTTTTTGTATGAAAATACGGCAAATAAAGGGGGAGTGTGGGAGAAGAGTTAGTTAGACGAGGTAGCTCAGAATGTAAAAAATAAAAATCCTAAAAAAAAACTGCCCTCCTCTTAGTAAATATGAGACCTCTCTGAGAAGCAGTGGATTCTTTCGATTTATTCTGTTATATTTACACTGGATACTCAAGTATAGATTATAGCAACAGTAAGCACCGGCGAAAGAACTTCAGGAACAATGTATTACTAAAACCCATTAATAGCCCTAAGAGTCCAAAATCACCATTGTTTGTATACTTGTTATGCAATATTGTTTGAAACTCCTTTAATTCTCATGTATGAAATATTTATTATATTTCTTCAAATATATTTACGGAAATATTGAGAAAAAATATTTTTAAAATCTTAATAGCAAATAAAACAATGAATAAACACTTCATGATAAAGCGTAAAAAAAACTGTCTACTTTACAAAAAGCTCGACAAATTGTTTAATGCTCTAAGAGCATCAAATTGCTGGCGCGTGATTTTAAACCACACCGTGTTAAATTTTTTGAGCACCCAGACGTGACCAAGTATGGAGAGCATATTTTCGTTAAGTTTTTATTCTTTTTATTCTCGGTTGCTGGATAGTTAGATAAGATTGAAAAAGTAAAAGTAATTAGAAAATTTGATATTTTCAATTAAGTTGGTGGCACATCATTAAAGCTCGGTATTGAATATGTAACAATATTGGCCAAAATGAAAAATGTCAGCTTATTTTTCATAC
This sequence comes from Pachyrhynchus sulphureomaculatus, assembly GCA_019049505.1. NCBI lineage: Eukaryota > Metazoa > Arthropoda > Insecta > Coleoptera > Curculionidae > Pachyrhynchus > Pachyrhynchus sulphureomaculatus. The sequence goes on from CM032456.1 coordinate 129,417,185, forward strand.
ACTTGTGAGTATTATATCAAAAATTCAGATCAGTACGTTAATTTTTGTAACAATGATGTGGATAAATAAACAAACGCGCACGAGCTCTTAACGAGCACGAGCTCTTAGCGCGCACCAGCGTTTTCAAGCAAATAATCGCAGTGAAAATTTGTTTTTTGAATGCCTTTAGCTGCTAAAAATATATTTCGTTTTCTTATTTGGTTATTTCATTTGAAAATGAAATAACCAAATATTAATGTTAATTTGTTAATTTGTCGTAGCAAAATCAAATAAGAACACTAAATGGTGTAACTGTGTAGATATAGATTTTTAATGTAAAAATTGTAAAAAGGTAGACGCACGTTTTAAAATCGTTTTTACAATTTTTAACGCCAAAATTCAAAAGCGATTTGGTTTTACAATTTGGCTTTTCCAGGTGGTTAAACTATTAAGAAAACGAAATTGGAGAACCAAATAGTCAATAAGCGCTATTTCACTGAGTTTCCACAACATTTGCAATAATGGTTACCATTTTCGAAAGTAACAATATTCGGAAATGTATGAAAAATAAGCCGACGTTGTTCATTTTGGCCATTTTTCTAATTAATATTGAAATTTTTTAGCGTAAAATTTATTCATTGTTAATAATAAATTAGAAAAACAATTTTGGCAATCATCTATAAGAAGCGCACAAGTCTAAAGAGTGTTTCTATGTAAAAATAAACTTAATTCATTAATTATTAACAGAAAAACGAGTTGATTATTGCGTGGTAAATTGATTTTGTCCGTCGATCGACGTCTTCACAGCGTTATCCTCTCTCCTGCCTACTAGGGAAATAGGGGTCACGTGTAGAGGCATTTCTGCCTCGGTGCCTCAATTATTGCTTGAAATACGAAAAAAACTATCTACCTATGCAAAAATCTCACTTAACTGTTGAAAAAATTTAAATACGGTGGTGTATGGACACCTGTATATAGTCCTAGTTTATAATATTTAAAATGAAATTCTTTTATTGTAATCATTTAGTAGTTGGTTCTGCCCTGTTGTCCGGCATATGTATTCTATCTGTCCGTTGATATATAGCTTTCCTTTTTAATTATCATTTTCCACATTTGGACAAGTTTGGTGCTTCTTCTTACTGGTTCAAGCCTCCCGCTTTTTGGATTTTGATGGCTTCCCTGATGGTTCTTGTCTCATAGTTTTCTATTTTGACTATCTATTTGCAGCCATTAAAATCTATTTTGCCCCTGTCTAGAGTTGACATTAAAAAAAGGCAGATGTAGTTTGTTCATTTTTGAGATAGTCAATTTAAGCACTTTCCGTCTGACTGTTATTCTTCTGTTAGTTCTTTCAACGAATGGTTTGCTACAAGTTGCACATGATACGTTATATACATCCTGCAGTTCCAATTAGATTGTGTCTTTGGAATTTTTTATGTTAGTTTTTAATTTTCATAGTAGTTTGTTAATAGGAAATATGTTTTGTCTCCGCAAAAGGAGTCCAATACTGTCAGTGGTCCCATTAATGTATGGTAGAAGGGCTCTGGATCTGTCGTTACAGTCTTTATTACATTCTCTTAGTACTATTGTTGTTTTATGGCTCTATTTAATGTGTGTTGTTTATATTTAATCTATTTTCGAATCTTATCATGACTAGAGTTTCGATGGTTTAGAACAGGGGTGCTCAAACGTCGATCGCGATCGACCAGTCGATCGCGAGTGCTTTTTGAGTCGATCTCGAGAAAAAAATTCCGATATAGAACTATTCACAGATTTTGTTTTAGGTAACTAAAACAAAATGTAATGAATAAACTACTAAAATTTATTCGATCCACAATTAGGCCAGAATAACACCCTCATCACTTTCTTTTATCGTAATAACCCCCTGTTGGCGGCAATAGGCGGCTTTATCAAAGGAACGCGCTTTACTTGTCAAAGAAAAGCCGCGTTTTTGATTCCCGCCGATTTTTCTAGAAACTTCGGGCGGCGTGTTTGACGGGAACATTCGAGACTTCGTTCGCGCCGATATAAATGTTGCGCATGTAGGAATAGGAGTCAGTCTGAGTTGTTACTTGAAGGCGATACATCGATACAAAGTTTATTAATAAATAGTCTAAAGTGAGTGCGGCGAAGACAAGTAAAACTTATCATTTTAATAACGATTGGGAGGAAGAATTTTTCTTTTGTATGGTAAAGGATAAGTGCATTTGTCTCATTTTCCGTGCGTCAGTTGCAATATCTAAGCGTGGGAACTTAGAGAGGCATCATAAAACGGCTCACAAAAACTATGAAAAGGATTTTCCGTCACAAAGTGAATTAAGAAAACGTGTAGTACGTGATTTGATAACTTGTTTGAAAAAAGAACCAACCATGTTCACAAGACCAGCCAAACAATCAAAAGCTGCAACGATCGCGTCATTTAAAATATCTCATATATTGGCGAAACACAAGAAATCATTTGATGATGGATTGGTTGTGAAGGAAGCATTTATTGAAGCGGGTGACACTTTATTTGGAGATTTTAAAAATAAAACAGAGATTATGTTTGCTAGAGAACTTCAGTTATCTCGTCCGACTGTCACAAGGCGTGTTGAAGTCATGAGTCAGGACATGGCAGATAAACTAAAACATGATATCATGGAATGTACATACTTTTCTTTACAGTTCGACGAATCCACCGATATGACAGACACTGCCCAGCTGTGTATTTTTATTCGAATGGTATTCAGTGACATGTCGGCTAAGGAAGAGTTTTTGACAATGATTCCTCTGAAAGAAAAGACCCGTGGCGAAGATATATATGACGTTTTCTTCAATTTTGTAACAAACTACAAGCTACCAATATATAAACTAGTGTGCATTACAACCGATGGAGCACCAGCAATGACTGGAAACAAAAACGGTTTTGTGGCATTATGTCGAGCTAACGATGATTTCCCTTCATTTTTCTCCTTCCATTGCATTAGACATCAACAAGTTTTGTGTTCAAAAGTTTTAAATATGGAGGAGATTATGGGCATTGCAATAAAAATTGTGAATTCTATCCGTGGACGTAGCTTGCAATGACGGCTCTTTAAATTGCAGTTGGAAGATAGTGAGTCAGCTGAACACACTGATTTAGTTCTTCACACGGACGTCAGGTGGTTGAGTCGCGGAAAATTCCCAGAAAGGTTTCAAGAATTATTGCCCGAAATAACAGCTTGTCTGGATGAAAGAGGTCATGACACTCAGATGCTGAAAAACGGAAAATGGCTGACTGATTTGGCATTTTTGACAGACATCACAATGCATTTAAACACCATAAATTTTGAGCTTTAAGGTAAAGGAAAAACTATTATTGAGATGATTAGCGCAATAAACGCATTCAAAGGTAAATTGCAACTTATGATAGATCAACTGAAAAGAAAGGATCTGAAAAATTTTCCATCTTTGAAAGCAAGGATTCCTCAGTTGAATTATGATATTTATGAGGCAGAATTATCAAATATTTTGGGCCAATTCGAAATACGTTTTTATGATTTCAGTAAATTGGCAAATATTGCATCATTCATGAGTTATCCTTTTTCGTGTAAAAACATTGAGGAATTAGCTACTGAAATAGCAAGTCAGTTTAACTCATGTTCTGTTGAAAATGAGTTAGTGCAGATTATATCAGATATACATCTCAAAACCACAGCATCTGATACAAAATTCTAGTGTTTTATATCTGAAGATAAATATCCGAATTAAAGGCAAATCACCCTTCAACTGGCAATGTTTGGGTCAACTTACTTGTGCGAGTCTGCATTTTCTGAAATGAAGATAATTAAGTCAAAATATCGCAATCGACTAACTGACGAACATATGTCATCATGCTTGCGATTAGCACTCGGTAATTACGTACCATCTTATGAAAAGTATGCTGAGGACATGCAGTGCCACGCTTCAACATCCAAAGTCACTCTTTAGTTAAGTTTAGACACTAGAACTCGTTTATTTTGTAAGAACCAATAAACTCGCAATTTTGAATAATTATGAGTTTTTTCATTGACATTTTAGAGCAGACCTACACTTACCTTGACTAAAAAAATGCATATTGTGCGGAAAACTAATATCTATGCCACGATACACCCTACCTAGACGACAATCCTGCATCACACTTACTTGCAGCCTCTCAGAGTCGATCGATTGTAGTCTAACAATATTGAGGTAGATCGACAGCAGTTCAAGTTTGAGCACCTCTGGTTTAGAAAGTTGAGGAGTCGGTCTACCGAGGAACGATAACAAATCCGTCTTCGATGTATCGAATCCATAGCTTCGGTTTTATAGAGCTCGTTTCCATTCCTCTCGAAATTAACCACAAAAACGTTGAGAACTCCTGGTAATGGTGGTGATCCCATGGTTGCACCTTCTATTTGGCGGTATATTTTTTGTCGTATATGAAGCAGACGTTCTTCCAGCATATACGGTATACAAGCTTACAAATAAATATCTGAGTGCAAAATTCTACCACTATCTTTCATAATTGCAAGCAGTGGTAAACAGATTTGTTTCAAGATAATTCAGTCTAAGAGAAAATGTTAAAAATCAGAAGAGCTCAAAAGAGATCAACACAGTAAAGCGAGGATACAAACAGCATACAATAAATAAAGCCATAAACATAATTCACTAAGAAAATCTAATAAATATTCTGATAATATACTACTAGCCATTTTATCATGCATGATAAAGACCACCGATAAAATTGTACGCCTTCTCCGCAGCTAAAACATGCAAGCTATTTACATATCACTACCAATAATCTAGTCTATCATGAGAAATCTCAAAGAAAAATTCAATTGGAAAAATGAAGTGTTTACAGCCTATCATATGGAATTTGCTGCAATGCGTATACATACGTTGTAGAAACAAACAGGATAATATCGGCCAGCTTGGAAGAGCATAAATTGGCTATTAGACTTTAACAAATCACATCTGCCATTTTTCAACACCAACTCCAGACAGGATGCAAAATATATTTTAATAGTTGCAGAAAAGAAAGACAATATAATAAACTTGTCCAGTACTTAAGAGAACGATATTTAAAAAAGAAATCTATAAAGCCACAGACATACGACAAATACCTGGGAATCCAGTATGACAAACACCTCATCTGGAAAGACCAGGTCTGTGCTGCCTCAAGGAATGCCAAGCAACTACTGGGCAAGCTGTACCCAATCATCAGCCGGTCCAGTAAGTTGCAACCAAAAATCAAGCTGCTAATTTATAAAACCATCGTGAGGGCAGGACTCACACACGCCTGCCGCACTTGGTCTAAACTCACCAAGACACGCAGAGCTCAACTTCAGGCAGTACAGAACAAGGCCCTGAGGATGATCACGGGAGCCCATGGTTCGTCCGAAACCGTCAATTGCATAGAGACCTCGGTGTGCCAACAATCAAGGCACACATGAGGTCCACCAACATCAAGTTCTTCGCAAAGGCGCTACAACACCCAAACGCCACCATAAGGAGCGCATTCCACGTGCCCGCCAACGCCCGCCATCACTATCCAAGACCTTCTGACCCCATATCCGACGAAGACGATGGCCCTCCCCCACCCCCATGAAGATTGTAACCTAGATTAAGTTTAGAATTAAGTTCTAGATTAGTTTAGAATTAAGCTCTAGTTAAGTTAGATTAGTCAACGAATGTAATTAAATCCAATGTCCTAGGTTAAGTTAATTAGGATTACTGTATAGAACCTAGGTTAAGTAGTATAGGAATATAATCTATCATAAATGTAAGTAAGAGGCATAGCCTAACTTAAATTCAATAAAGACAATGACAATGACGACAAATGACATGAATGAAAGCCACAGGAACGATAGCCAAGGGCGGAGCCAAATACGGCCAATCAGGGCCATTACAACTAATAAGATATAAAATAACTGGCAGCAACGTAAGTTACTAAAATGGTCAGCATTAGTGCCGTGCCCTTCGTCAACGGATGAAGTGCTCTCCACTAGGTAATAAAGTCGACAGACAACGTTTAGAAAACCTTTTGTGCAAAAGCAAGACGGGAGTTTTAGCAGTAAAAACCTTCGGAAATTCGTTTACAAAAAAGAAATTCAACTTTGCGCTTTTCAGCGGAAAGCCGTTCCTAGAGCTCTTTTGAGGGCTCTAGAGTACCAAAAACTGCTCAATTCTTCCACACTCTGCTTCTTCCTTTCGCTCTTCTTCAAAAGTAGTGCTATAACCGGTAATTTTTCAGTGCTAGTGAACTAAAAATGGAATCCAAAAAATCAGGTGTGAGACCTCCTTATTTGAAGGCATGAAATTTGATTTTACTACACTTAAAACACCATCTTTTCTCGACACAAACACACTCAAACCCAAAACACAAACACTAACACAAAAACGCAAAAAACTCACAGACATTCCATCAATAAAAGACAAAAAAGAACAAGCGCGTTCAAAAAAATAATAGAACGACACGAACGTACAATCGAAGCTCTTCAAGCGACGATAAAAAACTTGAACCAACAAATTGTAGATCAAAACACCCAATTAGCCGACCTCAGACAGATGCTGTCTGAGCTAAAAGGTATAACAATTAAAAACTCTCAAAACACACCACACCCGAACACACACAAAACACCACATCCAAACCAAAAAATAAGACACAAACACCAACACAACCAAAAACATCACCACTCCTACCTACACCTACAAACACGACCGATTTTCCAACTTTAGCACAATCAAAAATTCACAACCCACTACACTCTGAACACAAAGAACTCAAAATCACACCTTTAAACACCCCAAAAACGACAAACAAACAAACCAAAAAACACTTTGACACCCTAAACCTAAACAAACAAACGGACAAGACAAACACAAACAATGACGACAACGCAATGGACACCACGACAGGCGAAAACGCCAAAAAAGACGTGGAAAAAACCGTCCCAATTACAATCAGGGACGCAGAAAAATGGCCAAAAATTACCAAAGACTTAAAACAACTAGAGTGCCAGCTGGCATACAGACCAAAACAAGTATCTCTAGGCATTCAAGTCACACCTAAAACAACAAACGACCATAGACAAATTACTAACTACCTTACAGAAAACAACGTCCAATACCACACTTCCCTCCTGCCGGAGGAAAAAAATGTTAAATATATTCATCCGCGGAATTGGTATGCAAATGAACATTAACGCCATTAGAGAAGATCTAATAGACCAGGGCTTCACCACAACAGAGATATACCGTCTAAAATTGGGCAGGGCAAGAAAACCCTGCCCAATTATAAAAGTTCTCCTGCCAAAATCACAGGGGAATATATTTAACATTGAAGCGATATTGGATATACCAGTAACAATCGAGAGACAACAATCAACAAACACAAACTATATTAAACAATGCAAAAAGTGCCAAAAGTTCGGCCATACAAAAATTAGGTGCTTCGCGGCACCAGTTTGCTACAGGTGCGCTGGGGCGCACTATTATAAAAACTGTGAAGCAGTTAAAACCGTTACTTTACAAACAAACAATCAGACCGACCATGTTGTATGGCAGCAACGCCTGGTGCCATACAGCAATGACAAATAAAAAACGACTACAGACATGCCAAAACAAAATATTTAGACGCATAACGAACGCCCCTTGGTACATAAGGGGAACAGACATACACAAGGACTTAAAAATCGGACGTATAGACGAATTTATAGACAAACGACATCGGACTTTTTACGCCAAACTTCCCGACATGCCCAATCCTATTTTCCAAAACAACCTATTCCCCATAAATCCCAATCCCGATTTCAACATAATCCGTCATAGAAACGTAAACGCCCCCGTCATAATACAACCGCCGTAAAAACACACATATACACACACATTACGTGCCTTCAAATAAGAAAGTCTTAACTGGTTTAAAAAAAATTTCTCTCAAAAAATCTCTTTTATTTTTTCTTCGTAAAAACTCCAAAAACAACATAACGGAGTATGAGTGCCGTATGCACTTTTTCTAATCTCAGCGCTTAGCGCAGACACAATAGCGAGCGTAAGTTACTCAGTAAGTCACGTAACTATGACGAATCAGCACTGAAAAATGTGAGACCTTGGCCATAAATTTTCTGGAATTCCTCCAATTTTCAGAAAAATTAAACAAGGTTTTTTCAGATTTTAATTTCATTGGATATTTCTGCCCATCTCTCAGTACGTTTTTAGTGATCCGTACGGAACACTTATAAGATCACTTCGGTGTCTGTCTGTCTGTTTGTCTGTCTGTCACGCCCGATTTTCTCCGAAACTACTTGACATAGAAAGGTGAAATTTGGTAATAATATAGGAATTGATGGCCTCATCAGAGCCATGTAGTTTTGAGAATTAAATTTTGACTTGAGGGGTTAGTTTTGGGTGGTGAAGTCGGAAGTGAAAAAAAAATTTTTTTACTAGGTCATCGAGTGTGGTGTCAAATGAAAGCTTGTGAAAACACGAGTAAAAAATATATATATAATATTATACTTGCGCGCACTTTTCTTTATATTATTTTTAAAAATTCGCGAAAAATCGCTGTCCCGGGCCTTATCTCGAAAAGTACTTATCAAAAAATTTCGAAAAAAATTCTGGAATATTCTCCACGGGGTATAGATTGAACGAAAATTATCACGAGTGCATTACCTTTAATAATTTATATGGTATATAAAAAAACAAAAATTTCAAGGTCATCAGATTTCAGTAAAGATTGGAAACAAACTTTGTTGAAAACTCATTTGGGGTGTGTTTTGTGAAGTCACTGATCATTTTATACCACCGTAACACAAATTTTGACTTAAGGGGTTCGTTTTGAGGAGTGAAATCGGAAGTGAAAAAAAATTTTTTTTACTAGGTCATCGAGTGTGGTGTCAAATGAAAGCTTGTAAAAACACGAGTGGAAAGTGTTCGGAGGATGTAGCCCGCTTAATTCCTCCCAAAGCGGTGCATGTTAGAAATACACGTCGCGCTGGTGCTTCGCATCCGTATGAGGTTCAGCTTGTTACTCCGCGTACAACGCTTTTCAAGCAATCTTTTATATGGAGAACGTCATCCCTTTGGAATAATTTGCCCAGCGCTGTGTTTCCCACCGAGTACAATTTACAGCGATTCAAGAACAACGTGAATCGCTTTTTCCGCACTCGTGCCGCTCCTGGAGCGCTTTAGGGACTTCCCTGCAGCACGTGTGCTAGACCAATAAAAAAAAAAAAAAAAAAACGAGTAAAAAATATATATATAATGTAATACTTGCGCACACTTTTCTTCGTACTACTTTTAAAAAATCGTTATCCCCTACCTTATCTCGAAAAGTACTGATCAAAAAATTTTAAAAAAATTCTGGAATATTCTCCACGGATTAAACGAAAATTTATATATATATAAAAAAAAACAAAATTTCAAGGTCACCAGTTTTCAGTAAAGATTGGAAACAAACTTTGTTGAAAACTCATTTGGGGTGTGTTTTATGAAGTCACTGATCATTTTATATCACCCTAACAAAAATTTTTATTTTAAAAACAATCAACGTACGGAACACTAATTGTGCAAGTTCAACTTGCACTTGACCGGTTTTTTTAAATATTATGTTTAAAGATACAATATAACGCAAGAAAAATGAATGGCTATTATTAGTTTTTTGTTGTAATAATAAGTTTTAATATCTAATAAATTATTTCACAAAATGATTCTGTTCGGCAAATTGTCTTACATAAAATAACATTTCTGCAATTTGGTTTTAGGATTTTTTGTCTTGTTATAAAATTACTATTTTTTGTAATTTCCTTTAAAAAGCATTTTTAAAATATTTCGTTAAGATGACATTTGTTGACTTACCATTAGTAGAAATTTATTTTTTTAAAAATATGTCAGAACAAAACAATTTCATAAATACTGCACGTAAATCGTAGCTGAAATATATATAACGTCTGAGCCAAATGCATATCTTTTTAAAAAAAATAATCATTTTTTACAACTGAAAGTGTCTTCCTATAACTGTAATATTCAAACGATACCGCCGAAAAATATTTAATTTTATTTGTCTGAGAATGCGTTCATTGTTTCTTATCTGCTCAGCTGAAACTTGAATCGTTTGACAAAGTTCATGCTTCTTTTAATATACTTTGAAATCTTTTCCTCAAAGGAATATATTATATTACCAGTTTTATCTGTGTTAGCTCGATCCTCTTGATCATTATCCTTAAGCTAGAAGAGACATTTTCCACACAGAGCAAGAAGTTCCTAATCGGCTAATATTTATCTATTGTATTTTTAAATTGAAATTTAAACGTTTGAAGAAGACAGAGCAAACAAAATAAAAATTTTATCTCTTTCGAAAAATAATGGTATAATTAAAATTAGCTAAATTAAATATGAAAACAAGTAATGAAATATGCACGAAATAATTTGCTTAACATTAATTAAACTTGTAGGTAATTTGAAATAAATAAATAAAAATTTGAGGCTCTAGGTAAGTAGATCGATTAAAATTAAAGACATAGAAAGTAAAATAAATTAAAAACAACAAGAAAAAAAGTTAAATAAATTAATTAATTAGATCCTACCAAGATCAGATGCACACAGGTACTAAGTAACTAAAAACTAATAAATAGTTAAAATTATTTTATAGAAGACATTATCAGGTAACCTATTAACGAATATTTCCGATATTTATGAAAGTAATAAAAAAGGTATTTCTCTAATTACAATAGGGAACATTAAAAATAATTTGTATTATCACAATTCAAAATAGGTATGACGTTATTTCTTTTCTAAGGGGACATTACACTTTCTCGGTCGAAAATTTTTATAGTTTTTATGGGACTGATTAAATATTAAAAAAACATTTTTTGGGTCCGTAATTTTTTTGACATATATTTTAAGTCTTCAAATACAAGAAAAAAAAATTTATATAATTTTTTAAAGGATTTTTTAAAGGGGTTTTTTGCAGCCTCGTGGAAGCCATTTTAAAAATTTTGTTCTGCTGGCGTGCACGATAGCGGTTCACTGGAGCGATTGAAAAAAAAATATCCTTAGAAAAAACATGACTATGGTCCCAGCATAAACTACCATTATTTTGTTTGAGCAAAATTTCTCAAAATGATGGACCTCCAAAGTTGGTGATCTCAAAAATACCATTTTTTTTTGTAAAAAAACATTAAAAATTTAGGAAAAAGTAACCAATCTTTTTTATTCTAGTATATACAGGGACTATTGTTGTGTAGAAGAACATATTAAAATTTTCATACCGATCGGTATCTGTTATCGTGCACGCTAATTACAAAAACGTTGCCTTGAGAAAAACGCCCGTTCTCAAGTTTTTTTTTGTGTCTCTGTGCGATTCTGACTTCTTTGGCGGCATCGGTGGGTTGCTTTCGACATCCCTGATGCGCTTTTCATTACGCTTCCGGGCGAGCTCAGGGGCTGTGGGCCCGATTGTGATTCCCATAACCTCCATAATTTTTAATACTGTGGTGAAACCTTCAGATGTGTAAGTAGCAATTTCAGTGATCTTTTTGCCACAAAAAAATATGTTTTGGGGCTAAGTATCAAACACAAGAATTGAATGATTCATTGTTATTTTGTGATTTAAGAACTTGTTGAATATCATCATCCATAGGAGGTAGGTGCTTGAAATCACTAAAAGTACCTGCAAGCTTCGTGCTTTCGCCACTTGTACCATGATTCAGCCCAGGAGGGCAATACGTATGTTGTGGCCTTTTGTTAATTGAAATCTTGTGGTAAAATGTGGACTAAATTTCTTTTGCATTTCTTCTACTAAATCTGGGTGACGTCAAATAGCTAAGTAATACTAAAGTGATAAATCCTGCATTAATTTATTAGTTAGCTGAATTTTTTTAGGTTCAGATCTCCATTTTTTGGCGTTGGATTTTCTATTTAGTTTGCTTTCTTGTTTATATTAATACTTTTTTGGCTTCTCTTACTCTACTATACATTCGGTTTTTATCATGCAAGACACATTCTTTTTTTTATAACAAAATTATCTCCATAACTCTGGACATCTAAAATTGAAGTGAATGTTTTTGTTGTCCCCGTTACCGATGTACATTGCTTCGTGCAAGCCTCCCGATCGCTGAAACATCTCGAGAATACCGTCGACCTCCATCTTTCCGGCACTTTCTTTATGATTTGCTGAACAATGTTCTTCTTGCTTGTCCCAAAATGCCTCAAATTCAACTGTATTTTTGTTCCTTTCTATTTTCGATAAGCGTAACAAACACTTGATTTTACAATCACTAACTAAATTAAAATCTTATTACTATATTTACCAATAAGAGACACGATGCCTAAGAGAGTTGTCATTTTATTTATTACCAGCTACTTTGATTTTATCTTTCTCTTCATTGATGGTTTTATTTATATCAACTCTGAATACAGTCTCAACTGAGATTTTATTATTTTCGATGATTTTATAATAAGTTGTCTCATAAAAGCCCGCTCCTAAATCCATCAGGCCGCAAAAATTGTTCACTCCAGCGATTCCACAGCCAAGTATCTAATTCCAAAAATGAAACGTCTATTAATTTCGTATGATTCCCAACACAAAGCTTAAAATCTACACCTCTTTCGTTTCGTTTGAAAAATTTCAAGTCTCCATCACAAACTTTGCACTTCAACTTTTGTTGTAAAGTCGTAAAAAACTAAAAATTGTACTATACAATAACTAAAAATCGGATCAGTGCTTAGACTCAAATTAGAAGTTTTTACAAATTTTTCTGCAGATGTACTTGCAAAATTAGAATTACTTTCATCTGAAAATTGATTACCATAAAACTCGCTCTTACGTGATCTGTACACTCGCTTCGAACTAATTTTCCCGTATTTTTTATCCATTTTACACAATATTAGGCGAGACGTTTACAGGCCAGCGTACCATTTGCTTTGGAGCTACAGTTTTGCCTTAAACTGAAAATATATTATACCCATTATAGTAAGCTCTCCTCTTACCTGCTTCTATCTTTCTTAGAATCATAAAAGTAGCAGCAGATGCTCGATACAGGTAGAGGAAAACCTTTGTAAACGGCCGAAAGGTAAGTTGGCACGTCGCGCGGTCGATTTGGCCTACTTTACACTTGGCACTATAATCGTCTATAACTTCGAAAGTATTTGAGATTTTCCGCTGTAATTTTTAGGGGATATTATTGAAATATAATACTTTCCAATAGGACACTTTCTAAAAAGTTGATTTTTCCGACCCGAGGAAGTGTTTCCAAAGAGTTTTTATGATAAGTATCTGTAACTGTCTAAAAAGTTATCTCTTATCTTTAATCTATACAAAATCCAAAAATTTTGATATCTAAAATGTTTCTAAACAAATATGCACCCAATATTTCAAATAGCCTTGAGGTATCTGAAATAAACAACGACAATGTGTAGAACTTAAAAAAATGCTATAAAAATAGATATTTAATACTTTTACTATCTTGGATACAGTCGTTTACATAAAAACAATTTTTAATATTTTTAAGTAATTCAAAGCCTAAATATTCTTTAGAACTATCATACATTAATATCAATAAGATTTATGATGAGGAATGAAAATATATACGATGAAATATAAGACATTCATTGAGATAAAATTTGTTTATTCTAAAATCAAGTTCGATGTAGAAAATATCAAGTAAAATCGGTACTATTTAAATCAAAACCATGGTACCCACCACAAGTACCTTCTATGTCAAAAAAATCATTTTATTTGTTCTTGTTATGAATTGCTAAAGTTAAATCCCTAGCTGATCAAAAAAGGGAATCATACAGTAAAAGACTATTGTAACTTCTTATAAAGATAATCTAACAGGCAAAACATTAAAGCGTTTTGAAGAGTAAAAACCAGCGTGTTTAGAAATGTCAGGTCTGATATAAAGTCTTAATTTTATTCATTGTGCACCGTGTACCATTTTTGCCAACAGAATGATGAGCGAAAATTTATCTTCTAACGTGGTCAATTTAAGTTTGCAAATCAACAATTTTCTTCAGATCTTAATTTTAATCATTATAGTACCTCAATATTGTAAAAATTCATATGTGCAGGCCAACTAGTATTATAAAACATCAATCTAAGTTATGTTGGGTTTTATCTGGTCTACTAAATGTTACTAACTTAAAAATTCTCTATGTTAATGAAGTTTACCAAACAGATATATGAAGACCCAAAATATTATGGGGAATTGAAGAAGCCAAATTAAAGTCTCTGGCCAAAAAAATCTAATATAAGCCACGTTTTTTATGAGGCAATAACTAATGATGAACGCGCTTCGAGTTCAAGAGTGTTTTGTATGGTAGCGATAACTATTATCATTGTACCAAAGATTCCAAAATCCTAACGTAAATTTAATATTAATCTAAATAAAAACAGTTCTCAGTACTGGCTACTTGATCGCAATTTAGCAGATACATCCGTGATTGGGTAGTTCTACTTTAATAATCAAAACTTTTAGTATAAATATTCTAATTCTTAACCTTATGTCTAGTGAATCATCTCTTCTGATGATGTTAACAAGTTTAGCAAAAGGCTCGACTAATGTATAAATAAAGTGTTTAGTATATTGGTAATAAGTATTGTGTTATATTAATAGTAGTATGTAGAGTTTTTTCAATATAATTAAGTGATACTATTTACTGCCAAAATTATAATGAGATGGAAGCCACAAATTAGTTAAATTCTTTGTTCTCATGTATTGGTTTAGATGAACTATTAATTATGGATATATTTAGATAACAATATTGATATTACCGAATACGGATTTTTACATTTCAGGTTTCTTAGTGTGATCTTCTTGACTGTATTGATAAAATAACATGTTCTCAGTATACCGGGTTTGATTCAGAATCAAGTAGGATGTAAAACAAATTAAACTCAGTATTGCTGGTCCACTATCTTTCTTACTAATATCAATGGAAGCTGGTATTTTCCCCAAAAATTAAAATTTTCTATTGTCAAGCCATTTTTCAAAAATGGAGATTAATTAGATGTAACAAATATTCTAAAATATACATTTTCAGAGATTTACAACTCAGTAACGAATAGTAAAATTAACTCTAATTATATAATAGGAATCGCAGCATGGTTTTATAAAGGTCAAATAAGCCTTTTTATTAAGATAATCGAGACTTTTGACCATGCAACATGACTACATAAAACTATAAAAGATATCAAGATATGGTATATGTAGAGAGACACAGTTACAGTGACAGTTATTTTCGTAATTTGCACGATGTGTGCGGGAATCTTTCAGGATTCAGTCTTAAAGTATCAAATTACATCAAAATGAAGGCTTCAGAAAACATTATTTACTTTGGTATATTAAAGAGGATATTAAGGAACAAATAAATTTGTTAGCAACGCAAAAACTGCTGCTATGTCAGTATGCTAGAGGTGATAATTTTGTCAAAGATATTACTGGCGATATTAGAGCCTTAGATTCAATCGTTAAATTGTTAGAAATTTATATTGAAGATCATGTGCTTGTTATATAGATATATTAGACAAAAGATTGCCATATTCTTGTTATGGCCCCAAATCATTGTCTAATCAATGTAGCGAATAAGTCTGGGGATCCTTATATTTCTCGTCATTTCATTCACATGTACAATATAGAATTATGTATTTAAACCAATAAAGAAACCTCCTTACAGTTTTTTTTTATAAAAGTTTATGCTCCGGTTAATATTCAATCACACAAGCGAGAAAAGTTGCCGCAATGTGTCTAAAGAATATTCCTGCTAGACACAGCTTAGCTACAGTGTTCATTTCGTTAAGGTATTGTTCAGAAAAATATGAGTGATCATAATTATGAATCACCGGAAAAGTGCAAGTCGAACTTGCGCTATTAGTGTTCCGTACGTTGATTGCTTTTGAAATAAAAATTTTTGTTGCGAAGGTATAAAATGATCAATGGCTTCAAGAACACAAATGAGTTTTCAATTTTTTTTCCGCTCTTTACTGAAAACTGATGAACCGTGAAATTTTTTTTTATATACCAGATAAATTATTAAAGGTAATGCATTCGTGATAATTTTCGTTCAATCTACACCCTGTGGAGAATATTCCAAAATTTTTTCTGAATTTTTTGATTAGCACTTTTCGAGATAGGGGGGGACAGCGATTCTTCGAAATTTTTTAAAAATAATAGAAAGAAAAGTGTGCGCAAGTATTACATTTTTGAACTTGACACCCCACGCGATGACCTGCTAAATTTTTTTTTTCTACTTCCAATTTCACCCCCCAAAACTAACACCTTAAGTCAAAATTTAACTTTCAAAACTACACGGCTCTGATGAGGCATTAATTTCTAAATTAATGCCAACTTTCTTTGTCAAATAATTTCTGAGAAAATCGGGTGTGACAGAGGGACAGACAAACTGACAGAGACCTAAGTGGTCTTATAAGTATTGCATACAGAACACTAAAAATGATTTAGAAGTAGCCAGCAACACAGACCGACATTTTACCAGATGGAGACTTATTTTAATGATTGTTGATAAATTTATTATTATCAATTTTAGAGTTTTTTCTTTTAAATAAAAATAAACTAGTGTTACTGTTTTATTATAATATTTCGCTTTCGGATTTCTCATTTCAGTTCTGCCGTTGTATCTGTTTGCATGTGGAAAGTTGGTACTTATCATAAAATATATTGTTTTTATTATTTTCTTTCATAAAATTTAGTCATCTAAGTACTATTCTACTTATGTATTTTAGTTTTAACGTATTTTCTATGTTGCTATCAAAATAGCCAAAAAAGAAAGAGACCTCTAGGATAAAACTGATCATTATGGCATAAGTGAAAAAACTTTTATTTTCTAATAAGTGAAATGAAATATTTTTGTCTATCCTGAGGCGTTATTGCCTCCATGCCTTGCCTCATTTCAGCTGCAAAATATTCCGTTACCCTATATGTCTTCCTAACAATTAGGGATGACCATATTAGTTGTGCAACTGCATTTTATATTAATCTCTTTTACTGGATTACAATAAGTCAAGAAGCTATTTTCATATCACTAACACTAATTCGTCTAAACTTTCTGTAGTAAGCAAAACACATTAATTAGCAAACAAAATTATTCTCGTAATAGTGGCATTACTCTGCGAACTACAACACTTAACGTCAATCCATGCTTTAATATCCCACTTATAAATAATGCATGAAGTTTACCGTTCTACTTAACGACTTTAGACTGATTTATTCTGAAAAAGCGCCAGCAGCGTGGAGTCAAGTATGAAAATATTGCTATATACTTGCCAAAGACTGAAAATAATGGCATTTTGAACGTATATTGGAAAGAGTAATAATGTATATGTTACTACTTTAATATTTAAACGAAATATGTGTTCAGCATCCGTGAAAAATAAAAAAAGCAAATACTGACTCATCGGACGAAGAGCGTCAGAAGTTTTGCCCCCTATTACAGGGATCTAAAAGTAATATACAACTCAGGCATGCCATCTATTGATAACTACTATTTGTAATGTTTCGTTATATTTCAGAGATCATGGGCGGGCCTAGATGACAAGGTAATCCCAAAGCTAATAATTGAATAGCGAAAAAGCAAGAGCAAATCGGTCAAGAAAATAGGATCCGTGCAGCTATAGTCAAAGGATTATTGATTTTACTGGTTCACATCACATAGTACTGAGTTTCACTTGATACTAATATGTTTAGATATATGTCTTTAAAATTATTTCTGCTGTTCTTTTGGCATTGCGATTGTCACTTTACTTAGGCTACCCATGAACTCTAAAATGGAGACAAACATGACATGTTCTAGTTTGGTGATTGGAAATCCATATATATATATATATATATATATATATATATATATATATATATATATATATATATATATATATATATATATACTCCGAAATGAGTTTATGTATATCAAGTTTGGACGTTAATATTTTACAGGACAAGTGAACAAATTGTATAACCACGCCTTATCTGCAATCCGGAAAGCTCTTACTACAGCATTACCACTTTCCAGACATATACGACCATTTTTAAGCATGAAGAAATGCAAAAATTTTGTTGGTTTTTTTACTCGAATATAATACTGTCTTTATAAATCGAAGTTAAAGCAAAAGTGATTTTAATTTAAACTACCAGTAAAATTTGTATCTGATATCGAATTTCTTGACACGAAATTTCATTAGGTGATGATCGTAATAATTTAACAAAAGAGTATAAAAGAACAATAGCCTTAAACTTCGATGTTTGATGAAAGTTTTCGAGTACTGTTTTGTGACTGCGAAAATTAGATGTGACTTATGGGAGCCCCAATAATGGGCATAACTGTAGAAAACCCTTCTGCTAACAAAGCGTCTGCAAAAGTTATAATTCAGTTATATTTAGATAGGACAATATTACAAATACTTTAAAGACACTGTATACTTATTTTTTATTATTTTTAATCGGTCGGAGTACAATCAAATATCTTACTTTTGAAATTATTTTTTTTAAGAATGTTTTCTCGTTAACGAACCTAAAATTGAGACAGTCGGTAGAATCTGCTTAACGACAAAAGCGCTTGGATCCTTCAAAGTTCATTTCAGCGATTAATAAGCATGTTCCAAAAATCGGAAGGATTGAGCTAAAGGACATACAACGATGTACACTTGAAAGTTTCATGTAATGGGCAAGGTCACGGGAAACCTAAGTTGACTGAGTAAGAAACGTGAAAATAAGCTTCTGACGTAGCACTGAATAAAACTGACGAAAACTCTCCGCAATCAGTGCACAGAGAGATCTACTACATTTATTTTTGAAAAGTGAAACACGAAATTGAGGCAGTCAATAAAAACAAAAATAATTCTGAAGGTATGAAATTGTTACAATTCCGAAGAAAAAAGTAGATATAATTGGTCAAGAATCTAATAATGACAATATAAATATGGGGGAAGCGCCTGACTTTAACAATATCTATAGAAGACTTCTTATTCTAATCTTATTATTGGTTTTTATAGACAAAGTACTGATGCAAAATTTTAACCCAAATCAAAGAATTACACCTCTAAATTTAAATACCTAAAAACTAAATAACACCTTTTTTAACCCTTAAGTTCACAATCAAAACTATCAACTAAATTTAAAATCAACGAATTCCACATGTCATGTTCCACAATGTGGGTATGGGTTTACAGCGACTGAAAATGGTCACTTTGATATACTACCATCCATTTTCGATGTATTTCGAGCCACCGAATCCTGACTCAATAGAGAATATGATGAATTAGGCGGGAAATTGTCCCGAAACTTGTATTAAAGCGAAAAATTGCACATATCCTCTTCCACAAACGATGATACGGGATGTCAGTTATTAACATGGCATAATTCGACTTATTTTCATCTCCATTCCGGTGCAATTCAAGTTACTGAAGAAGATAGAGATATTTAGTTTGACCTGGCGGGTAACAATTTCCTAGTGACCTCAAAAATAGGTTAAGAACTCCAGAAATCGCCCACATCATTTTGCATTAAGTAAGTATGGATGAGCAGAAATTGAAAATCTATATTGAAATATGTTTTAATCGGTATTCCTATGGACTCAAAATTGCTGAACGAAAACTAAATGTTGATTCTGATAGTTCGTATTGTAACATTTTCCTAGTCTGAAACAATTGGATCTATATTTTCCTGGTGAAATATGGAAAAACTAAAGATACGATCTTAACAGTATGATAGAGTGTTATCATAATGACGGTAATAATAATGTAAATTTAAAAAATGTCCCAATACATTCAGATGAGAATTAAACGTTTTAGGTACTCCCTTATTACAACAAAATAAATGAATATATTCATAAAACTTTTTAAATACAAATTTATCACATATCTTTATCACGCAAATAAATATTATTCTTTAGTTAGTACCAAAAAATCAATCTCTAAAAATTGTAGAAAAATTTTACCAATACTGCATTTTTGACGAATAGTATTATGGAACCATAAACGTAAATTTTACATCTTTAATTTCACTGGTAAATTTGACAGAATAATAGGAATATACGTACTAAACCAATTAAAAGCCACAATAGGTTTTAACAGATATTAATTACACAAAATGCAACAATACTTTTTTTACGATAAGATTACTTTGAAAATTATTCAGAACAAAATATAATGTACGTTTAAGTTGCTCCAAAGTTGTCCTACCGACAGCTTGCAAATTCATCAGCTAATCAAAACAATTACTTTTTACAAATTAAACTCGACATACAATTAAATTGATAGAAGATACCTCGTTTTTACCAAAACGAATAGATTCCAGAACCAAAGATACGTAACAATGAAATAATTTCTAATGAAAAAAATAAACAATAACGAACAATTTCGTGTCGAACTCTTTAATAATATTGAAATAAATTGTGTCGAAAAAACAAAAGCCGAAGACATTTCATAAAAGATTATTCTCTACATAATATATCGAAATATAATTTTAAAGAACCGGTCAAGTGCAAGTTGGAATTGCGCAATTAGTGTTCCGTACATTGATAGCTTTTAAAATAAAAATTTTCTTTACCGAAGTATAAAATGATCAGTGACTTCACAAAAAATCATATTCCAAATGAGTTTTTTTCCGATCTTTAGTGAAAACTGATGACCTTGAAATTTTTGTGTTTTTATATACCAGATAAATTATTAAAGGTATTACACTCGTGATAATTTTCGTTTAATCTACACCCTGTAGAGAATATTCCAAAATTTTTTCAAAATTTTGTAATCAGTACTTTTCGAGATAAGGTGGGGGACCGCGATTTTTCGCACTTTTTTAAAACTAATGCATAGAGACTTGTGCGCAAGTATTATATTATTTATATTTTTGAACTCGTCTTTTTACAAGCTTTCACTCGACAACCCACTCGATGACCTGGTAAAAAAAGATTTTTTCTCTTCCGATTTCATCCCCCAAACTAACTCCTTAAATCAAAATTTAACTTTCAAAACTACACGGCTCTGATGAGGTCATCAGTTCCTATAGTAGTGCCAAATTTCAACTTCCCATGTCAATAGTAGTAGAAAACCGGGTGTGACAGACAGACAGATAGACAGACGGACGGACGGACAGACAGACAGGCCAACAGACAGACGGACACCAAAGTGATCTTATAAGTGTTCCGTGTGGAACACTAAAAAATGCTGAGCATATTTCAAAAAGTAGCATGCCATAGAATAGTCAATAAGATAAGAATACTAAAAAAATAAATGCTCCAAGCCCATCAAGAACCGATTATTCTCTAAATACTAAAGAAAGAATCAATCAAATGATAACATTATTAGAAAATACTAACTTTAAAATACAACTTGACGAATCAAAATCCTCTTGAAAAGAAAATAATTATTGAAAATAAATTTTAATTTTAATTAAAATTTATCCCAAACTCGATACAAAACAAGAAAACTACCAACACCTTTATGGAGATTCTTAGTCAGCATCATTTGTTATTCTTTTTATCTTACCCTATTGATTAATCTGATATAGCGTACAAGTTTGTGTTCTTTTTCCGAAAAATATTTTAGTTAGATTTTATTAAATTTTTCATGGGGCTCGTCTTATAAAAATACATATAGTAAACTTTTTAGTAAAATAAAAATTTTAATTATTTATTTCAGGAGTTTTTACCATGATTCTTGATTTTAAGACAATTCTGTAGTAACTATGCGAACAACAACAAAACAAATTAGAACACGAATATGTAAATTATCTAGTTTTTACCAAAATAATGGTTAAGTATAAAAAAAGGTCTAATAGACCACCGCTTAGAAGTGACTGTCACTTTGTTTCAAATCAAGATATACTAAACAATAAAAAATACCGGTGTCGCATCGCCTAGACGATGCATGTCCGTTACTGAGAAGTAGTAATTTTGCTGAAATTGAGTGAAACCCCAGTAACATGAACCAATGGATCAGTGATATTTAAGATTTTGATATTAAATTAAATCATAAATTACTGATTGATGAAATGGTGTAACTGGAACTTTCTGTTCTGTAGAATCAGCACAACTTGAACAGGACTGTACGGAAGCTATGTGGAGGTCACATGACCAACACTTAGGTTTAATAAAAAATATGAATTAAACCTAGTGAAGTACTGTCTAACTCTTGTTGGAATTATTAAAGACGAGATCTATCCTATGATATTATCACTAAATTTAGTACACAAGGTAGCTTAGATAGTTACTTACGTAATGAGAACACCATGTTAGAAAGGTACCTAACAAATAAGAACAATAATAGCATAGCA
The DNA here is from genome assembly GCA_019049505.1 of Pachyrhynchus sulphureomaculatus. Lineage (NCBI taxonomy): Eukaryota > Metazoa > Arthropoda > Insecta > Coleoptera > Curculionidae > Pachyrhynchus > Pachyrhynchus sulphureomaculatus. Next base: position 129,439,429 of record CM032456.1, read on the forward strand.
GTAGCTTACGTCTACTAGCAAGTACTATAAATTCAGCAATTCCAAATTGGTAAACAAAAGCACTTACTTCGTTTTGATTTATTAGGTTGGAGAATATATCTATGTATTTTTAATATTTCTTAAAGCGTCTCAATTAGACACGGCAAGTATTTGAGTTTAATTAAGCTATTATATATATATATATATATATATATATATATATATATATATATATATATATATAAATATATATATATATATATATATATATATATATATATATATATATATATATATATATATATATATATATATATATATATACTCGTATATTAGTTATGTCGGTATGTTTGGATAATTTTTATTCATTTTCAGGATGCGAGGTGAAATGGTTTAATAGGCACTATATTTTTAGAAATTCCTTTTACATTTTACTTATTTAAAATGGTTTATAATAACTTCACAACACAATAAAGATCTGACTTGCGAAAAAAAGAAAATAGGAAAAAAGTTTAATTGTTTTAAAGTTTTTTATTGTAACTGACCATTTATATGATCCGGAAGAATATTCTAGGAAACGGTTCCAGTTACATTAGGTGACCCTGTGATATACCACGACAATATACCTTAAGAAATCCTAACACAAAAATTGCTACATAGAATGTTCTTTAGAAGATAAAAAACTATTAAAGCAAAATTATAATCAGTTGGATTAGAACAATCCTTCCATAAAATTCTTGTAAGATTATGATGGCTTGATGACATTATGGTGATAATAAACGTATTTCAAATTCATTCATTTCAAATATTTAGATAGTATTAAACATTGAAATTTTAATGTAATTAGCTTTACATGTAAAATAATAATGCATGTTTAAATCAGTTAAATACGTTTTGAAAGCTAAATCTAACTGTATTCGTTAATATATTTCCTCAAGTTTCCGCCAGCGAAGAGGTAATTCCTGATAAAATATATTACTTTAATATGATGCGACAATGATAAATAAGCTCGCTTTTAGAGTCTTATAAGATGTTTCCTGTAAGAAATTAAATTAGAGAAAATAGAAAACTTAAGACGTATATAATTTCTCAACATTTAATTCAAAACATTATAATATATATATATATATATATATATATATATATATATATATATATATATATATATATATATATATAATATATAATAAATATATATATATATATATATATATATATATATATATATATACATATATATATATATATATATATATATATATATATATATATATATATATATATATATATATATATATATATATATATATATGTAAAGACGTGTTTAGCTGATTTAAAGAATGCATCACTTCTTATTTTACATATTTCAATGTTTAATTTTTTTTTTTTAAAAATGCTATCTAAATATTTGAAATGAATGGATTGGAAATACCATTATTATCAACATGAGGTCAACCTTACAAGAATTTTATGGAAAAATAGTTCTAATCCAACTGGTTATAATTTTGCTTTAATAGTTTTTTACCTTCTAAACAAGAGTCAACATTCATAATACACATTCTATGTAAAAGTTTTTGTGGTAAGATTTCTTAAGGTGTATTGTAGTGGTATATCACAGTATCACCTAACGTAACTAGAACCGTTTCCTACAATATTCTTCCGGATCATATAAATGGTCAGTTACAATAAAAACGAGGTTTTACCTTTTTTCCTATTTCCTTTTCTTTTCGCTAGTCAGATATTTATTGTGTTGTGAAGGTATTATAAACCATTTTAATAAGTAAAATGTAAAATGGATTTCTTAAAATATAGTGCCAATTAAAACATTTTATCTCGCATCCTGAGAATGAACAAAAATTATCCTACTATACCGACATAAGTAACATATATAATAGCTTAATTAAACTCAATTACTCGCCGTGTCTAATTGAGACGCTTTAAGAAATATTAAAAATACATAGAATTATTCTGTAACAATACTTGCTCAAGTAAGGTCCTATTAGGAACTGCTGCCATTATCGTACTTGCTTGTAGACATAAGCTATTCCTATGCTATTATCATTTTTATTTGTCAGATACCTTTCTAACATGGTCATTACGTAAATAATTACCGGAGCTACCTTGAGTACTAAATTTAGTGATAATATTTTAGGATAGATATCCTCTTTAATAATTCCAAAAATAGCTAGACATTACTTCAGTAGGCTTAATTCATATTTTTTATTTGACTTAAGTGTTGGTCATGTAACCTGCACATAGCTTCCGTACAGCCCTGTTTAAGTTGTGCTAATTCTACGGAACAGAAAATTCCAGTTACACGATTTCATCATTCAGTAATTTATGATTTAATTTAATATTACAATTCTAAATACTATTGATTTTGTGTGTGTGTGTGTCTGTGTGTGTGTCTGTGTGTGTGTCTGTGTGTGTGTCTGTGTGTGTGTGTGTGCGTGCGTGCGAGCGTGTGCACGTGTGCGTGCGTGTGCGTGTGGGCGTGTGTGCGTGTGCGTGTGCGTGTGCGTGTGCGTGTGCGTGTGCGTGTGCGTGTGCGTGTGCGTGTGCGTGTGCGTGTGCGTGCGTGCTTGCTTGGGTGCGTGCATGCGTGCGTGCGTGCATGCGTGTGTGTATTCTTTTAGAACGCGGACTTGCTGTAGCTGTAGCTGAGGGCTATTTACAAAGCGTTTTCTTGGCGATAAGCCGATGTGTTTTCTGGCGATGTACTAGAGTGTTTTTTTACGGCGATGAGCTGATATGTTTTCTGGCAATGTATCAGAGTGTTTTCTGGCGATGTACCAGAGTATTTTGTTGGCGATGAGCTGACGTGTTTTCTGGCGATGTACCAGAGGATTTTCCCTAGCGATTTTTGCATGTCTGGATGTGTTAGCATGCCGACATTGCGCGATATTGTGTTATTTTCTGAACGCGACTAGTAATGATACTAGATTTGGAATGTTCTCTTAGCGGTAAGCTAGAACATTGATTGCGATTTTCCCTAGCGTTAGTCTGGTAATTTATCCAGATGTTTTTCTTAGCCGTGGGCTACATGGTCTTACAAGACCTTCTTTTTAGAATTAGTATTTTTACTAGAATCTTTTATTTTTTTTTTATTTTTCTTTATGCTAGAATTTTTCTAAAATTTCTTTTACTGAAATAGAATATTTTCTGACAATCATTAAATTGTCTTAAGGAGGGTGTTCGTATTTTAGTTCAGTTAATTTTTTTTGATTTAGACAAGGGTCTAGATAAGATTATATTTTTTGGTTTTAGTGACAATAACAGAGATATTGTTTTTTATATAGGAAAACTATTATTGTTATTGCGGAAAAGTATTTCTTATGTTCATGAAAGGACTTTTATTTGATTTTTAATGTGCTTAATATTAGTGCTTAATTAAATTAAGTCTAGTAGTAAAATTTGAAATTTGTAATTTCGTTATAAGTTTAAGTATTAAGTGAGAGTGTAATATTTTGTACTATTTACTTAAGTAGGCTTAGTTTAATAGACTAATGTAGCCTATTTCTTCTTGGAAAGGGGTAAATGTAACATTCATTTTTTTCTAGATTTTAACATCATGTTATTACACTGTTTTTCTATAATTTATATTTTATTACATTTTTATATTTATTGCAGTGATTTCAATTTTTGAGCAGTGTAGCTTAAAACAGTGTTTTAAATTTTTGAGCAGTTTAATTTAAATCGGCAATGTGTAACGCGTGTTGCCGACTTGACTTATTTAGTTACTTATTTAGTCCGCATTCGAGATTTGCATGCCGGGAAATGGCCCAAGGAGAAGGAACAAAGATATTTAAGCAGCCATCTCGAATTTTTAAAGGCTTTTTCCACCATGAAGCAGTAACGGCTTTGTTTTGCCAGTAGGCCGTAGTAGCTTTCTTCTCCAGCACGCCAGTGTTTTTTTTTCAGTGATGTAGTAGTGTTTCTAGCTCTCAAGTTTAAGGCCTTTTCATTTCTTGAAATGTTCTGCTCATCCTCAGGCATTTCGGGTCAAAAAGTGTTTAGCAACCCAAATGAAACTAGGATGGTAATGGCTGAGACAATATTTTTTTTGAGAGTCTCACCAGGAGGGGCCAAGTACCTTATGGAAAATCTACGAGGAGAAACCAATCAGTAAGTCATAAGCACACCAGTCTAAATATCTCACTTCCTGTCTACGAGTGCGTTTCCAACGACTACTCAACACGTGTAATTCGCGGAGTTAATTTCACAAACTTTTAATATCGTGTTTTATAAAGCCTTTTATTAAAAACTTAATAACCCTAACTTAAAGACTCTATGCAATAGTGTACACTCTCATAACGTAAGTGGTTTTTATTTAGTAGATGTAATTTTAAGAGTGTAATAAAAGTAGGAATTTTTATTTTGTTAATATACTCTTCTTTATTTAAATGTGTAGGGTCTCACTAGACTCCTGTTCTTTTTTTCAGGACTTAAGGGTTGTACCCAACTCAAATTTATATTAACAAGTAAATAGTATTCAGTATTTTTTCATTTTTTAGCTGAAGTTAGATTCCTTTTATTCTAAAATGAATGATGCCCAAAAAACAGTACAGCCAAATTTTAAACAACTATAGACTATTTTCCAAAGATGTACAAAAATTATCTCTTATCCATGTTCTCTACCAGTAAAAAAAACGAGCTAGGTAATATCTTAATTCTGTCCACTATTAGTATTAATATCCAGTCAATCCATTCTCAAAATTAAGATTAAAATAATATATAAGGGGCAAATAACGGTTTCTATTTAATAAATAAAATATTTATTAAAAATAAAGAAAGTTGGGGCTATACAAAATGGCGTTTCAATGTGAGGCTATAAAAAACGACCCCACTTTTAGAGGTTATAATGTATTACAGCTCTTTTTATACTTAACCATTATTTTGGTAAAACCTAGATAATTTACATTTTCGTGTTCTAATTTATTTGAAGAAGTTTGAAAAAATTCTGAAATATTCTTTAGAGTGTAGATTGAGCAAAAATTATCACGAGTGCATTTCGTTTGATAATTTATCTGATATATGGGAGGTGAGGTTTACCTTTATGGTGATTCGGTGAATCTTAGTATCACTTGTTGTCCTTTTTCTGTTACCGTATTGACTAATCTGGTATAGCGTACAAGTTTGTGTGATTTTTCCGAAAAATATTTTAGTTACATTTTGTTGAATTTTTCGTGGGGCTCATCTACATATAGTAAACTTCGTAGTAAAATTAAAATTTTTATTATTTATTTCAGGAGTTTTTACCATGATTCTTGAGTGGTGTTGTTAATTTTCTTGTTTTGTATCGAGTTTGGGATAAATTTTAAATAAAATTAAAATTTATTTTCAATAGTCAATTTTTTTTCGAGGGGATTTTCACTTGTCAAGTCGTATTTTAAAGTTAGTATTTCTTAATAATGTTTAAAGTCGATTGATTCTTTCTTCAGTGTTTAGAGAATAATCGGTTTTTAATATGTAGCACTTATTAGTGTTCCGTAAGGAACACTTATAAGATCACTTCGGTTTGTGTCTGTTCGTCTGTCTGTCTGTCCGTCTCTCACACCCGATTTTCTCCGAAACTATTTGTCATAAAAAGTTGAAATTTGGTAATAATATAGGAATTGATGGCCTCATCAGAGCCATGTAGTTTTGAAAGTTAAATTTTGACTTAAGGGGTTAGTTTTGGGGGGTGAAATCGGAAGTGAAAAAAAATATTTTTTCACTAGGTAATCGAATGTGGTATCAAATGAAAGCTTGTGAAAACACGAATAAAAAATATATATATAATGTAATACTTGCTCGTACTTTTCTTTGTATTATTTTTAAAAAATCGCGAAAAATCGCTGTCCACCCGCCTTATCTCGAAAAGTACTTATCAAAAAATTTTGAAAAAATTCTTTAACATTCTCCACGGGGTGTAGATTGAACGAAAATTATCACGTGTGCATTACCTGTAATAATTTATCTGGTATATAAAAAAAAAAAACAGAAATTTCAAGGTCATCAATTTTCAGTAAAGATTGGAAATAAACTTTGTTGAAAACTCATTTGGGGTGTGTTTTGTGAAGTCAGTGATCATTTTATACTTCCGTTACAACATTTTTTTATTTTAAAAGCAATCAACGTTCGGAACATTAATTGCGCAAGTTCAACTTGCACCTGACCGGTTATTTTTTTTAAATATTCTTTGATATGCTACTTAGGAAATATTTGACTTCTCAAATATTCTTTAACATCTACAAGATCTTATTGACTATTCTATGGCATGCTATTTTTTGAAATGTGCTCAGCATCTATAATCTTTTTGAAAATTATATTTCGATATATTCTATAAATAAAATGTACATTATATTTCGTTCTAAGTAATTTGCTATATCATCTCATCGTAAAAAAAGTATTGTTTCATTTTGTGTAATTAATATCTGTTAATCTGTTAAAATCTGTTGTGACTTTTAATTGGTTTAGTACGTATACCCGAACTATTCTGTCAAATTTATCAGTGAAATTAAAGACGTAAAATTCACGTTTATGGTTCCATAATAGTATTCGTTAAAAATGCAGTTATAATAATATTGCTCTACAATTTTTATAAATAGACTTTTTTGGTACTACCTGTATGGATTAGAGAATAATATATATTTCCAGAATAAATATATGTGATAATTTTGTATTAGAAAAATTGTATGAATATATTAATTTATTTTGTTGTAATATAATAATAATAACCTAAAACTTTTATTTCTCTTCTGAATGTATTAGGATATTGTTTAAATTTACGTTATTATTACCGTCATTATGATAACATTGTATCATACTGTTAGGAACGTACCTTTAATGTTTCCATATTTCACCAGGAAAATAAAGATCCAATTGTTTCAGATGAAAACCATACACTTCGAGCTCATAGGAATACAGATGAAAACATATTTCAATATAGATTTCCAATTTCTGCTCACCCATATTTACTTGGGGCAAAATAATATGGGCTATTTCTGGATTTCTTACCCTATTTTTGAGGTCAGTAAGAAACTGTGACCCTCCAGGTCAAACTGAACATATATATATATATATATATATATATATATATATATATATATATATATATATATATATATATATATATACAAATATATATATATATATATATATATATATATATATATATATATATATATATATATATATATATATAGTCTTGCTAAGCACAGATGTAGTAGCTGACTTTCTTGAACTTCCTTGACGGAAATGACTGTTGAGTTGTAAGCACTACATAATGAGTTTTCCAATATTTTTTACCTAATAATTAAACGAAATAAATCATTATTTAATTAAAAATGACCCTATAAAATAGACATATCTTACTTTTGATTCTTAAATACTACTCTATTCAGCCGTATTTATCAAAAACTAAGTGATTTTTGTTGTATCTGTAATAAATACTCTGAAAAGCCTTAGTATTTTCAAGATACGTATATAAAACCTTAGTAATTATGAGTTATGGCGATTTCCCTTAGTAATATTCGTACGAGATGCCAAGATGCGTTAACGCTATATGTCTATACCAATTCAGTGTGTAATATCAGTGTAACATATGAAATTAATTTACATAGATAATTTTCATTATTTAAACATGTTGATTGTTTAAATCTTATTGAAAATAAGGCAAAAGATACATTTAATATAAATAATAAATTAATATGGCACTTATTTTTTTATACTGAATTTAACTTTTTTTGAAGTGTTGATACTAAACTAACTTAAAACCTTTTTGAAGAATAATAAGGGGATGGATTGAAAAGTTCGCAGCCTTACCAAAAATAATTATAATATTTCTATTATAGTACCTTCAATAAGTTCATTCTTTCTTTGGTTGTCACAGTGTAAAATTTGGTTGCTGTAGAATTTGTGGTTTTTAGGTTAGAACAAGTTTAGTGAGACCAAGTGCAGCGTTTTTGAAAAAATAAAAAAAATTGAACAACGTGCAGTCATCAAGTACCTGTTTAAAAAAAGATTAACACCAAAGGAGATCCACGTTGATATGAAAACAACACTAGGGGAATCTGCTCCGTCATATACCATTGTGGAAAAATGGGTTGCAGAATTTAAACGTGGACGAGAGAGTATCGAAAATGACCATCGTTCTGGCCGGTCCACGATTCTACGACTGTAGAAAACATCGGCAAAGTGCGTGATCTCATATTGAAAGACCGTAGATTAACTATCAGGGAGATTGCAGACACTATAGGCATCTCGTATGGACGAACACAAAACATCATTGCCAACGAACTCGGATTTTTTAAGGTTTCCGCTAGGTAGGTCTCCAGATTGCTTTCAGTTGAACAAAAGCGAATTCGACTTATGATTTCCCGCGACTGTTTGGAGATGTTTGAGGCTGATCTGCAAGATTTTCTTAACAGATTTGTGACAATGGGCGAAACCTCTATACTCCAGAGTCAAAACAACAATCCAAGCAGTCGAAAAAAAATCTGGTGAACCGACCCCAAAGAACGCGAAGGTAATTCTGTTCGCTGGAAAAGTGATGGCGTCAGTTTTTTGGGATGCTAAAGGTATTATTATGGTGGACTACCTTACAAACGGCGAAACCATAAACTCGACTTACTATTGCACCCTTTTGCGTGTTTACTTCAAGAAATTAAAGAGAAACGCCCAGTATTACTGAGAAAGAAAGTTTTGTTCCATTAGGACAATGCTCGCGTTCATACGTCTGTTGAGTGTATAGCTCAAATTCGTGATTGTGGTTTCGAATTGCTGCCCCACCTACCTTATTCTCCTGATTTGGCACCTTCGGACTTTCATCTGTTTCCAAATCTAAAAAAACACCTCGGTGGCCAGAAATTTTCATCAAATGAAGAAATCGAAGCTGCAGTTAAGCAGTATTTTGAAGACCTTGAGGAATCTTTTTTTCAAACAGGTGTGGAAGCTTTAGAAAGCAAATGGAAGAAGTGCATAGAGCTAGGTGGAGATTACATCGAAAAATAAAAATATTTTTGTACGTATTTTATTTTGTTTTCTTGACTAGGCTGCGAACTTTTCAATCCATCGTCGTACATACTTTGTAAGATTGAATTTTTTTATTAGCCAATACTCAACTTATTAAGTTTAGTTAAACTTATTTGATCTTATAATTTTTATGTTTAAATTACTAATAGAATGGAAGTTACTGTAACAAGTTATTTTTTTTTTTAAATTTTTTAGTTAAGGTTATGAAACCTTCATATATATTTTAATTTGATATTGCATCAGTTAATTGTTTTATTGCCGACTTAGAATGGATAATTCTTTAGAAGAAAATTCTCAATTAGCTTCAAGCGTTTCGCATGATGTATTGCAAAATAATTCATCACTGGATGTTGATGAACTACAAGTTTCTGAATGCATAGTAGAAGACTATGTAGTTGATTCTTTTGATAATTTGTATAGCAAGATTAATACTACATCATGTGGATTGACAATTTCAGATGTCTTGAATTTGCCAATTTTGATGATTAACAATGAGAATCAAAACGTATTAATAACATGCAACATCAATAAATAGGAATGAAGTTGTTAGTGAAAATATTAATGAAAGTTCAAGAAATTTGATGGAATTATCTTAAGTTTTTAATCAAAATGAAGAAGTTGGCATTTGTGCAAGTGAGTGTGATATTACATTAACACCAACAAAAAAAAATTGGCTGAATTAAATAACATTGACACAAGCCAAACTAAATCGGGTACAGTACGAAAAAGACCTAAATTCGTAGTGAGCTCAACCGGACAAGAAAATTTAAAAAAAAAAATGAGAAAAAACGAAGTCCCTCCTAGGTGTGAAGAAAATTGTAGAAGAAAATGTTATAAATATATTTCTGAAAATCATCGGGTTATCATCAATGCAGATTTTCATTAAATAGATTTTAGAGAGAAAAATAACTTTATGCTCTTAAGCACTAAACAAACGACTAAAAGAATATATGGTGTGTTCGGAATCAATTATGAATGAAATAATTTAGAGGCTTATTTTTAAAAAATTGCAAATGGTGGGTCATGCACCAGAACGCTTGTATCTCCCAGTCTGCTCAAAAAATGTATAACGATTTTAACACTAAATAGCCAGGTATATGTTCATATGATTATTACCGGGGGTTAATGCGTAGTCTCAATAATTCTTTTGTTCAACTTGGTTATGTAGAATGTGAGTGTTGCTAACATTTTAAGCTCCATGGTCATTCTGATGATAATATCTAAGCAGACTATGAACAATATAACTTATGGGTAAAGCACAAAGAAACTGCTACAAATGCTCGAGAAGAGTACGACAAAGATATTAAAATAAAAAGTGCACAGAACTGTTTTATCTATTCTGTTGACCTTCAAAAATAATTATGTTACCACGATGTGACATGTTCAAAAGTGTTCCCTTTATTAGACGTTTAACAACTTATAATTAAAGTTTCGTGGCAGTTGGTAAACAGAGTCAAAATATTTGTACAGCTGCGGCTATATGGCACGAAACTATGAGTGGAAGAAAAAAGATATTATCAGTATATACATAATAAGAGTATTACCTTGTGGGTTGATAACTGTACATCACAAAATTAAAATTGAACTTTTTTTAGTTTATGTAGTAAATTCTAGTTTTCAAGAATTAGTTATTAAATATGTTGGTCCGGGCCACTCATTCATGTCAGCTGATTCGTTTCACCATAGAGTAGAAAAAGAACTTAAAGGAAAAAAAAGGTATTTGACTTTGAAAATTTTAAAAATTGTGTCTCAAATGCAACAAAAAAAAACTGATAGTGATTAGCAGGATTATACTTTCATTCATAAACTAAAAAACATTAAGTGCAATGTTGAACGTCAATATATTAAAAATTTCAGTGAAGTGAAAGTAGAACGAGGAAAATGGACGTTGTTAACATAACGTAAATTTATTTAAGGACGAAAAGTATGAATTAGCCAATTTTCTCAAAGTAAAGTCAGCAAAAAAGGGGATACCAGAACCAAGTAGGAAAAAAAATGCTAGTAGAATTCGAAAAGATAAAAAAGAAATTCTATTCAAAAATTTAATGTTAAGTTCGACTAACGATATTATCTCGGAAAGTCGATCAAAATTTTGGGAAGCTTCATGTAATAATGATAACGATATAGAGGATTTAAATACCGAGACCTAATTTTAAAATCTAGTTATTTAATTAATTATTTCTAACTTACTCTTTTATTTCATATCTTGAAATTATTTTTTATTAATATGATTGATGCGAAAATTAACAAATAACATTTTGTTTGTTTTATATAACTGATTTGTGTTATTTAGGTAACGTTCGTGTCAATAAAATATCAATAAATATTAAAATAAATTAATTAATAAGTTTTATTTTACTTAAGACCCTAAAAATTTATTACATACGGCAATATGCTGTAGTAATATGAACTAAAAAACAATAAGGTAATAAGTGGTAAGTAGAAAAAAATATTTTTCTTTAAATCATTAAAAATTTTGAATTAAATTTTAAAAAAATTTGGTTTATTATTTTTACAAATAACTAATAACATCAGTACTTTTAATTCAATAATATCGATTTTTAAAGTTGCAAAGTTTGTAAATTAAAACCTCTCAATTTCTAAAATTACGGTTTATGTTAGTTACCACATCTATGCTTACCACGGCGATATATACATATATATATATATATATATATATATATATATATATATATATATATATATATATATATATATATATATATATATATATATATATATATATATATATATATATATATATATATATATATATATATATATATATATATATATATATATATATATATATATATATATATATATATATATATATATATATATATATATATATATATATATATATATATATATATATATATATATATATATATATATATATATATATATATATATATATATAAAAATGGGTCCGTAATTTAATATCTTGCTTACGGTGCAGAAGGTCGAGGGTTCAACCCCGCGGGTCGGTATATTTATTTATTAAAGTATATTTGGCCTGGCCACGTATATAGGTAGTAGTTGTTCGCAGAAATGCGATAACGTCCGTGGCAGCACAACCGGGTTGTCAAGAAGGTGCTGTGAAATACTAAAATGTATGTTTCAGCACTTGGAGAACGTTGACGGATATTACGACATCCTCGCCGATATCCTTATAATATGAAAAAGGGTAATAACACCTATATATATATATATATATATATATATATATATATATATATATATATATATATATATATATATATATATATATATACATATATATATATATATATATATATATATATATATATATATATATATATATATATATATACATATATATACATATATATATATATATATATATATATATATATATATATATATATATATATATATATATATATATATATATCTATATATATATGTGTGTATATGCGGATGAAAAAGTCGGAAGCTACATTTTTGTCTCTTTTAATGTATGGGACGGAAGTCTGGATAGTGAATATAATAATTGTAAGTGCTTTCGAAATGTGGATATAGCATGTCACAAATGAAGAAGTTCTAAACAGAATGGGCAAGGATAGCGAAAACACTGAAAACAAGAAAGATATATCTGGGACACTTAATTCGACACAACAAATACTACATCTACATTAGAAGCAAGAAGAGGATCCGGTAGACGACGCCATTCGTGGTTAAAAAACTTGCGCGATGGGTTCGGACTGAGTTCAACTTAGCTATTTCAAGTTGCCGTTAACAAAGTGAGAACCACCATGCTGATAGCCAATGCCCGTAACGGATAGGGTACAGTTAGAAGAAGAAACACTCTAAAATTGTATCAACTTCTTTTTAATCTAGCCAAGATACACTGTATTAAAGTCTTTAAAATCAATATGCGGAACGAACCCGGATCATTATGACCCAAAATAAGCCGCGAGACCTAACGATATTACAATTTTCCTCCTTCGCATTTCTACACCTGACCAAAAGCGAATAAGAACCAAGAAAGCAAAAAGAAACCGGGCTTAACGCTAGCTCTTTCTCAATATTGAATGAGCTATTAGATCAATTAGAATATTATATGTGTTTTATAGGAATGGACTAGCCAGGATTTTAAAAACCTATTTTGTATGGAACGATAAAAAATTATAAACATCTGCACTTTTCCATTTTCTCTAATTTAATTACTTAAAGATTGTGAGAAAAGTTATCATTTCCGCCTCAAACAAGATCTTACAAAAATCTTATTGAAAATGAGTTCTGATCAAATTGTTTGAAACTCCGCTATAAGAGAATATCCAAACAATATAGGCATTGTTGCAAAATACTACTCTAAAGTAGTAGAATAAGACAAAAATTTGGAACCCCTACCAAAAAAATACAAAGTTGAAAATTCCTCTGGACATCTAAATTCTTGTGTGACCTTCACTAATACAAACACCTACAGACAAAAAAATCTGAAAAAATATTACTTTATTGTTTATCGGTGATTTATGCTTACCTTGTACCGCATAACATTGTCTACTTACCAGTCGATCCATCTCCTGTCTTGTTCCTCTAGCCAATATCCCCTTACCCTCACTCACTACTGCCCAATCTTTGTTAGTAGTAGTTCAAACAAAAATTCTAGCTCTTATAATATTCTAGTTCTGCAATAATTAATATTTTAGCATATGTTCTCTACATTAACAGTTATAGCTCAAAATTGACAAAAGCACTAGTAAGTAAAGTGAAATATAATAAAAACGGCTATATTCGCTGCCTAAGTCTTTCTATTTTATATTAATTTTTTTTTTGATAGCGTTTATGTAGTGCTATTTACTTACAAAATATTATATTGTTACTACTCGACAGTTATTATCACTCCACCAAACACTTTATTTTTACACTCAACACTCATTTGTCTAACCATCTTTGCTCCTGGCGATAGCAAAATACTCACCAACTACAAGAAATTAAGTGCTTGGTGCCAAGAATTTTAAAATCCGAACATAACTACAATATCAACAACAAAAGTTAACTATTCAGCTAGGCATTTTAGATACCATTACTAGACGAGATCTAATTTTTAGACACTATTAGTGAATCTAGCTGTTAATGTTTAATACGAAACGTAATTTTCCTTTTGGTGTTTTTAAACCTTTAATTTGCGCAAAAATAGACCTAAGATAAATATTTATTAAGCAGTGCTTGATATAATCAATGTTTGCTCATTAATATTTTCAGTTCAGTGTTTAATAGCCAAGGACTTCAATATCGTGGTAAGTTAAACAATTCTAATTTTTCTTTAATATAAAAAAGCTTCTAAAGTTCTGAACGATGTAACTTCAAATACAAAAGATAGTAAGCCTGATTTGAACAATAAAGAAGGATGAGAAAGCTAAACTAATGGAAAAGGGTTATCTTCGATGACGTGTGTTAAGAACATAAATAATACAAAATGAAGAAAGCACACAGAATTAAGTCAACAAATACAGTTATAGATAAAAGAGTAGAAGATGTTTCTCTGAAGTCTCATTTGGCGTAGTCGATGCTTACTGGTTTATAGTTGACGGTAAACTGATGTGTGAACAACTTATGCGTTTCGATACTGTAAATTGTAGCAGCAATTAGTTTGCGCTGGCTTCGCTCCTCTGAATAAAATGTATGATCTCGGTGTTGCTCAGTATGCTTTTGGGTGATTTCGCATAGTCTCTTGTTCTATTACACATTTCTATGCATTTTAGTTTAGGATAACAGTTTTCTCAATTTTAATTGTCCCTCAGATAATTTTTCTTTGGTAATTTTGAACAGTGACTGTTTATTTGCAGCTGCTTTAATGCATTTTAAAATTTAAATACTACTGGATACTGGATTTCTAGCTATATTTTAGTTTCTGAGTGATGTTCCTATTATTCTATGTAGTTTATAGGTGGTGGATCTGTTCCGTTTTCATAAAAGTAAACTGATACATTAGGTTGTTTTTGTGTGATTTCTGATGATTTACTTGCTTAATTACTACTGTGGCGGTGGTAGGCGATTTGTGCACTGCAGCCTCTTGGCTTTTTGTGCTTCCCTTTCTTAGTTATATTAAGAAAGTTTATTTATTAGCTTCCTTTCAAACCCTCCGGACAGTTTCTGCCTGTTCCGAGTTAAAGCCGTACATTCATATAGGATGAGCATAGAGATCTCTTTCTCTTCATCACTTAGTCTGCATGTCGTGGGCCCACTGTGGATATCCATTTTCTGTAAATATTTTCTCAGGTGACAGTGGCCGGTGATCAGCTTCATCACTAGTTTGATGTGGGCACTTGTTAAACGTAAAACGTCAATTGTTAGTTTCTACGAGGAGCCGATAATTACGTCACTCGCATGTCTTTGGTCAAATATTGAGAGACAACGATCTCGATATTACTAATATAACCATCTGTTGGTTCTCGTTTTTACCACATTTTTGGTATACCATACGCTGGTTCTGGCCCTTGTATGGTTTTCTAGCTCTGAATCTGGCTACTTTGTCAGCTTTTTCATTACTATTTATCCCCGAAAGTTCTGGAACTCACAGTAGTTCAACCCTGTTGTTCCTGGAAGGAGTTCTAAAAGGTCACGTTTATACTCTATAATGATCTTTGAGTTGGCTTGATAGACATCTAAAGCCTTTATAACAGTTTGACTCTCTAAAAGAATAATTATTTCTTAGTCGTTTTGATCCTGTGTAATATTCTTATGAACACATGATTGTATTGTCTGAAATTCTGCTGGAAAATTGTTGCAATGCGCCCTAGTGGAATGCTAATGCTTCATTGAGGCTTTTCTGCGTATATGCCAATGTCTACTCCGCTAGAATTTTTGGCCCTTCTGTATAATAGATCAGATCCATTGCCTTCGTCGAAGTCTCCACCTCCATCCCTAGATTTTTATCGCCCCTAATTCTATATGGTTTTATGAAATTATAAAATGTTGTCATATAATCAGCTTGCATATCCAAGAGTTTGTCGGCGATTACATAAATAACTCTTATGTGCTCAAATTGTACAGGTTGTTGTTTCCTTTACCCATTTGTTCTGATTTGATTGGCTATATTGGAAGCATATATCTAGGGGTATTAATCCTAAAATAATTTCCATAGCTCTGGGAGTGTGTTACTTATAGTCCCCAGTAGAATATAAGTAAGTTAACCTCTATAACCTATTTAGCTCCGTGGTTATGGTACTCTGCTCTTTTTTCATCTACCATACTGAAGCTCCGAATGTTGGCATGGGTCTAACGACCATGACGTATAAACAAAGCACCCACTTTGGTTTAAAATTCCAGGCTTTTCCAAGAAACGAACGACCATACGATGAATATATCGCCGATGTATCAAACATAAAGTTTTAACTTCAGATCGGCCTCGTTAATGTCTTTTGTCAGAAGTTAGTTATGAAGAAGTTGGCTATGTTGGTGAAGTAAACCCATGGCCTGTATATTTGTTTGTCAAATAAGAAACAGGAATTCAAGAGACTGTCTGGCAAGCTCTATTACGTAGTGTAGAACAGCCTTGTTTGTTGCGATTTATTGGAGAATTTCATCTACTTTAATGCTAGGACATACGTGTACAATAATTGTTGACAGAGACTCGTGCCCTGTAGTAGGATCTAAGTGGAAATATCTTTATCTATTATTAATATTTGACGTACATGCCTCCTAGTTCTTCTGTTTCATTGTTGTTCTTTTAGAAAAGTCAATTGTGATATTGAAAAGTGTGTTAGCAATGTCGTAACAACGACAAAAAAACTTTTTTTTTTTAAATAAGAGAGTTTCCTTCATCATAAGGCTAATTTATCCTAAACTCCCGTCATAATGTTAATCGTGAAAAAATTTAATACTGCTGACGTTAATAATCGATTGATCGATAATAATCGAGCCAGAAATATACTTTTCTCTCAATATATTTATTACTATCCGAAAATTAACACTCGCAAACAGAGATACATTGCATTTTTATTTTATTCCTTTAATTCTCTGTACTCTGTAGGTAATTAAATAACAAAAAACTGGTCAAGTGCAAGTTGAACTTGCACAATTAGTGTTCCTTACGTTGATTGCTTTTAAAATAAAAAAAATTATTACGGTGGTAGAAAATGATCAGTGACTTCACAAAACACACCCCAAAGGAGTTTTCAACAAAGTTTGTGTCCAATCTTTACTGAATACTGATGACCTTGAAATTTGTGTTTTTTTATATACCAAATAAATTATTAAAGGTAATGCACTCGTGATAATTTTCGTTCAATCTACACTCCGTGGAGAATATTCCAGAATTTTTTCAAAATTTTTTGATCAGTACTTTTTGAGATAAGGTGGGGGGACAGCGATTTTTCGCGATTTTTTAAAAATAATACAAAGAAAAGTGAGCCCAAGTATTACATTATATATACATTTTTTACTCGTGTTTTCACAAGCTTTCATTTGACATCACACTCGATGACCTATTAAAAAAAATTTTTTTTCACTTCCGATTTCACCCCCCAAAACTCACCCTTTAGGTCAAAACTTAGCTTTCAAAACTACACGGCTCTGATGAGGCCATCAATTCCTATATTATTACCAAATTTCAACTTTCTATGACAAATAGTTTCGGAGAAAATAGGGTGTGACAGACGGACAGTGAGACAGACAGACACCGAAGTCGCCTTATAAGTGTTCCATACGGAACACTAAAAAGACGTTTTGATGTTAAACTAGGAAGTAGCAAATTTAGTTATTTGGTCCTATTTCTAGCTAGTAAATGTATTTCTGCTGGATCAATTTTCTTAATACAAAAAACGTCACAATCGCAAAAATAACGAAATGGTCAACGTCTCAAAATATTTTTGTATGCGATAGTGTAATTTTAACATTGCATTGACACAATACAATTAATCACTTGTTAGAAAAACCTTTAAAACTTTTCAATTATAGTAGTTAAGTTTTATCAAAATTATAATTCAGATTATGATTAAACTTTATATTGCGTGGTAAATTTAAGCTTTGTCAGTGCGTTTTGATAGGATAATCAGTTTAAATTTGTGATGGGCTGAAAATTAAATGAAGTTAAATATTGTTTTAATGTTGAGTAGTGGAAAACTGACTCTTCTACCCAGTAAAAGCGGCGATATGTAAATTAAATTTAGATATTCGACAAATAATACTTAAAACATTATACGAGTGAATTTATAAATATTTGTTCTAGTTATAGCCGATATCAAAAACTTACTGATACACAAAATGTAACAGTTTGAAGTTATATAAAATTGCACTGGTATCAAGTTTCTTTACTAAAGAAACATGAATGGAAAATTATACGGCAAGGTTGTAAGTAGGAAGTCAGTGATATCATGGTGTCGAGATGTTAATATTCTACGATAAAATACGCGTTCTCCCAGAGGGAATAAATAGATTTTTAGAAAAGCTTATTTCAAGACAATTTTCTAAAAACTTCTAAATATTCTTCTAAATTCTTCTAAATGTTTGCCGAAGTGACTTTATTTAATGTAACAAAGTAAAAGTAAAGCTACAGTAGGCCCTGTATGCACAATCATAAATACCTTTGACTGGTCTATTTGACAAATTAGGCAAAAATGTTAAATACAGATATTGTATTGATTCTTTTACGGAATTAACACCAAACCGTATTGCGATTTTGACAAATTAAACAAAGTTTATATATTTTTTTAAATAAAACACCCTATATATTATTTTTTCAGTTTAATAGAACTCATAATTCTAGAAACGTCAAAATATATTTTTATGATGTTATTGTGTAATATAAGAAAACATAAACTTGCGGAAGTTGGCTATCCAAGTCTGACCATAACGTAAATTGACAGCAGCATTTTTTTTGTTAACAGTTTTGAAAGTAGTAAGTTAAAAACCAAGTGTTAGAAGAAAAATATTTTTTTAGGTAGTAGATATCGGGATGTATAGGAAATATTTATTAAAAAATGATTATAACTAAAAGCAAGTACAACGGGAAGTGTGAAAGGCAAAGAAGAACTCATAGCTTAAATACATCGATATATAACCACATTTTAACGGAAACAACAAGAAAATAATAATACGAAAATGCGGAAACTATCAAAAATTGAAAGCAAAAAGTATAAAGGAGTTGTTGTATGTGTTATTATTACTGTAACAAATAAACTAAAACAGGTAATGTTAAGTATTTAACATGTCTTTTATTCCGTTTGATGCAATTTTTATAAATTCGTTTGCCTTTCTACGGCTTTGAAAATGATTGATCATTTGAAATTGAAATTGCGACCTCCTGTATAGTTTATTCCCTCAGTCACTATCAAGCCTATTTCATATTTTAATTTATCTTTTAAGTGGCCATATAAACCGACGTGCAGAATAATTAAATTTGGGCTATTTGGTGGCTATCTTCCAAATTTACTAGTCCATAAAGGAAAAGTTTTATTTAATAAATCTATCACTGTGAGAATGTTGTGTGATGCCAAGATTTCAACAATTTCGATTATTGGTATGAAGTATGTTATTTAAACAGAAAAATTTAGAAAATATTTATCCTATTGTTTTAGTGTTACCGCATCAACACCGGATAAATTGATGACCTTTTTTTTCATTACACATAAGTAAATATTTCTTCTAGCTATATTTTGGATGTTAGCTGAACACAATTATCCATCCAAACGATCCATCTCCGATCTTGTTTCAGACGTTGCATTTCCTTCTGACAAAGTTTGAACGTAATTTTTTGCTTTTCTGGGTTAAATGCTGACTTGATAGAACTTTATATTGCTGCATAAGAATTTTGAATCATATAATGTTTTCCCAATATCTTTGACAGAATCTAAAATCAAAAAAAAATAGTTTTCGTTAAGTTTTCAGAAAAGCAAGGTTACCATTTTTCGTAATTTTCTATGCAGTCTTTCGTTCAGTTAAAATGTAGTTATATATTTTTAGATTTGTATTTAAGCAAGGGTTTCTTATTGGCCTTCCATGGACTCTTATATGTACTTGTGAATATCTTTTAATATAATTATGATTAACAAATATTTCATATCTCATTTTTTACTCTCCTTCACTCGATTTTTATACTAGTACTTAGTTTTAACTTACTGCTTCAAAATTTGTTTACTTAAAAAAACGCCATTGTCAATTTACATTACATTAAACGTACATAAACTCTTCGGCAAAGTTGAAAAAATAGTTTTTACTCCGTACAAGAAATTCTTTAAAACCGACAAAATAAGATATTTATTTTCAATTTAGTACCCGTCTAGCATTTAAAATAGAAACGAATATATTTTTTTAGACAATATCAGCTTAGGGGTAGAGAGCGAAGTGAGCAGAGGTCGTTAAATATTGTATAGTATTTAATGCAGTAAAAAAAGCATTTGAAATTGTAAATTTTAGATACAGAAGTATTATGATTTTATCCTCTTTGGGGTAGTCCAGGAGTATTGTCCTGAGGTTTGAACTTCGAGAAACTTGTGCTCTTTTGTGTATAACAATTTTCAAAACGCTTTTTGAGCTTAAAATGCAAATAACTCCGGATATATACATCACAAAACAAAAAAAAAACAAAGTCTTTGTAATGAAATATCCAACAAATCCTCATTAGTTCAAAGTCGTTCAAGTGCTTACATAACTCATAAAATTGAAAAAACCGGCCAAAAACTGTTTCTTTTTTTCATTTTATTGTACAAGTCGACTAAATGCATAGCAAAAATACCCTGAAATATTGAATCCAGTGGGCACAATTGAATTTGTTATTTAAAATTTGAATTGCAAGCCATTTTGTGCTATTTGGTCCGAAATGGATCTTTTTTTGTTCAAAATTTAGGCCTCGGCGCCAGTTTTTTCGATGCCATTAAAAAAATTTTTTTTTGGAGCCATTTTAACCATTTTTCTTACATTTATTTATTAATTAAATAAAAACAAATGCATTTTTTCGATCATTTTGAAAAAGAAATATTGAAAAATTGTTATCACATCTGGTAGAGAATCGCAAGACCTTTATTTAAAAAAAATCATTTTCGTTAACAATTTTTTTTTTCAAAATGACAATTGTTGTTATTTGAATAATAAACAAATGTAAAAAAACCAGTTAAAATGACTCAAAAAAAATTTTTTAATGGCATCGGAAAGCTGACGTCGAGATCTAAATTTTTTAAAAAAAAAGAATCTAACTTGGACTACATGGCATAAGATGGCGGGTAAGTCAAATTTTAATTAATAAAATCAATTGTGACCACTGGGTTCCATATTCTTGTATCAAAATTTTAGAGCATTTTTGCTATAATAAAAGGCATATTTTTTGAAAGTTTTAAGCCGATCGTTTCACTTAGGCGGTCGGTACAAAAAAATTTAAAAAAAAAAACAGTTTTTAGCCTACTTTTTAAATTTGTAGATTATATGTACATCCGAGCGATTTAAAACTAACGAGGATTTATTGGAAATTTCATTACAAAGAGTAGAGTTTTTTTACTTGTTTCGATCTTATATAACCGGAAATTTCATTACTTACGTAGTTTAGTTTTTTGTTTGTCTCGATTCGACTGAAATAACCGGAGTTATTCACATTTTAAGCTCAAAAAATGCGTTTTCGAGGTCCAAAACTCAGGACAATACTCCTGGTGGTACCTCAGAGAGGATAATATCATAATATTGCTGTATCTAAACTATGCTTATCTCATAATTATTCTGACATTTTTTTACACTCATTCTGAGAACTGTGTAGATCTTAATACGAAATTTTTCTAGTGTTTAACTGTTTGTGTACTTATCATCGCACCATAAAGTACCTGTTATTTAATCTATAGAGCTATTATGCTGGGATTCAGTTTATCTTTAGTATAATAAAGTCAAAATCAGTCTTCATTTGAAAAATGTGTGCTTACGACACAGGAACTTTTATATTAATTTATTATTAATATTTATTTTTACCCCAGAAAAATAAACCTAGTTATTTGAGAGGTAAAGTTGCATATGTCTATATATTATGATATTTTTACGTAATGGAATATAATATTTACAAGTCAGTCGATAATTCACTTAAACGCATTGCACTTCGTATTTATGTCTGCACTGCGCCAAGTCTTCGTTGCTTGAAGCTGTTTACAAAAAAATTGTGTTGAATATTGCCGATGCTGTTAGTAGTTACACCTTTACCAAATAAGATATTTATTTCCTGCTGGCTTTTCGTCTTATAACATAGGGTTTCAAAATTTAGAGAGGATATAGGTAATTATGTAAATTTGTGTTTGTGTTTTAATTATGTGTAAAATTTTATGTTAATAATGAACTGTGTGGTTATTTACTGTTTATCTAAATTTCTCTATTGTCTCTCTGGGTCACATAATAAAAGGAAATTTACATATTTTAAATGTAAAATAGCCTTACGAATACTGGAATTTTATTATTAAATATATGGATATCATTTTTCTATAGTATATTTCACGTATCTAGGTAATATTGTTAATATAATTTTATGGAAATTAGTATAACTTCAAAGAATACAAAAGTTGTGTATAGTTACAAGAATAAAATTGATGGATAGTAATGAACCCACAACTATTCACGTATATATTTTTTACAGTGCTCAGTAGTACTATAAGATTTTTTTTATGATTTTTGATAGGAATAAGACCTAAACTCTAACCAATACTATTTATAGTCAAACCTTAAGGGACTAAATGAATCAGGAGATTGGAGCGGTTGCTTCAATTACACCATGTTGTAGATCCCTTCTTGAGGCTCTTGGAGCCATCTGAAAATTTGGTTTTTCATTTGCAATTTTAACAAGCATAGTGTGTCAGGGAAGTGATTACCAATTCTTTATTACCCACGCTAAAAATTCTAGAAAAATCACCCTTCGATGATCTTGGGTATTTTCACATTATAGGAATCCTAGATTTCACAGAACACTATTATTATATAGGTACGACAACTCTTGAACGAGAAATCGATTTCAAATTTGATACATACATAGTAATTAAAGTACGAAAAGACCTTATAATTTTTAAGAGATGTTATTTTTCATTAGTAGTAGATTTTTTACATCTTTTGCACTACAAAAAAAAAATAAATGACATACACAACGAGACAAAACTTGCTTACCAATTTAGTGGTATGTAAGTAAGATAACTTGGAACAAGATATGCTTTCAGCTATAAACGAAAATCTTACAAATGCCAAATGGATCGAGGCTATAATCTAATGAGATTAGCAAGAATATATACAGATAACACATACGGATAAGAACGATTTTTTTTATATGAACTTACACGTTTAAATTATTGATATTATTCTTTATTTTATGCTAAGTTTAATACAGAATAAGAGTAAGGCGTTTGTTCTCTACACTTTGACTTAAATTAATTTAATATATTAGGGAGGACAAGTTTTTTTAATTTCACATGAGCATGTTTTCAACAAGATATATAGATGCTTGTTGCCTTTACCATGAAAATTTCTTAAGGAAATTAACTATTTTAAGCTTCCGGAACATTTTTTATATATTTTTCCTGTTTGGGTTCAAAATCCGATTTAGACGAAAATATATTTATAACCTTGAATTAATAAGCGGTAGAAATGACTGAAAAAGTCAATGTAAGTAACAAACAAGTTCAGTATCTAAAACCTTTAGCTATCGATATTGAGCCCAGAGCGTTCAGAAAAAGAAACATATTATTAATATATCTTGCGTCAAATATTGAAAACATGCTCATGTGAAATTAAATAAACTTGTCATTACTATTATGTTAGATTAGTTTAAATTCTTGAATATTAAAGGATAGGTCAGTCAAAATTTAGTAAACAAACGCTTTTCTCCTATTCTGTGCATTCAACGTATAAAATCAAGATTAATATCAATAATCTAAGCATGTAAGTTGATATAAAAAAGGTAGTTCTTATCCCTTCGTGTCAAAGTAGTGATCCGTATATTACATATATTGTTGCTAATCTCATTGGAATATAGTCTCGGTCCATTTGGCTTTTGTAAGATTATCGTTTGTAGCTGGAAGCATATCTTGTTCCAAGTTATCTTACTTATATACCACTAAATTGTTAGGCCAATTTTGTCTCATTGTGTATGTCTTTTTTATAGTGTAAAAGATGAAAAAAATCTACTACTAAATGAAAAATAATCTCTCTTAGAAATTATAAGGTCTTTTCCTATCTTAATTATTATGTGTGTAACAAGTTTGAAATCGATTTCTAGTTCAAGAGTGGTCGTGTCTATATAATAAAAATGTTCTTCGTAATCTAGGATTCCTATAAAGTGAAAATATGCTAGACCATCGTGCAATAAAGAATTGGTAATCACCTTCCTGATATATTATGCCTGTTAAAATTGCATATGAAAAACTCAATTTTCACATGACTTTAAGAGCCCCAAAAAGGACGTACGACATGGTGTATTTGAAGCAACCATTCTAACCCCCCTAATCCATTTTGTCTCTTAATATTTGACTATAAATAGTATTGCTTAGAGTTTATTTATTATTCCGACAAAAAATTATAAAAAAAATTCATATTACTATTGAACACTGTAAAAAATATATACGTGAGTAACTGTGGGTTCATTAATATTCCATCGATTTTATTCATGCAATTAAATACAACTTCTCTAATCTTTAAAGTTTTTATATAAATTTCCATAAAATTATGTTATAATATATAATATTACCTAGATATTGCACAAAAATATGTAATGAAATCTATATATTTACGTAAAATTCCAGTATTCAAAGACTATTTTACAGTGAGAATATCTAAATTTCCTTTTATTATGTGACCGGGAAAAGAATGAAGAAATTTAGATAAACAATGAATAACCACACAGTTCTTAATTAACATAAAAGTTTACACAGAATTAAAAGACATACACAAATCTACATTGTTATCTATATCCGTCCTAAATTTGGAAACTATGTGTTATAAGACGAAAACAACAATTTAGCATCATTTATAAGATAAAAATATAGACAGTCAGTGTAATCTCATAAATAAATTTAGGGTTTTTTCTTGGAAGTACAGTTCCGCACTTTAAATCCCAGATATAACGGGATAAGGCATAATAATAGTATAGATAGATAGATATATTCCATGCCTTCCACACGTAGTGTTCATACATATAAACAAAATCTAATAATATAACTTTATATACAAAAAATAAACAAGAGAAAAAAATACTTTACAAATAATATAATCAATATAAAAAACAATATTTTAAATGAAATATGTAGTAGGAAAGAAAAAAACTTATCTTCTTAAGTTGTAAATTTGTACCTAATAACATCTCCAGAAATACCCAATATATATATATATATATATATATATATATATATATATATATATATATATATATATATATATATATATATATATATATATATATATATCTACACAAATACATGCCAACATTCATACTTGAAAATAAAGATTACAAGCTCAATTTCAACCAATATCAATACAAATAAAACAATCCCCGCCAATCGCCCCGATATTACTTTTCAATACGAAAAAGGAAATGTCACCTACCTAATTGACCTAGCTGTGCCCAACGACAACGACACAAACATTCAAACGAAATACACAGAAAAAATCTCCAAATACACAGACCTTGCAACAAAAATAAAAAGGCTATGGTAACGAGAAAAAGTCATCATTATCTCCCCCGTCACATCAGCCACAGGCCTACACCAACAACATTCACACCACACTTAGTACATTTAAGACTCAACACAAACATACACAAAAACATTCAGAAGTCAGTGATTTTGAAAACATGTAATATTATCAAGTGGTCATTCCTTAATACACAATGGTAATAGCGTTTGTGCTGATATATATATATATATATATATATATATATATATATATATATATATATATATATGCCACTTGCCCATTCTTCCATCCAAAAAATCTCGAAAAAATTGTCCTATTAAAACTATATAAGATTCTTCCATCTTTGTCACCCCCTTCTTCTGACAAAATTGTAGGTAATGAAAAAGTTACTTAATTTTTATACTCGTATATCTACAGTGCAATAAGGCTGAAGAGGACATTTAGCACGATATATACGAAGAAACCCACCTAACCCCCTATCCCACCCCTTATATATTTAACTATAAATAATATGCTTAAAATTTGTCAATTATATTAACTAAAAAATCTGGAAAAATTATTAAAATATTAAAATTATGTAATAGTTAACGACCCTAACCCGGTTCAACCTCTTTTAAGTTAAAATTTAAAAAAATAAAAAAAAAATAATTTTTGAATTCTTCGACCCTCACACTCTTTTAACTTCTTATATGTATAACTACAAATAATAATACGTCAAATTATCTCAACCAAAAATCTACTAGACAAATTCTCATAAAAATGTTCAAAATATACAAAATTTATGGTATACCGGCCAAATATAAAAACGTCCTATTTGTTTTACCATATATAGTAACCCGTTTTGAATGCATTTGTTGCCTGACCTAATATTACGAGTATCATACGTTACTCTTATCTTCCTTTTTACTTTCTGAATAATTATTTCCTTGAAGGTTACTGTTTTAACGACACAAAGTGTTGTTTCTTAAACGGCTATGTGAAGGCTATTTTAGAGAAGAAATATCTGGTGTTAAACCAAACAAATATACTTTCAGGTGCTAAAGCACCCAAAAAATAGTTGTTTAAAAACTATTAGGAATGATATAATAGTGTATTCGTTTTAGAATAACTGAATATTATTTGTGCAGTCTAGATAAAAAATTGCAACCCAATGGAATCAACAAAACGCCTACATAATTATCAATCTTTGTCTTGTTTATATTTTGCAGTCATGTCCACTTTCTGTCAGAAAAATGCCGGCATGTAGTGTGGATGAATACCGATTTTTTTGTTCTCACAAATCATTTTTAATTGTGTGCTAACACTCCAGTGGGGCGATGTTTTATGAGTTTGTCTGGAAGAGTAATAGGTTTTGTCATGGGTATTTAAAAATATGCGCAACATGCAACATTACGTGCTTCCTAAATAATAAATATAATTATTGGAAAATAACGGTTAAATGTGTAGCTACATTTGCAATAATTTATCATTTGATAAATTACAATATTTTTAAATTCTATCTTGATTTTGAAATTTGAGGAGAAAATTATGGTTCACGGTGGCACTTGAAGATTAAAAAATGTATGTTGGATGTTTAGTTATGAGGTCAAAATAAAAGTTTTGTAACTGTCTACTTATTCGTATAGCCAATTATGTGAGTGTGTCTTAATTTAAAAGTTACGCGACATTAAATCCTGAAGACGAATCCTGGATGTTGATGATACTTTACAATGATTTCATCTGGACTAATGCTTGGTTGTTTGTATTAAACAATGTCATGAGGTGAAATATTGCTGGAAATTTGTGTATTTTTAGAAAAGGTCACCGTAGCTGCATTTATCTCTTCTGTTGATTAAAATGGCTCTTCAATTGTTGGTTGATCAGTGATGTTCCTCTATGTACCTCACATATCTGGGTCTTCCAGCTGTTAAACGAATGTTCTGGCTGGCAGTTTCGGTGCTGCGATATTCTTCAAATTGTTTTGTCTGATCTCAGTGAATTAGAAGATGTCCTTATCAGACGTAGGCAGTAAGATAATGACCATCGGCATTGGCTCTCAAAAACTCTTGTTTTGGAGCTCCTCGAGGATCTCTTCTTTGCACTTTGGTGTTGAACTCTACTAACTCTTCTGGTAATTAATAAGTATAGGAGTGTTCTGTTTATGACCCTAGGACTCTGGTTATGTTTCTAATGTCATCATGAAATCAAGAGAAAGTTATTTAAACGATAAATAGTGATAATTTCAAGATGACTGTCAATAGGGGCCTCATCTTCTGAGAAAACAGTAAAATTGCGAAAAACTCATGCTTTATACCAAAAACTAGAAAAACGTTTTTAGACAATACTAGTAACATACTTTTTTTCTAAAAACTTAGATGCGTGTTTATAATATGGTGTTACCTGCAAAATATGATTGTCATATTATAAGAAAATTCGTTTTTGGCTTAAAATCGTTAATTACTTTTCATCTTGGTCATTAATAAAATAAATGGGAGTAGAGAAGGAAAAATATTTAGTAAATACAAAATAGATTTTTACTTCACATTATACTTAGATCCTAGATTTTTATTGTTTGTTCTTGAGAAAATAAATCATATAGGTTATTACAGATGAGCGATATTATCATATCTGCATACGTAGATGTCGTAGGTCCGTCCGATCTGAACTTAATGATCGGCGACATCGTCTATCGTCTCGTTACTAACAACAGTCGCAGTCGGCCGACGACCGACCGACGACTCACTGGTACATGATGTTTGACTGTCTCGTAGCCGTTGGAAGGTAACACACTGTAGCTCAAATAACTATAAAGTAAAATTTTGTTCTATAAATTTATATGTAAATACTTATATACGTATATTTAGGTAGAAAGATGTTAATAAGAAAAACAAAAGTACTATGAAAATGTAAAAAAAAAGTCAAATAACAGTATACGTACATCAAAATATTGGAAATAATGGGCCAGCCAAATAATTTGGCTAGCCCATTGTCAATTATTAAGCAGCAGTAGTTTCGAATTTCCGGAGATTTCGAACAACGTGAAACAGTGACCTAAGTCGCTGTTAAAATAACCTGTGACTTATAAATTACCGTCGCAAGTATATCTGTGACCTAAAAGTCGCTGTTAAGCTTATCGCTATTGGTTATACAAGAAAATTATCAACCGTCAAATTTGGTTCAATCAATCAGTATAAATGATAATTGACCCAATTTTTGTATAGAATCAATATTATGTGTGTATTAAATATTAGTACCTGTACATTTGCATCCAGGTTTCGTATGTTTATATGTTGGGCCTAATAATGGCGAGAAATAATTTGGTTGAATGTTGTCAGATTTCTAAAATTCAAAATAGTCAATAGTTTACCGGGTTTTTAAATATTACTATAACCTCCAGAAGCGGGGCCATTTTTATAGCCTCACGTAGGAGCGCTATTTTGTAACGTCTCGTTGCGGCATTATTATGTATAGCCCCCACTTTCTTTATTTTTAATAAATATTTTATTTATTAAATAGAAGCCGTTATTTGCCCCTTATGTATATCTTAATTTCTGAGAATGGAATGGGTGGATATTAATACTGAAAGAATTAAAAAAATTAGTTATAAGCTAGCTCGTTTTTTTTTACTGGTAGAGAATATGGGTAAGAGATAATTTTTGTACGTCTTTTGAAAATAGTCTCTATAGTTGTTTAAAGCTTTGTACTGTTTGGGCACCATTAATTTTAGAATAAAAATAATCTAAGTTCAGCTCAAAAAATGAAAAAATACTGAATAGTTATTTAGTTCTGGAAATAAAATTAATTTACGCACAACCGTTGCGTCCTGAAAGAAAGAGCAGGAGTTTAGTGAAACCTTACACATTTAAATAAAAAAGAGGACATATATTAACAAAATAAAAATTCCTAACTTGATTACATTCTTTAAAATTATTTCTACTAAATGAAAACCCCTTAAGCTAGAATAGTGTACACTATTACATAGAGTCTTTAAATCAATTTATAATAAAAGGCTTGATAGAACACGATATTAAAAGTTTGTGAAAAAAATAATGAGTTACACGTGTTAAGTAGTAGTTGGAAACGCACTTGTAGACAATTAGTGAGATATTTAGACTGGTGTGCTTATCACTTACTGATTGGTTTCTCCTCGTGGGTTTTCCATAAGTTACTTTGCCCCTCCAGGTGAGATTGTCATAAAAATATTGCCTCAGTCATTATCATCCTAGTTTCATTTGGGTTGATAAACATTTTTTGACCCGAACTGCCTGAGGATGAGCAGGATATTTCAAGAAAGGAAAAAGGCCCTTAACTTGAGAGCTAGAAACCGTAACTGCACTACTACATCACTGAGAAAAAAAAAACACTTTGGCGTGCTGGAGAAGAAAGCCACTATGGCCTACTGGTGCAACAAAGCCGTTACTGCTTCATGTTGGAAAAAGTCATTAAAAATTCCATCTGGCCGTTTATATGGCTTTTGCCCCTTCTTCAAAGTGACGTCTTTAAAATGACTCACTTCCGGGCGCAAAATTAATGCAACCTAAATAAGTCCAGTCGGCAACACGCGTTACACACTGCCGGTTTAAATTAAACTGCTCAAAAATGTAAATCACTATTTTCAGCTACACCGCTCAAGAATTGAAATTACTGCAATAAATATAAAAATGTAATAAAATATAAATTATAGGGAGAAAAACAGTGTTGTCACATGATCTTAAAATCTAGGAAAAAATGAATGTTACATTTCGAAAACTAATCTAATTAAATAAAAAATACCGTGCATAGTTATACCTAAGCGACAAGAAAATAAATAAAATTATGTGTTTAACAAAAAACGAAATATTTTTTAAATTTTTACTTTAATATATTATATGTAACTTCATATAATCTGCTGTTAACATTAACAAATATAAATGACAACACCGATATGCGTCCCAGATGGTTTAAGTGGTAGAACACATTAACGGTTTTAACGATGTCGCAAGGAAGCTGATACCTTCTACCTATCCTTACTGCACTTATTGAAGTTTCTGAACATCAAGAGTAATATTAATTAAAATCAAGCATTTTATTCAATATTTCTTGGTTTCGGTTCTGGTGCTGCCAGCAACGCAACCATCATCTTGAATTTGTTACTATTCACTGGATAACATAAATTGCCCAACCCGTACCACAATCTAAGCAATTATTTGTCAAAGAATCTCTAGATTTTAATTTTGTAACCCATTTGTATAAAATTCTCTTACAGATATTATTCTAGCAGCCGCCACTTTTAATATTCGAATTTCGTCATAACGCAGCCTTCGATTTGGTTCATTATTCATTAATTAAGCTATTAATCATCTGAACAGGCTTTAATGAATTTGGCCTTGAGCAATGGTATTTTCGTATGGAGCAATTAACAGTTAAAAAGAAATCACAGTGTTGATTTTTGAAGCAACAAATTTCCGAACAAATTTAAATTTGCTTTTAACAACACGTTGGAAGTTTTATTATTTTATTAATCGGAATGAAAATAACTCGAGTTAACATCAATGTTTATACAATAGTAAACATTTTCTCTGTATGCTAATTGCCGATGTTTACCTAAGAGACGAAGATTTTAGTCAGATTTTTTATTCATTGTGAATTTGCTTACCTCATTCTCGAAATCCCTGTCCAATTTAAAGTGAGTGAAAGAAATTTAAAGCTTTCGCTTTCAAGCAAATTGAATCTGAATACTACATATTACCGAAGTAAATGTGATAATCTACATGCGCTCAATTGAATTTGAACATAATTCAGTTCAGCTTTTTAAAAATAATTGCACCTGGAATAAAATATTATTCCACGGAGATGACAGAAATAGAGATAAGAATATTTTAACACAGGTTAAATTATTGCATTACGTTTCTATAATGGATTTTTGCCGTATTTTGACTTTACTTGCTAAAGGAAAGCTTTGTAATTCCGAAACTATTGTTTTATTTTTCACGTTTTAGTGTTCCTAGATCACGAAAAAACAGTTACTCATTTCCGTCGGGCTATCTATCTGTCGGTCTCTTGGAACGATAATTTTCAAACAAAATGGAATCTCAATTTCAAACTTGGTTTATATATAACTCTTAATAAAGGAATGAAGCACATAGTTTTAAAGCGATATAGCTTAAGGCGAAGGGTGTGAAAGGGGGGAGAGTCAATAAATTTTGTATGTTTTAATAGTAATAGAGTAACTTTTCCTGGCTCCTTGTTGAGATAATAACCAAATATCGTGCATATATATTTATAGGAAAACATAAAAAGGGTTGAGAGATGAGAGGAGATATTTCCTATAAATAGAATGCCCTTTTTAAGGTTTTTTTAAAGTCAAAGAATTCGAAAATCAGAGTATCTTCTTCATTACTTTCAATTTTAATCCAAGAAGAGGACGAAGTGGTATATATATATATATATATATATATATATATATATATATATATATATATATATATATAAATATATATAAATATATAAATATATATATATATATATATATATATATATATATATATATATATATATATATACACGTACATGTCTATATATCTATAATATATATAAAATGCAACGTCTCTCTGTCTGTCCGTTACTGCGCTTAAAACTCGAGAGCCACTTATCCGATTTACGTGCTTTTTTTTAAAAAAAAACATGTTCTCTGGCCAGGTTATAGGATATATTTTATTACGTTAGGTAACGTAGTGACGATAATAGTGGATTAAGTCGAAAAAAACAGTTTGCCGCTAGCTTGTTCTATTACAATACGCTGCCTAAACAGTTAAATATGGAACAATATCATGTAACAAAGAATACAATATATTCAAATACAACATATCTGTGTCTCTCTCTCTTAATATAAAATAACGTAACTACCAAAATTGAACAACAATACAAATTTCGGTAGTTATTTAATGTTATCACCAAAATTCAAATTACCTATTGCCATACTAGCTTAATATCGTAGTAAGAAAGATAAAATTGTATTTGTGGCTCGTAAAAGTCTAATATTTAAATTTTTCTCCATGACCTGGCTGACCTAGTATTAGTAAAATTATACTTTTCCAAGAAACCGATAATATAAAGATATTTTTCTGTGCCAAGGGATTCAAAAATATTTTTTATTAATACACCCCATATATTTTTAGATTATGTTTAAAACTCTAGAAATATGGATATATAACAAGAACGATAACCAAGTAACTTATATTTATCTATATTTTCACATTTGTCACACTCTAATATTTCCAGTATGAATAGAGTTATAACAGCTAGTTATAATACTGGATGTGTTTGCTGATTAGTTATTATTTGTTCTTTTTTGATAAGAATTTTGTAGTATTTTTACTAAACTTGAAAA
Organism: Pachyrhynchus sulphureomaculatus; assembly: GCA_019049505.1. Classification (NCBI taxonomy): domain Eukaryota; kingdom Metazoa; phylum Arthropoda; class Insecta; order Coleoptera; family Curculionidae; genus Pachyrhynchus; species Pachyrhynchus sulphureomaculatus. The sequence goes on from CM032456.1 coordinate 129,472,379, forward strand.
TAAAACAATATTTCGATTCCTCGACTCAAACAAAACTTGAAAACAACGTATAATACGATATGCATGAAGCAACTTCTCTAACTCCCTGCCCCATATCGTCAACATCTTGCATATTCGGCCAATTGAAAAGAATAAAAAGATGCTACTCAGTATACTTAATAAAAAGATAACAGAATTTTTACATTTCTTGACTCAAATAACCTTAGATACGGACGTATAATACGAAATATAAGAACTAACGCTTTTAATCTTTTTCTCTACATCATTAAGCCCTTATATAATTAACCATTTCAAAATAATGAACAAATAATACGATTTTCAGATTCATCGACTCCGAGAAAACTCAAGTGGACATATAACTTAATAAATTGAAAGCAAACTATTTTATTAAATAACTGAAACTAATGAAAAAATAATATAATATTCCTTTACTCCAAAAATCTTGAAAAAGGATTACAAACAAACAAAACAACTAACAAAATTTTATTATATAACGATATATAAAAAGAAATCCCTCTAATCTCCTCTCCTACCTCATTAATCCCTGATCGATTTGGTCATAGCAATTAAAGTTCTCTCTCCAAGAACCCTAAAAAGGGCGTGTATCACGGTTTACGCCCAGCAATTTCGCAATACTACTCCCCCTCTCATTAGCCCCTTATATGTTTTACCATAAATAATTGAATGAATGAGAAAATATTATAGTTTTCAGAAATATCGACCCCAAGAATCCTGAAAACGACGTGTAAAACGATATCTGAAATAATTAACTCATTTTAAGAATAACAAGCCTAAATATGCTTAAAATTTGTTTATTATATCAATCAAAAGAAAAGAAAATTTTTGAATAATAATTGAGAAAACGAATAAAATTTATCGCCCCCCACCCCTCTTTCTCTTCTAGTAATACTGGCCAAAAACTATAGGATCCATCCTTATTTCAAGTACTATA
>CM032456.1:129478330-129505830 GCA_019049505.1 Pachyrhynchus sulphureomaculatus
AAAAGGAATTGGAATGGTATTGTTGGTATTATAGTATCTAAAAGATTATCAAGCACGATTGTAGCCAAAATGGGACTAACGGTGGACCCCACGGGAGTTCCAAAAATCAGTGTGTAAAATTTATTGTTAAAGCCAACAAAGTGTTATTGAAAGCAAAAGTAATTAATTTAAGGAAGTTGGCTTTTGATAGTGTCGTATGTACTTCATTTAGGTCCCATTCACCTTCCAACACCTGAATAACCAATTCTAGAGGTATGTTGCTGAACAACGATACAACATCCAGCGAAATCAAAACAAAATTATTAGGTAATTTCACATTCCTCATCGCGTTAACAAAGGTAAAAGCGTCCACAACATTACATCTAGTCTTCTCTACCTCCTTCAAAATATTTGATAAATATTTCAAAAAATTATAGGTAGTTGCATTGATGCAACTGACAACGGGTCTCAACGGTACGCCTGGTTTATGTACTTTTGGTAAGCAGTACAACTTGGAAAAGGATGAATTGTACACCGTTAAATCTGTAGCCTCTTGTTCAGATAGCTCTCTCTGACGCTTTCAATCCCTTATCAAGTTGTAGTGGTGGGATCAAGATCTAGTTGAACATAGGTAGACACGTCAAGTAGGAGAGCTTCGATTCTATCAATATAATCTTGTCTATCTTATCCAGAGTGCCATGTCAGTATTTGGTGAAGCGTGTTTTTTTCTTCTTTATTAGGTTTTGCATTTTGTATTAGAATATATTAAGTTTAAGACCTTTTAACTCTGGTAAGTAATTTTATTTATATAGACGACGGTTTCGTTGGCCGATGTATGAATTTCATTGTAGTTGACTCCTGAAGAAGCCGAAAAAAGGTCGGCGAAATATTAAGTACGAGTATAAACAAATAAGTTTTTAAATAAAATATTAATAATAATAGACCGCTGTCCTGAAATTTCTTCCAAAAGTTAAAATCTTTGTTTGGGTAGATTCGTTTTTAAAAAACTTTATTTAGGCTGCGATACAACAACTCGTTCTGCACTAGTTTGTAACCCATATTTATAAACCTAGTTTGTTTATTTTGCAGAACTATATTTAGATAAAGGAAATCTTAGTAAGTGCATATTAAATGCAATTATGCATATTGTTAAAATGTAACTCCTCGCGAACCAGTTGGAAAGATAACTTTTGGTTATTTTTTCATTTAACAATCTAGATCAATGTCATTTCCGGATTTAATATTATTTTTCGTTACTTTTTTAGATTTCCTAGATCTTTTTATAAAATACTTATAACTTATTACAATTAAAATCAATACAAGTAATATATAGGTAATTATCGTCCATATATTATTGTATTTCACAATTACATTTGAAGACATATTTTCTAAGTTCTTCTTCTGTCCGTTTAGTTCTTGTCTAACTTCGTCATTGATTTTTAAATTTATGGAGTTTAAATCTAAAACGTGGGGGTCGAAGTAGGGTTGACGTACTTCTTGGCTGTCCCATTTGATTTTTGGTAATGGAATCTCTTCATACTTCATTTCCGGTTCTTCATAGGTTTTCAAAATTATTTTATTTATTTGAATTCAGCAGTTTGGCGGAATTTCGGCTAAATAGGAACCATTTATTGGTTTGTTTTCCTTCAATTTTTGGCAGTTTACTTTTACGAGTTCTTCTTTCGAAGTCGTTATTAGCCCGCTATCAAGAGAAATTTGCGTTATTTGATTCCTTTCAATCTTGATTTGAAAATGGTGGCATTGCGCAATATTTTTTTGATGTCTTAGTAGTTGAACGGTATAGGGTAGTTCTTCATCGGTAGCCTGACCATCATTTTCGTCACAGATATACTTATTGGACTGAATTTCTTCGCATTTCTTATCTTGATATTGGTATTTATTGTTACTTAAAGCAAGATAGGGTTTAATAGGTATATTGATCATATAGGTGTTATTGATTGGGATCGGTATGGGATATAAATGAAAGTATTGATATACTTCATCATCTACTAGAGGTATTTCTAATAAAAATATTATTTTATTTTTATTGACATAACTTTTTATTCTTAGTATTTTTTCCAAAAGTAGAATATTTTGTATCATACTATCAAATGGCAATTTTTCAGTTATTAATTGGGTTTTTAACTTATTTACTTCTATTAGTAGTTCATTCGGATCTACTATCGAGTTATGCAAGATATTTAATTTTGAAAATATGATAGCAATTTCTATTTTATCTAGAACATTATGTATTAATTGAAATAACAATAACAGCTGGTTTAAGCAAATATGTATTCTGTTATATTGCCAACCATTTATTTTTTCTAATGACATATCTTTTAATGTTTGTTCTACCTGCATGATTTTAATATTGATTGGTTATGCGTTAAGTTCGACATTATTTTTTGAAAATTATCAATCGTTTTATCTAGGACAGATATTCGATTTATTGCGTCAACGTTTAATTCGTTTCCTTGTACCTCTAACGCTTCGATCTTTTTATATATTATTTTCGCGTCATTTTGATCCATATTCCCGGTAATACTTTTTATGAATGTACCTAAGGGGTTAAAAATACCTCTTTTATTTTTTTGTAGTTTGTTATATCTGTTTGAGTGTCTATCTCTCTTAATATCCTTATATACTCGATTAGAGTGCTGTGTAATCGCTCTATGGGTGAATTCTATTCATGGTGGTATGGTGCTGTGAAGTGTATGTCGATGTCGTGTGTTTTTAATAAATTTTCCACCACTTCGTTTTTGAATTCGGTTCCATTATCTGATATTATTTTCTTCGGTATTCCCATAAATGAAAACAATCTTATCAGCTGATCACTGCATGATATGGCATCACCTAGGTATGGTAAAGCTTGTCCATATATCGAAAATTTGTCAATTATCGTTAAGAATTTATCCTTTTCTATTTTCAGGGTATCGATATGAAGTATTTTGAAGGGTTTACTTGGGGTCTCCGTAATTATTAAGGGTTGGTTTAATGGTCTTCTGTTATATTTCGTTCTTTGACAAATTTCGTATTTATTAATATATTCTGTTACATCTGCTTTTAGAGATTGCCAATAATAATTGCTTTTCAAGAATTTTATTGTTTCTTTGATTCCTCGATGGTTGGTTTTGCCTTCATGTTTATACTGTTTTACTTGATATTATTAATGAGTTTTTTACACTCTACTAATTTGTAATTTTGGAAATTATTTATTATGGCTTTATTACATAAGGGTCTTAATTCTTCTGACTGAAAATAGATATATGTTGTTTTTTCCCTGAGGTATTCTTTAAAAAATTGTATTATTTTTTCTAAAGACAATTGCTCTTATTATTTTATTGCCGTCAATGGTTTCCTTTTCAATTTTGCTGTATTCTGCATATCTTTTGGATCCATTTCGACTTGGTGATATCCATTTGCCAAATCTAAAGTACTGAAGTACTGTGCTTTTCCTAATTTATCCAATATGTCCGTTATCTGTGGGATAGGAAATTGATAACCAATCGTTTTTTTTCGTTGAGTTTTCTGTAATAGATCACAATTCTCCTTTTTTTTTGTACAACCTATATTGGACTACTCCATGGTGACGTTGATTCTTTTATGATTCCGTTACGTAGCATTTCCGTTATTTGTTTTTTTTTTTACTTCGGCTTTTTGTATATACGGGTATCTATATGTTTTTGTAAAAAGGGGTGTTTCATCCTTTAATTTGGTTTCATGTTTGACTTGATTTGTGAATGTTAGAGGCGTGTTTTTGCAATAAAATATGTCTTTGTATTCATAGCATAATTTTCTTATCGCGTTGTATTCTTCCTAGTTACAATGGTTTAATCTGAGGTTTTTTTAAAGTTTGTTTTCTTAAGTTGTCTATGTCGTTGTCATTTCCATACTCTACAAAATTTAACTTTGCTTCTTCAAATTTCTCTACCGAAAAGGGTTCAAATATTGTTAATTTTACAGGATTTTCGCTAGAGTTCATTATTGTTGTCAGTGCATGGTTGTTTTCTATTCTCACTATTACCTCTGGCATTTCCGCTTTTCCAAAATTTTCGCGGTTTAAAATTTCTATTCCGTTTCCTTTATTCACTGGAATTTTTCTACTTGTTGTGTTCTTGAAGGGATGATGATTTCACAAGGTTTTTCTTTTTTGGGGTTTTTATTATAATATAAGGGTAAATTTGCATTCATCGATTCTAAACGAGATTCTTTTAAATTTATATGCGCATTTATGTGAGTTAAAAAATCTATACCTAATAATTCGTCATAGTTGGGGAAAAAGTCAAATAAATAGAATTTGTGATAAGTGTTCGTTGTGTCTCGATATCGCGTGAGCTGTTTTTACAGTGAACATTTCGTTCTCTATGAAATCTGGAAATATTTCATATGCTTATTCTGGTTTTTCCGCTACCGGTGTCTATTAAAAAGTAAGCGTTTAATTCGGGTAGATATATTATTGGTAATTCATTTTCCGAATTTGAATTTAGTATTATCAAATTGTCCCGGTTGATTCCTGATCTAAAAGAAAATTTTCATCTGATTGTGTATTATAGAGTTCGTTTTCGTATTGGACTCTCCAATCTACGTTGTCTTGCTGGTTATCGGGGTAATAATCATCTCTATATTTATTTCCGAATCACTTCCGCGTTAAATAACTTAGTTAAATAATTCCTCTGCAAAGATTCGCAGTTGGGGTCTATTTTGGTGTAAGATCGTATTTCCGGATGATGTGTCCATCGATTGGGGTTGATTTGTTCTTACCACAGAAGATGTAGCTAGTCTTTTAATTCCAGGTATCGGTTGTGAAAACTTATTATTGAAATTTTGCCTTGGTGGATATGAGGGATAGTTTTATCTTATCATACGATTTGGAGCATTCTGAATATTTTGTAGTCTACTCATATTTAGGTTTTGAATATTTCTTTGAGGATTGTATTTGAATTGACCAAATCCTAAAAATTAATAGAGGTCGTTATTCGGTCTATTCACGTGTGGAATATTTGGGTTGTGTATAGTTCTCGGGTTTTGGCTTATTGGAATATTATTGCTTGCTCTATTTATTATGTTTCCGCGATTTTTATACTGAAGGAAGTTTTTTTCTTCCTGGGCGAAACTCATGGCTTGTTCTAAAGATACTGGGTGTTTCAGACTAACCACTAGTTGCATATTATAGAGTAAATTATTGATGTACCTTTTTAAAATTAGTATGCTGTATTCTTGTATTCGTATAATTTTGATGTTACGCGCTATTTTTACAAGTTTATTTTTGAAAATAACAAGCTGCGGGAGTCTTGTAGCCTTATCCGAACTGTTAGATTGTCTCATTTTTTTCTAATTTGAACGTTATTATGTCTTGAACTATGCAATCAATCGAACGTTTATCCGAGAATGTGGTAATTATGGCATTTTTAATTAAATCCCATGTATTTAACTCTACTCGGAAAGCAATTAAATCTGCTGTACGACCGGTTAATTTTGTTAAAATGGTATCGAACAAACATACATTGATAGGTGCATTAGGGTCTTCTCGATTTATGTGATTTGTTAGAAAGTTGTCGCAAGCATTAATAAATCTTGTTATTAATTTGGTATTGCCATCAAATTGTGGAATGTTGTCAGCTTGATAGCGTATCAATTGGTAATTTGGGTTTGCCATTTTAAAAATGAAGTTTGAAAAAAGTATAAAAAATCTAAAAGTGGAAAATATAACAAAAAAAAAAATAAAAAGCATTGTCTTAAAACTAAAATTCTTAAATCTAACACTGCGTGAACCGTTGAGTTTTTCGCTGCGTGAATTCCTCAGAACTTTTGTTCTGAAGTTCTCGGCTTTTTCTCACTGCATGAAGTGAGTTTTTTCTGAAATTTTTTCTCGTTTTTCTCACTGCGTGAGTTTTTCTGAAATTGTTCTCGGTTTAAAAAAAAATCTATTTCACTGCGTGGATTTTTCACTGGTTTTTCATTGGTAAACTCTGAAATGATCAATGCATTTTTCACTTACAGTAAGAGGAATTCTGGTTTCATTCCCTTGCTGCTTTTGAATTCCTTTCTTTGTTCTGTTTTCTTTCTTTGTTCTGTTTCTTCTTCCAATAGGACGAACGATTCTGTTTCTTCCCTGGATTCTTCTATGGTCTCGTGAGCTATGCTTGTCTCATGAGTCTGCACCACTTGCAACTTGGTTACCCTGGTTTGATGGTCTCGTGAGCGATTTCTGTCTCGTGAGCCGTATCACTAGAAACTTGGTTACGCTGGCCTGAAATTGAGATCTGCCTAAATTTGGGTTTTTTGTTCACTTTTCGCGAATCGTTGAAATGAATCGGCTTTTTATGCACGATGCACCCTCCGTCGAAAAATGCTAACCGACTGCGCTGCGATACAACAACTCGTTCTGCACTGGTTTATAACCTATATTTATAAACTTATTCTTTTTATTTTGCAGAACTATATTTAGATAAAGGAAATCTTAGTAAGTGCATTTTAAACGCAATTATTCATATTGTTAGAATGTAACTCAAATAACTTACTTATTATTACGGTCGATAATCTTCCTTGGTTATATATATATATATATATATATATATATATATATATATATATATATATATATATATATATATATATATATATATATATATATATATATATATATATATATATATATATATATATATATATATATATATACATATATGTATATATAATCAAAATGGAAATAAAAAGTTTTCTCTTATCGTAAAATAATTTTTTACTCTAACAATAACTTAACATAAGTATGATTATCAAAATTATTTACAACAAATCTTTCTTTCGTCAAACAGACCACTTTTACTTTTAGTTACAGCTTCACACATTTTCCGCATCCTATTTGTTAATTTATAAAAATATTTGGTGTTCAGCTCTCCTCACTTAATTTTTAGACATTACGGAAGCTACGCGGAGCTTGCCTTACAACCATTTTTATCCCATACTAGTTCAGTGGGAGAGAGATTGGGGGATTGAGATATGTATTACACTATATTTATTAATTCTTCTCTTTCGCTCTTTAAGATACCTTTGTTATAATTTTGAAGAGTGGTTAGGGTCGTTATCTCATTAAAAGATATAATTCTGACCAACAATATTTAGCCAAGGCCAATTGGATGTTCTTGTAGACTTTTCAAGTATCCTTCTTTATTTAATTTTTAGTATATTTCCGCTAAACTTCCAAAAAAGGTCCAAAATTTAGCTATGCTTCCTCTCATTAATAGTTCGTACAGTGTAGATTTATGAAACTCTTTTATTAGTTGAGCATTTGTCCAAGGAATTTTATCCTGTTGATCTATCGGCCAGTTTTCGTGTATTCTAGCTTACTAGAATCTATTGGTCTCTGTCTAATTAGTGTTCCGTACGGAACACTTATAAGATCACTTCGGTGTCTGTCTGTCTGTCTGTCTGTCTGTCTGTCTGTCTGTCTGTCTGTCTGTCTGTCTGTCTGTCTGTCTGTCTGTCTGTCTGTCTGTCTGTCTGTCTGTCTGTCTGTCTGTCACACCCGATTTTCTCCGAAACTATTTGACATAGAAAGGTGAAATTTGGTAATAATATAGGAATTGACGGCCTCATCAGAGCCATGTAGTTTTGAGAATTAAATTTTGACTTAAGGGGTTAGTTTTGGGGGGTGAAGTCGGAAGTGAAAAAAAAATTTTTTTACTAGGTCATCGAGTGTGGTGTCAAATGAAAGCTTGTGAAAACACGAGTAAAAAATATATATATAATATTATACTTGCGAGCACTTTTCTTTGTATTATTATTAAAAATTCGCGAAAAATCGCTGTCCCGGGCCTTATCTCGAAAAGTACTTATCAAAAAATTTCGAAAAAATTCTGGAATATTATCCACGGGGTGTAGATTGAACGAAAATTATCACGAGTGCATTACCTTTAATAATTTATATGATATATAAAAAAAACAAAAATTTCAAGGTCATCAGATTTCAGTAAAGATTGGAAACAAATTTTGTTGGAAACACATTTGGGTGTGTTTTGTGAAGTCACTGATCATTTTATACCACCGTAACATAAATTTTGACTTAAGGGGTTCGTTTTGAGGGGTGAAATCGGAAGTGAAAAAAAATTTTTTTTACTAGGTCATCGAGTGTGGTGTCAAATGAAAGCTTGTGAAAACACGAGTAAAAAATATATATATAATGTAATACTTGCGTACACTTTTCTTCGTATTACTTTTAAAAAATCGCTGTCCCCTACCTTATCTCGAAAAGTACTGATCAAAAAATTTTGAAAAAATTCCGGAATATTCTCCACGGTGTATAGATTGAACGAAAATTATCACGAGTGCATTACCTTTAATAATTTATCTGGTATATAAAAAAAACAAAAATTTCAAGGTCACCATTTTTCAGTAAAGATTGGAAACAAACTTTGTTGAAAACTCATTTGGGGTGTATTTTGTGAAGTCACTGATCATTTTATACCACCCTAACAAAAATTTTTATTTTAAAAACAATCAACGTACGGAACACTAATTGTGCAAGTTCAACTTGCACTTGACCGGTTTTTTTTAATTTTGGTCGCTTGCAGCTTTTCTTAGTCCCGCCGATAGCAATGGGTTCCTAACAGTTGGTAGTCGAGACTAGCACAGTATAAGTTTCATTTAAAGTAACGGTAATTTGAAGACAAGTTAAACGTCTATTTTGTATAAATATCAATCAGTATATATTTTTCCGCCTTTATTTGTTCCTATTCTTCGTTTCTGTGTATTTATATGTATGTTCGTATCAGTTGTACTTTACAATATGAGTCTTATTAATTTTTATCATGTAAAATACAGTTTCAAATTAATCAACGTCAGTAAATTTCATGGTCATATTCTAGTATTTCAGTTCAGTATCATTGTTCATTTTGAGAATCATTTGTTTGTATCATATTTCCATTTAGTGTTATTATTAGTAAGGGCCACTTCTAACTTTTTATGGACATTTGACTCCCTTATATTCAACTTGTAGCCTGTGAAAGCTCGAAAAATAGATGATCATATTTATACATATACATATATATATATATATATATATATATATATATATATATATATATATATATATATATATATATATATATATATATATATATATATATATATATATATATATATATATATATATATATATATATATAAATATATATATATATATATATATATATATATATATATATATATATATTAATATATATATATATATATATATATATATATATATATATATATATATATTTTATATTTTACGTGTTCTTGGAATTAGATCATTAAAACTGTTCTTGGTTTTGCTATATATATATATATATTAACGTTTCGACCTTCGGAAGAGGTCTTCTTCAAAATTTGCTCTAAAAGATTACATTAGAAGAATTAAATATAGCTAGTATTAATCCGTTTGTTGTATATTTTGGGGTTAAATATTTGTGTCTTTTCGTAGTTTTTAATTTAATAAAATTAACTCTATACATTAATGAGAGCCTTACCTTAGAAAGTAGTTCATTTCGTGGGGTGTTGAGTTTAAAATACTATTAATATCACTTTTTTCTTTCTACAAACAAACCACTTAACTTGAGGGACTTTATATGACTGGTAGGTAGATACGGTTTAGGTCATTTACATCTGTTTTTTTTTTTTCGTTTATTGCAGTGGGTGTCAACCGAATATGAACGGATTCGAGAATTTCTCTTTTTTTTGTATTTATTTCGGTGTTGATAATTTTTATGTTTTTGAAATCAAAGGTATGGCTTTTATTTATTTCATGATTCGTAAGGGCTGTACTATTTTTTTTGTCGTATTTATGGCCTTTGATTCTATTTTCTAGATATTGGCTTGTTTGCCCGACGTATATTCCTTCGCAGTTATTACATTTGATTTCGTAGACTATGTTACTTTTTTTATTATTGGGGTTTTGGTTTTAAGCCTGGAAAAATTGGATGAGAGCAGATTATATGATTTATGACATAACCGGATTTTGTAGTTTTCAAAAAGTTTTTTGAGTGGTTGGGATAGGCCATTTGTAAACGGTAGTGCAATATATGTTTTATGGTTGTTGTTGGATGATTTTTTACTTATTGGGGTATTGTAAAAGTTATGTATTCGTTGTTTGAAGATTTTGTTTATAAGGTACATCGGATATTTGTTAAGTGTTAATGCTTGTTTAGCTTTGGTTATTGCACTCTCTCTGTATTCTGTGTCAGAAAGCTTGATTGCTCTATCTGCTAGACCTATGATTACAGATTGTGGTGTAAAGTTACATCTAAGAAATTTATCCTATTGTTGTCTTCTGTTTCGAATGTGAATTGAATGTTTTTGTGGTAACTGTTGAATTTTTGTATGATATAATTAATTTGGTTTTTAGGTATAGCGGTCAAGCAATCATCAACATATCTGTAAAAAAATGGAATGTTGAAGTTTAATTTTGGTATGATATCAGTTTCTAAGTCTTCCATTACTAATTGTGCAATTACGCTGGAAATAGATGCTCCCATTGCACACCCATCTATTTGTTCGTAAATTTTATTTTCGTATTGGAAATACATCGATTTTAGAATAAGTTCTGTTGCGTTTATAAATTCACTCATAGGGATATCGGTGAATTGTGCCGCTCCTGGAGCGCTATAGGGACTTCCCTGCAGCACGTGTGCTAGACCAATATATATATATATATATATATATATATATATATATATATATATATATATATATATATATATATATATATATATATATATATATATATATATATATATATATATATATATATATATATATATATATATATATATATATATATATATATATATATATATATATATATATATATATATATATATATATGTATATATATATATATATATATATATACACTTGAATTTTTGCTTTTTTAAAATTTAAAAAGTTTTTAGATCACCTAGAACAGAACTTTCAACCCTGAGTGGTAACGTTAATTTTCCTTTTTCTATATGCTCGAAGTTGCTTGTATTGCTTTTTTAATTTCTCAAAACTTCTACCCTTTCGTTTGATAAGCCTAAGTACTTCAAATGTAAGCCCTACTGGATACTTTCTTTTATGAATAATAGATTTGGGAACGTACGGATTAAGTACTTCATATAGTATTTCCTAAAACCGTACACATATTTTATTGACATTATAGAATATATATTAATCAGATCAATTCACATTCAAAATCTTGTCATAGAGAAGGGGAAAATCTACTATTTTAAAGTTATACTGAGATTAGAATGTATTTGCCGGTAACACAGGTTTTTTTTTCTAGATTGATAAGAAAATGTTTTAAGGAGGATGGTGGTTCTTCTCCTGTTCTAGTGAAACTAGTGAAGGTATGTAGATAACCAATACAGCAATGTTACATAATGTTGTTACCTTAAAACCAACAATATCTATTTTAGTGATATTGTTACGATTGCCTTGAAGATCAATTTGCGATATATTATATTATTACTCACAGCTGGTATCACCCCTCCTTTACGAGGCAGACCCAATTTACTAAGATTTCTATCACTGCGAAACACAGAATATATAATAGTAAAATAGTTCACTCTAGAATACATTGCTTTGAATCCAACTTTCCGTATCTGCGAGGAGATCATAATTAGAACTGCAAACCAAATTGAGGAAATTAGTCACTTTTGTGTTTAACCCTATTACATTTTGATACAGACAGGATACGTCCATAATAGAAGACGATAAAATTCTATCAGATAATTCATTTAGTTAAGATTAGATTCGCAATTTTGTACTCGAGAATATAGAGTTTCTTTCTGTTGTTTATACTCTTCGATGTTGAAATGTTGAAACTAATAGGGACCTCCTTGTAAGGTTCTAGCTTTTTAACTATCTTGCTCTACGGATAATAACTTCAACATCATCCGCGTATTCAATTATCATTTTTATGAGTCTAGTTTTCGCTTAGTACTCACGACCCACTAGGAAAATTCTTCATAGTACATATATGCTTATCCAACTTCAAAATTCTTTATCGAATTTGAAATGTTATAGAACTTAACACGAGTTAAAGGATATATTAAAGTTTAAATTCAATAAAACTTTTAGTATACCGATCTTAACATATAAGTTAAAACTAATCTTACTACTACTAATCTACTTTTAACAGAATTTTTTATATTTTACATAAAGCTATACCAGTATACATATAAGTGTTAATCATTGTGAATATATCGAATACGTCCTAGTAGTATGTTAAATTTAAAAATAATCCGTTTTACTTTTCTTATTTTTAAATTTTTCCAACATTTTTTGTTTAGGAAAAAATAATAATACAAAAGAGGGAAGGTTCTCTTATGTTTCTGCTATACTTCAACGACTTACTAGACAATATGAAAGGAGGTATAGGTTTCTCTCTTTACGGACGATATACGAGTACACTACATTATCTCTGTCACTAATACTGATAAGCTTTAACAAGAAACTGTTTTGGCAATTTTTCAGTTATTGTGAAGAAAATAATAGAATTGTTAAGCATGAAAAACTAAAGTAACATTAGAACTGGGCCTATATGCCTTAATCTTACTTTTAATGTAGGAGCACAGCAGTGTTTAAAATTCTTAGCGACTTTTAACGACATTAAAATTAAATCGGGCAGTGAATTTTGAATCAACTTGCTCGAAACTAAATAAATATGCTTTTGTTTTCAATATTATTCTAGAGACAGACCTTATATTAGCTAACTTGTAATATTATCTGCAATACACATTATAAGAATTATATTGCGGTTACGGCATCTACAATCTTGTAGACCTTCTATTAAGGAACTTAAACTTATTACAGTGGTAAGCGCGTATATATTTAAAATTCTTTGTTGTCTCTACACAAATGGAAATAGCAATAGCTGTCTCTCAAATATTTTTTTCAGGCCTACTCGGGAGAGTCGTCATTTCATACTGGTTCTTCCTATTTTAATATGTTATGGCCATTATTGAAAAACAGAGTAACATTTTCTGTTTCCAAGCTTTGTTTAAAAAGGCTTTTGGCTGAAAATTGTTCCTGTTCCTCTGATCTTATACGATACTCCAGTTTGAGTTGTCGTATATATATATATATATATATATATATATATATATATATATATATATATATATATATATATATATATGTACATATATATATATATATATATATATATATATATATATATATATATATATATAATTTATAATATATAAAATGCAACGTCTCCCTGTCTGTCTGTCTGTCCGTTAATGCGCTTATCACTTGAGAACCACTTATCCGATTTACGTGCTTTTTTTTTTTTAACACATACATATGTTCTCTGGCCAGGTTATAGGGTACATTTTAATAGGTTAGATAACATAAGGAATAAGCAGTGACGATAATAGTGAATCAAGTCGAAAAAAAGTTTGCCCCTAACACGATCTCTTCCATTACACCGCCTAAACCATTAAATATGGAACAAAATCATGTAACAAATAATATAATATATATATAAAATGCAACGTCTCTCTGTCTGTCTATCTGTCCGTTAGTGCGCTTATGACTTGAGAACTACTTATCCGATTTACAGGATTTTTTTTTTAAATTCATATATTTGTTCTCTGGCCAGATCATCTATACAAATATATATAATGCAACGTCTGTCCGATTTACGGTGCTTTTTTTTAATTCATACATTTGTTTTCTGGCCATATGATTTATAATCTAATATATATAAAATCCAACGTCTCTCTGTCTGCCTGCCCTGTGGGCTTATCACTCGAGAACCATTTATCCGATTTACGTGTTAAACATACATATGTTCCCTGGCCAGGTTATAGAATATATTTGATTACGTTAGGTAACATAAGGAAAAAGTAGTGACATTAATAGTGAATCAAGTCCGAAAAACGAAGGACAGGCGGACAGCGAGACGTTGCGTTTTATATATATTATAGTTACGAATAAAAAAAAAAACACGCAGAAGTGGTTCCTGAGTGATAAGCGCACTAACAGACAGACAAACAGATAGAGAGACGTTGCATTTTATATATTATAGATTATAGATGATTATTATTATTACTATATAACCTGGAAAGAGAACATATGTATGAATAAAAAAAGCACGTAAGTCGGATAAGTGATTTTAGAGTGATAAGCGCTCTAAAGAACAGACAGACAGACAGAAAGACGTTGTATTTTATATATATATATATATATATATATATATATATATATATATATATATATATATATATATATATTATATTCTTTGCTACAAGATATTGTTCTATATTTAATTGTTTAGGCAGTGTATTGCAAGAGAACGGGCTAGCGGCAAACGTTTTTCCGACTTGATTCACTATTAATGTCACTACTTATTCCTTATGTTCCCTAACGTAATCAAATATATTCTATAACCTGGCCAGGGAACACATGTATGTTTTAACAAAAAGCACGTAAATCTGATAAATGATTCTCGAGTGATAAGCGCACTAAGATATATATATATATATATATATATATATATATATATATATATATATATATATATATATATATATATTTATATACATATATATATATATATATATATATATATATATATATATATATATATATATATATATATATGTATATATATATATATATATATATATATATATATATATATATATATATATATATATATATATATATATATATCGTAACTCTCTCTCTGTCTGTCCATTAATGCGCTTAGCACTCAAGAACCACTTATCCGATTTACCTTTTTTTATACAATACGTATGTTCTCTGTCCGGGTTATATTTTATTATAATATACATATATAAATATATATATATATATATATATATATATATATATATATATATATATATATTTATATATACAAATATTTTTTTTTTCTAATACATATCTCATGTTGAATCATGAAAGTTATAAGATTTTTAATATAAAAAGTAATAATAGTAGTCAGTTTTCTACTCAAACCGAGAGAAAAACTTGGTTTTGAGGTACGACGACCAAAAAAAAAACCAGGTAGACAAAATAAAGATAAAAAACACTGTTTCTAACCTTTCCTCTTTAAAACTAGCTGTTTGTGTGGTGAGCAGGGCAATGCACGGAGTGCCTCCCTTGACCATTCCAGGCATATGTTTACTTCAGTGTATCCTTTAAAACCACTCACATTCAAGAATACATATAAAACTGGATAATGCAAGATATTGATATAGGAATGAATCCCCCGACTCTGTAGTGAACTACAAGAAAAATATTACGCCAAATTACGTATTATACAAAATACAAGAAAATTCTAAAGAAAAATATACTCTAGACAGCACGAGTCCTAATTGTGTAGCAACATTACATTGGAGATCTGATAAAGTAAGAGGTGACCATGTTGTTACTAAACTTCTGTACTATTTTGTGATGCAAAACATAAACGATGAAATTTTCGTGATCATAAAAATGTTTTTTTTTTTAATTATAAATGATACACTTTGGATAAATCTGTCAATATTAAATATATAAGAATTTTCAATATCTTGTTTTATATATTTATAAAGTACTATCTATCGATAAAAATTGAAACTGGTAAATTATGTACAGATATTCTCCCCTGTTATAGGTCTAAGTTTAGTATACTGGATACATTAAAAGCACACGTATTTGGTGTTTTAGTAATAATAATGTGTTTATAGAAAAACTGTTGCATAATATTTTTGCTACACTACAGGGGCATGACCAGCCTTTGAGCTAGGGGGAGGAGTAGCTTCCAAAACTCAAAATTCCATTAATGTTTTTTGTTTTTTTATTATTATAATTTTATAGGCCCACAAGGATCTAGAGGGGAGCAGTTGTTCTCCCCTGCCCCTTCCCCGGCTATGTCCACTGTTATAGTATATGGAATTTAATTATATGTAATGTAAAAGTAAGAGTTTAGAATAACACTCAAAATGACAATTCAAAATCATTTCACCTAATTAATGCGAGTGAAACTGATTTCTTCCAAATTTAAACATAAGGCTCTTTAAAAAAATATGACATTTTAATATATTTTAATTTCAAGGTTATTAGATTTTCAGGAAGATGTTTATTTACAAAAAGAAAGAATCACATGTATTAACACTGATATATTTTATTTATATGTCCTGTTATGTTGCTAGAAATTAACGATAGATATTGTCTTGCCAGAATGTCAAGTGAAAGTACTGACAAAAATATAATATGCCGATTAGTTTGAACTATAATTTAGTTATACCTCTGTCAAAACTGGTAAGGAAAGGAATTATGAATGGAAAGAGTTATTTAAATTTGAAAATCCCCAATTTAGTCTATGTAATTGAGGGGTTATAAAAAATTTATCAAAATAATAATGATAATAACTCCAGCAACGACAAAGAAACCCTAACAGCACAAAACCAAAATTTAAATGTCAAATAAGAATAGAAAACAAAATCAACAACCTCAGGGGAGATCTAAGACACCTTGCCCAGTTTATAAACGGGAACGCGTCCAAATGTATCACACAGTGTGTAGACAAGATCAAATCCAAGTCTCCCAATAGAACACTGTCAGAAATCCTTGATACTTTGAAACAAAAACTATCCGTATATGTCGCAAGGCTTCGTAGATACAAAGAATCAAACGAGACAACAGCAACCTCTTCCGAAGACGCGAAAAACAGTTTTACAGAAAAACTATGTACAACGAACAAACAGCAGTGATTGAACCACCAAACAAACAAGAACTCACAAATTATTGGAAAAGTATCTGGTCAGAACCCAAACTACACCATAATAACAACCCCAGAATCAATGCCGAAGAAGACAAACATAAACATGCGAGAGAACAAGAAAATTCCACATTAACTACAAAAGAAATTACAGAAAAAATCAAGCACACACACAACTGGAAGTGCCCTGGAATAGACAATACACCAAACTTCTGGTACAAACAGTTTACCATCACACACGAAGCACTCACACACCAAATCAACAAAGCCATTCTACAACCACACACATTCCCCACTTTCTTTTCACAAGGAATAACATACGTCAAACCTAAAAGCTCAGACAACACAAACCCGTCAAACTACCGACCTGTCTTCCAACTCTATATAAGATCATCACAGTAACAATTTCCAAGAAAATAGAACAACTCCTAATAGACAGCAATATTCTCACAGAAGAGCAGTAGGGGTGCAGGAAAAATAGCCGAGGATGCAAAGAGCAGCTGATCATAGATAGCGTGATCATGGGACAAACCAGAAAAGAATACAGAAACCTTCACATCTGTTACATAGACTATAAAAAAGCCTTCGACTCCATACCCCACAGCTGGTTAATCAGAGCCCTAGAAATCTACAAAATCAACCAAAACCTCAGGCAATTTCTCGCACAAATTATGGAAAACCAAAATTCACCTAAAAACACAAACTGAACGCATCCAAACAGAAGAGCTGTACATCAGACGGAGTATATTTCAGGGATCCTCGCTCAGTGCTCTATGGTTTGCCTCTGTCTCAATCCAATCTCAAATACACTAAACAGAACAGACCATGGCTTCAACATCAGACACAAAAAAGTGAACCAACTTAAAATAAACCACCTCCTATATATGAATGACATAAAACTCTACGCTGCCACAAAAACAGCTGAAAAAATTCCTCAAAATCACAGAAATATTCACCTTAGATATTAATATGGAATTTGGTATAAGCAAATTCAAGGTGCTCCACATCAACAAATGCCAATGGAAAGGCCACCATGAAACAGAAACCATCAACAAGGAAACACTCGATAACATGCTCGACAAAGAAACATACAAATATCTAGGCTTCCAACAAAGTACCAAACTCAACCACACTCACATCAAAACAAAGCTCAGAACCGAATTCAAAAACAGACTAACGAAACTCTTACAAGCAAAACTCAATTCCAAGAATCTCACTAAAGCTATCAACACGTTCGCTATACCTATACTCACATATTCGTTTGGTATCATCAAATGGTCACACACAGACATAGAAAACATTCACAGCCTTTTAAGTTCTCAATTCACCAAATACAGGAAATTACACCCCAACGCATGCAAAGAAACACTTGCCATCGAGAGGAAGGGAGGAGGAAGAGGAATCATAGACAACAGATCACTACACACAAAACAAATACAAGCACTTAGGAACCTCTTTTACACCAAGCAAACCAGCCTCCACACAGCAACAGTGAAAGCAGACAAAAACTACACACCTCTCGACTTATCCCGAGCAGACCACCCAGCAGACACACACAGTCACCCCCCATTACAACAGGAAAAGATGAAAACGTGGTCAGAAAAACACTACACGGAAAACACAGATAGAACAAGACCACGTAAATAAAAAAACCTTTATACACCTGGTTACAGGATGGGCAGCTATTCCCTGAAACAGAAGGCTACTTGACATTTAGGATAAAGTCATATTAACCAGAAACTACAAAGAGCATATCATCAAAGACCCAACTATTAAAAAAACAGATGCAGGAAATGCAACCAGCAGAAAGAATCGATCAAACACATAACAAGCGCATGTAAAATATTAGTTGGAACAGCACAGCCAGACATGACTCAGCGGTAAAAGTAGTTCACCAAGCACTAGCTACAATATACAAACTCATAGAAAACGCAGATCCCTTCTACAAATACACACCAACATCCATACCTGAAAATAAGGATTACAAGCTGAGATATCAGTATCCATACACATAAAAGAGTCTCCGCCAATAGGAAATTGCTAATTGACATAGCTGTCCCCAACGACAGAAACATCCAAACGAAATACACAGAAAAAAATCTCCAAATACACAGACCTTGCAACAGAAATGAAAAGGCTATGGAGACAAGAAAAAGTTATTATTGTCCCCCTCATTATATCAGCCACAGGCCTTACACCAATAACATTCACACCACACATAGTACAATTAGGACTCAACACAAACATACACAGAAACATTCAGAAGTCAATGATTTTGAAAACATGTTACATTATATATTAATACACAATGGTAATAGTGTTTGTGCTGACCCCGTGGGCCCGTCAGCCAAACATGGAACCACATTGACCAAATGATAGAAAGAAGAACTTTTTTGTATAATAAGCGCTCTTTCTACGTGCGGTAGCTTTTTTAGAACAGATTCGAGACTCTAAGGCCTTGATTATTTTTTTGATTTTTTAAAAACTTTTGAAATTTTGTCATCGCTCTCCCCTCATCAGTAGAGATTAGTTCTTTTACTATATACACATTGTCAAGGTGTTAAAACATACTTTTCGTATTTCTCGTCACTTTTAAGACAATGTAGTAGTGCTATCCCGAGAGTTATTATATTGCGACAATAATTATTACCTATACAGCCCTCGAGGCGGGTATATTATGTATGTATATCCAAGTCCTAGGCTTGGCTCCAATAACTATTATTTTAAGGTTCCAAGTATAAATAATTTTGTTCTACATACATACTGTATGCGATACTGTAACGACTCTTTTTATGCTGATCCAAAAATCTATCTCCTTACCAAAAATATAAATAATTCTGTTTAATGTCAAAAATATAAATTTTTATTTCTCAGAAATCAACTTTTTTGTTTCTGCATCACAAAAATTTGAAGTAACAATTCGTAAAGAATTTTTTTATAACTACTGTGAGTAATATAATAATTTAAAGTTCGAGCGCCGAATGCAAAAAAGTTTCATGTGTTTATAGTGGTGATAACTGTTGTATAATATCGTAGTCATTTTAATAAACAATTGAAGATTGACCCATCATTTAGCTCAGTGTATAGAAGATACAAGACGGGTTTTTTTTTGGGTCCTAGTCGCTTAGAAAATGTGAGTCTATCTAGTAAGCTGCCAGCTTATTATTGCTTGAATGATAATTTCGAGGCATTTTTGTAAACTTTTATTTCCTAATTCTAGTCTTAAATACTATGTTTTGCTGTTGATAATCAACGCAACATTTTCTTATAGAATGGCTAATTTATTTTTTGATGCCTCATTCATATTACTTGGTAACATAAAATAAGGGTATTTTTGGTTTAAAATGGGTTTTTTTCCCTTAAGAAGGTGTAATTTATAGCTTATTTAAAGAAGAGTTTTTATATGCAAGACGCATAAGAATACCCAGCGACCTCAGGCTTATGAGCGAGAAGAGAACTATAAAATATAATGAAATATTCCTATTTTACGAGTATAAAATCTTTCTACAAATCATAATAACGTGTCCTAAATTATATAGAGCTTTTACTCTTTAATAAAAATTGTCTCGTGTTCTCAGGTAATATTATTAGATATTGTAAGGAAGAAAAATTAGTTTAGTTTTATATTCTCCTAAACTATGTACAGGGTGAGTCAACGATAGAGTAAAGTTCATTATCTCATTTGTTTCGGGAATGACGAAAAAATGTTAAATACAATAGTTTTAGAGAATGTTAAGGTGCACAGTTTAAAATTATTTTTGAGTACACAGGGTACTTCAAAAAAGTGTGGCCGATATAATATATGTTTTTTTAAATGGAACACTATTTTCTAATTTATTTTTAAATTCTGCGCAAAATTTTATAAGTTTTTTATTAATAATGTTATATACCTAAACCTAGCAGTTTTTCTAATATTTCATTTTTTTTAAAAAATACTAGTTTTCAGTTTTGCAAAAAAATGCCAGTAGCGCCATTGTTTCTGAAGGTGAAATACTTATAATTGATACGAGCATTCTATAGAGATGAAAAAAAGATATATGTAAAGAAATTTGAGTTAGATGCTACAGGGTGTTCAAAATAAGTTTATACATTTCGACTATTTTAAATTGAGATATCTCAAATTTTTTAAATAGCGCACGTTGTGTATTATTATATATTTTCTGATAGATTTTACAAAATCCTCCAATTTTTATTAAGTATGTCATATACCTATTTCTAATAGTGTTTGATTTATTTTAAATTTTTCAATTTTTACCTTTGTTTTTAATACACTTACGCTATAACATCATAGTTGACAAGACAAAACAAAAATGTAGGCATTGACAAATTTTGACATGTCTATTAAGCAAATAAAAACAGTTTAATTTGTTGTAGTAAGTGACGTATAAAGGTAATAGTTATGGATTTTCCTAAAAATGAATTAATTGATATGGTTTATATACTGGGCAGGCGGGAAAAAATGTGTTTTCGCAGTAAGGCTTTACGAAACGAAGTACCCTAATAGAAGTATACCATATAGAAAATCTTTTCAGTGCTTAATGGAACGATTTGATGGTAGTGGTAGCGTTGAGTATGCGAAACGAAAAGTAGTAAACCAGAATGCTACCCATGAGGAAAAAGAAATGGAGATTTTACTTCATGTTGCCGTCAACTATCTGACTTATCTGATACATCCCAATCTACGGCTAATCGCACCACAAGTATCGTCCCTTTTATATGAAACTACACCAAGAACTTCACGACCGTGATTTTAAACGACGAGTAAACTTTTGTACCACCATGAATGGAGCAATAGAGGCCGATACAAATTTTTTATCCAAAATAATATTTTCTGAAGAAGCTACTTTTCGCAGCAATGAAGCAGTTAACAGCCATAACATGCATTATTATTCTACAGTTAATCCATCTTGAGTCCGGGAAGTTCAAAACCAAAACCATTGGTCGCTTAATGTATGGTATGGAATATTAAATTTTCGAATTGGTGGTCCATATTTTTTCTGCGAAACGCTTAACGGGCCTAGATATCTAAATTTTTTGCAAAACGATTTATCCCAGCTTCTTGAAGAAGTTAATAACTTTGAAAGGGAACAAACGTGGATTCAACAAGACGGAACTCCTGCTCATTACCACCGGTAAGTTCGGAAATTTTTAAACCATCGTTACCTCCAAATAGATCGGTAGGGATGGATTCATTCAATGGCCCCCTCGATCATGTGACTTAACACCTTTAGACTTCTTTTTGTGGGGTTACATTAAAGATCGTGTTTATATGAATCCCCCTACAACACCAGTAGATATGGAAAATAGGATACGGGATGCGTGCAGGACAATAATTCCCTTTATGCTAAGGAATGTGAAGGAAAATATAGTAAAATAACTAAACATGTATATTTAAGCAGACAGGCATATTTTTGAACATTTATTACGTCATCATAATTAATCATTAGATAGATTAGATTAGATATGTTAAACTATATTAAAATTATTATTAACTATTCGTTTATGTTTTCACAATAGCGTAAATGAATTAAAAACAAGGGTAAAAATTGAAAAAATTCAAGATAAGTCGAAAACTATTAGATATAGGTATATGACATAGTTAATAAAAGTTGAAGGATTTTGTAAAATCTATCAGAAAAAATAATAATATACGGGGTGTGCTGTTTAAAAAATTTGAGATTTTTCAATTTAAAATAGTCAAAATGTATAATTTATTTTAAACACCCTGTAGCATTTAACTCAAATTTACATATATCTTGTTTTTTCATTTCTATAGAATGTTCGTACCAATTATGAGTATTCCACCTTTAGAAACAATGGGTCTACTGGCAATTTTTTACAAAACTGAAAACTAATATTTTTCTTAAGAAATTTAAATATTAGAAAAACTACTAGGTTCAGGTATATAACATTATTAATAAAAAAGTTATAAAATTTTACGCAGAATTTAAAACATAAATTAGAAAAGTGGGTGTATCATTTAAAAAAAAACATGTTATATTAGCCACACTCTCTGAAGTATCCTGTATACTCAAAAACAATTTTAAACTGTGCACCTTAATAACCCCTAAAACTATTGTATTTAACATTTTTTCGTCATTCCCGAAACAAATGAGATAATGAACTTTACTCTGTCGTTGACTCACCCTGTATGGTTGTCAAAAAAAGTCATTTCTGTAATATAATTCTGTCTAAAACATAACAAGAAATTATTTTATTTGAATATAAAATAAAAAATGTATTTAATTGGAATATGTGACTTAGGCTACCATTCTTTTAAAGAATGAAGTAAACATCAAGTGACTAATCGTTTTAGTATAACGACTGCCGTCATAAAGTTACAATTTTTAAAAAATATTGATATTCTAGATATATGAAGGAACACTTCATTAACACTTAGCTCTTGACTCATGTTGTACGCTGAACAAAGCAGAAGGGAAGGAATAATTATATACCGAAATAGGGACGTTAGATTTAGGTTTAAGAAAAATAAGAAAGTCCAAGGGCCAAAAAACCGAGAAAATTGTTCGTCTGCTGAACACTGAATCCATTTAAAATCACAAGAGCATCAAAAGACATATTTTGAAACGAATAAAGATTTATTATTCGTAAAGATCTGGAACGATTAAAGCAAGGTGTGAGAAATTGCTACCAGGACTCATGTACATGACAATTTTTGAGAAATTCATTATTCAGCTATGATTGATATCTGAGTGTTGGTAGAAACCTTATTTGTGATATTTAACATGGGTAAGCCTGAAAAACACACACGTGATAGAAACATCACTTATCTCACTGTCCAATAATTATCTCTGACTATAATTTAAACAATTTTTCTTTGTTGGTAACATAACCCATTGTTACTAATCACTCGTATATGGCAAAAGTTTTCCTCAGAAACCTACACAATATTAACTACTTATCCTTCAGTTAACCAAACATATTTTTTCTTTATTTCTGACAGAGCTACAAAGAGTATTTGAAATATTTAATTATTTCATTAATCTTCGCATAGTGGTTGTTAGGTCAACATTCATAAGTTTTGATACTTTTATAATGATGAATAATCGATTGGATAGGAGGTAATTTTTGTGGACACGGTATAACTTAGGCAGTAGATTAGGTTATTTGCGGGAGTGCCGCTTCTTCCTCCTCAACCCAGCACAAAATCATAGTGCCTTCCAAATTAAAATCTTTAGCTCGTTCACCTGTCTAAAATATTTTCACATAAAACGTTGAAGATATAGGTATATTATAGGTCAAATTCCACAAATATGAAAAGTAGGGGGGAGTTCAGGATTATATGGAGCCTCGCCAAACTGTTGTATGTATTCAATAAAATGATAATATAATATCAACATCTATTCAATGTATTACTGACTCAAACCAAAAAACTAAAAAATTGAACAAATTTTTTGTAAATTAATTAACGAATAGTTTTGTTTCTCTGCGTGTAGTAGACCGGAATGTGTTAATTGTAACAATGATTTGGCAGGCTTTTATTCGTATGGTGCAGAATCTTGAATGCGTCATTTTGAAAGATTTTGTGCAGGAATTAAACAAAAATGATTTTTTTAAGAGGTTGTATGTTTAAAAAGCTAAACTCAAAACTAGTTAATGCAACGTTGATATTTCATTAGCCAGATGGCTTGTTTGTATAGTTTTCAAGGAAGCAAATTTAAGGCAAAAGGTTATTTAAATATATAACAATTTATCTTTTTTCCTTTATAAACAGCTAATTCTTTAAGAATTTCTATATATCAGTAACAAGTCTCATAGTCAGAATTATATAAATGTTAATCAAAACTAAGATTACAAAATTTCTCGAATACAGTTTTTCTCTGGAATATTATTCTATTATTTTTTTAAATTCCACTAATTTCTTAACAAAACACCTCAACCTTTGATAAAAGAAAATATTCTTCGTAAAAATGGCAAAGACATAATCAGAACTTCATGTGTGTTTAATATACACAAAATATCTTAATTATTTAAATCCATAGGTGATGGTTAAATTCAAAGTGTTTGTATTATTTTTGTCAAATGATTGTAGCTAATATTTTGTCATTTATTATGAGATAATATGATGTTGTTTTAACTGGAATTTTTTCTTTTATTTTGAATTAAATCCTCTAGGTTATTAGATCAGTTTAGAATAAAACTCGTTGACGTGAGTAAATCATATAGACAATAGTGCCATGGAGCTTCTATTAAATTAAATGTGGGTTCTGTTGGCAAATTATAATATACTTGACAGAATTCTGAGAATATCTTAGTGTTTTTTAGTTTTAAAACCAAGTGAGATCGTAAGATATCCCTAGTCGTACCAAATTTAAGGATACATTTATTTATTTTTTCCGTTCGCTTTGATTAAATTTACAGCAGCTTTTAAATTACCACGTCTATTGTGCTGGAAAGTCATTACTACTTTAGGTGCAGTTTTACTTTTGTAGAAGCCTCTACAGAGCAATTGTGTCTTCTAGTTTTTAACAACAACTTTCCAATTTCGAAAATGTCACTCTTTTATCAAAGAGAGCTTAGTGAGAGCTAGTTCTTGAGGAATGGTTACAGTTAGTTGAAGGATTCTTCAGCAAAGCTTGGTTAGTCTAATTTTCGGTTTTTCGTCATGAATGGAGGATAATAGAGCATTATGTTTTATTATATATACTTCTTATGAGAATTAATTCTTGTTGTGAATTCAAAATTATTTTATTTTATTCTTAATGTCACCTAAGGAAACATTTCCTTTATCATCCGTCATACTTTTTTCACCAGCTTTTGTTTTTGGATAACATTCGGCATTTTCTAACTTTACGTTTTCATTTTGAATATCAGATATATAATCCTTAAATGTAGAATCGGGAGGAATACCTTTTAAAATATGAGGCAACCCTTTAAATATAAATGTAGGTGTATTATTGAATAACACTATCGTCTTTTTTAGTTACTTCTAATTCTAAATTAATCTCACTTTACAAGGCAGAGGATTATTTTCCTGTTTGTTGTAAAGCAATTCCTATTTTACCATTGGGTTCTAGTTTTGTAGGATTAAAGTAATCGAGGAAGGTACATCCCAGGTTAAAATTGATTCATCCGATAGGACATTTTCTTTAATATTTAAATATTCCATTATTATTTAAGTTTAAAACCCAAGCCGATGAGAAATTTTTCGATTGGATGGTGTATTCGTGAGTTTGATTTGTTTGTTTCTATTTTTAAATAAAAACTCCTTTTTTTTGCTTTTTTATATTACCAGCTTTGTGATAAAATTACCTTCATTCATTTTATTTTCTAAGAAACCTTATCGTTGTAATTTCTTCTCTCAAATTGACAAATTCACCCTCCTGATATTTTATTAGTTATTTTATCTATTATCTTAGCAGTCACTGGAAAATTTATAAGATTTTATGGTAATTCTATTACTTTAAAACTAGGAGTTACACTGGGAAAAAATTAATGTGTTATAGAAACCATTAGAATATCATCTTTAGGGATACTACAATTAATATTTATTGAACTTACTTTAATAATTTCTGTAGAGCAATCTAACATATGTTCTACGTTCGGTTTAAATTGATTATTTTTAAATGATAATAATGTAATATGAATGTATAAAAGTTTGTTTATATTTTGTACTTCATAACTACCTGGCAGTATAATGACTATACTATCCATATTGGGAATTGCGTTAAATGTTTGGAAATTTGCCAGTCCAGATACCATTAATGCCAAAACTCCATGACATAATACCTTAATAGTCTTGTGAAGACTGAGGAAAGATTATTTATAATATATTATAAAAATTTTTTTTATATAGTTGACCACAATTTGTTTTCTTAAAAGTTTGATCATTGTCATAATTATATATATATATATATATATATATATATATATATATATATATATATATATATGTATATATATATATATATATATATATATATATATATATATATATATGTATATATATATATATGTTATATATATATATATATATATATATATATATATATATATATATATATATATATATATATCTATATATATAAATTTTTTAATCAGTACTTTTTGAGATAAAGGGGCGGGCCAGCTATTTTTCTGAATTTTTTAAAAAATAATACAAAGAAAAGTGTGAGCAAGTATTCCATTATTTACACTTTTGAACTCATGTTTTTATAAGCTTTTATTTGACATCCACCACTGGTAATTTTTTTTTTTCACTTCCGATTTTACCCCCCAAAACTAACTCCTTAAGTCAAAATTTAACTTTCAAAACTATATGGCTCTGTTGAGGCCATCAGTTCCTGTATTAGTCCCAAACTTCAACTTTTTATGTCAAATAATTTCGGAGAAAATCGGGTATGACAGACGATGAGACAGACAGACTACAGACACCGAAGTGAACTTATAATTTATCGATGAGGCGTGTAAAGAGTATGACTACTAAAAATAAAATGATATAAAAAGGGGGACACGGTGCTGATCAATTATTATCGGAAAAGGCTCTGGCTGGATTCAAAGCTAACGACGCTAGTTTTGGAGAAAAAGCAGCTGCTCTAGAGTAAGTCCTGCTACGGAAGTTAAAAAAAATTTGGTATTAATCTTAGAAAAAGAAGAAAAGCAATAAGGAAAAGTCGTGTGGGTGATATTTAATTATCTTAAGCTATAACACACGCTAGAGAAGA
This sequence comes from Pachyrhynchus sulphureomaculatus, assembly GCA_019049505.1. Lineage (NCBI taxonomy): Eukaryota > Metazoa > Arthropoda > Insecta > Coleoptera > Curculionidae > Pachyrhynchus > Pachyrhynchus sulphureomaculatus. The sequence continues at coordinate 129,505,730 of CM032456.1, forward strand.
AATCACAGGAATCACAATTTAGAAGTTTAAAAGATGGTAATATATATAAATATATATATATATATATATATATATATATATATATATATATATATATATAT
>CM032456.1:129510830-129590109 GCA_019049505.1 Pachyrhynchus sulphureomaculatus
AGTTTTAATGTAACACATTTCCAAGAAACTTCTTTTGAAATAATTAGTCTCCACATCCAGAATGAAGATGTTGTTATATTGTACTCTGTGATCTGTATTATTTACGTGTAAGCTCAAGCTAGTTGCGTTAGGTTTGTGTTTACTATCACTTTTGTGTAACGCTAATCTCTTAGATTGCTTTTGTGAAGTTTGTCCAACGTAGACCAAACCACATTGACATGGAATGCCGTAGATTATATTAGATCTATGTAAAGTATCGGTTTTTTCTTTTAAATTGGTACAAAAACAATTCATTTTTTTTATGTTGTAATTAGCAATCTTAATGTTTGTATTTTTAAAAAGAGTACCATTTCAACATTATAGTGTTTCTTACAGTTGTGTTCTGTCTTAAAGAGTGTTTTTGATTAATGTTTATTGACCACGTTTTATTTTAATACTTGTGTAACTCTCTAAGTGTCCTTTTATCATGTTTTTTGTAAGCATATCTACTACCTGGCCAACAAAAATGCAAATTTTATTGTCTTCACCAGAGATGAATTAACTGCTAAATTTTTGTAAGTAATTTCTCATACAGTCTTACCATTCATTGAATCACATTTTAAAAACGAACGTTTTTAGTTTATTTTCTGTACCTGGTTTACATTTTTAGAATCCAGAAGAAGCTACCATTAGGCAGCGAAAGCTCGATAACAAAAATAAAAAGCAGATACTAGAGCCTTTAGATCTTTGATTGCTCATCTCTTCTCCTTATAAAGGTGTTTCCCAGTAATTAAACTTAAGATTATTATATTTATATATATATATAGCCAGTTCGCTATTAATTTTCATTGTGCGAAAAACATAATTCTTCATAGCTTTGAATATATCGTGTTTCGTACCAGAAAAAGACGTTTTGCTGAGAAGTTTAATAACCTTCTTTCATTTGAAGAAAACGACTGCTGAAAGTTATCGATTGTTGGTTGAAGTTTATGGTGAACCAACAACAGACTTTCAGAACAACACTTACATTCTTACGAAGAAGTGAAAATTTGGCTTGATGAATGGTTGGCCTCAAAAGATGAAAAGTTCTTCTGGTGCGCAATCTATTTTTTGACAGAAAGATAGGAAAAAGGCATAGCTAACGATGGCCAATACTTTGATTATTAAGGTAATTCATTTTGTGATGGAAATAAACTCTTAAATGTTGCAAAAAATCGAGATCGAAATATCTATTATATATATATATATATATATATATATATATATATATATATATATATATATATATATATATATATATATATATATATATATATATATATATATATATATATATATATAAATATATATATATATATATATATATATATATATATATATATATATATATATATATATATATATATATATATATATATATATATATATATATATATATATATATATATATATATATATATATATATATATATATATATATATATATATATGAATATGTTTCTTAAAGCATATTGTCTTATAAAACGTTCATCTAGTGCATCGTTTTCAGCCTTGCCCTAGCCTTCTAGAATAAGTTCCTACTTCATTTAAGCCTCTTACCATACGACTTATTGTGGAACGATGTTTGCCTAACAAATTGGCAACATAACTCTGACAATATCCCTCGTCCAATAAAATTGAGGCTCGCACTACCTCGTGTTCAGTTAAATTCCTTGTTCGATTCGTTTTTCTAATTCTTCGGGGTCAAAAATAAAACAGTCTACCACAAAAACGTATTCCTTTGAAAAAGGGAACAATTTATAAGCTTACTTTTAAAGAAAATCTATCGCATTATTACAGAAAATTATACTAAAAATTTTTTTAAAACTGTAAATCTAAACGAATTGTTTTGATTTCTGTCATGAACAACGAAACAAAATATGCATAGCCTACTATTCAAATACTCGATAAACTTTAAAACTGACATAAGAAAAAGATAAATTAATTTTCAGATTGTTGCGTTAATTTTGTCCAGGAGTTTATATATATATATATATATATATATATATATATATATATATATATATATATATATATATATACATATGTATATATATATATATATATATATATATATATATATATATATATATATATATATATATATATATATATATATATATATATATATATATATATATATATATATATATATATATATATATATATATACATACATACATTATAAAGTCGGAGACTTTTTACCTTCTGGGAAAGTAATGGTTGATTTATTCTAGGAAAAAGCATGACGTTGACATTTTGTTTAATTTTTGTAATGTTTGTAGAAATTGACATTAGGTTATTTTTATAAAGATATGTCTGATATATTTTGTGAGTTATCATTTTGCCAACTGACCTGCAACAGATTTGAGAGAATTGAGCTTAAATGTCAATGTCATGTTAATGTCAGTTTTTTTATAAATAGTATTAAGTAAGGTAAATTTCCACCGTTTCCTTAAAGAGTCTTTTGTTGAAACGTCTTTTGTGAAAATTGACTACTATGTGAAGCAAGTGCATATGAGTTTTTGTTATGTCTATAATCGCTTTTGTGAGAGGTGATACCTTTCCACACTGAGTGCAAGGGATGCTGTATACTAGTTCCGAAACTTCCATAGTTTCATCCTTATCTTTTAAATTGGTGAAAATATTATTAATTGTTTTTGAATGTTTGAAAGCAAAAAAACATTAAATTTTATATCCATGAGAGAATATTCACATATCTCTTTAAAAGTAGATGAGTTGCTTTTGACAGATATTTTCAATAATTTTAGAAAAACGTGTCTGAATACCGATAAACTAAATCTCGTACATTATTATATTTGTCCAGGACTAAGTTTTGACGCATATTTGAAATATACTGGAGCGGAATTAGAACTACTATCCATATATGTTACATTCTTTAAAGGTAGTATGAGAGAAAGAATTAGTACATGTGTTAGTAGAAAATCCATCGCAAATAATAAGTTTCGCGAAAATTATGACTAATCTAAACCTAATATGTATATTTTATACCTCGAAGCAACAAATTTAAATTGTTCTGCAATGTCTTGATATCTTCCATCACAAAAAGGCTTTCAGTAGAAAAGATTGACATCTTTGATATCACAAATATTTCAGACACAACTGAAAATGTATATCTTTTAGAAGTTGACTTAATATTTCTATGAATTTACATGAATTTCATGATGAGTTTCCTCTTTGGTCTGGAAACTATAAGCCACTTAATTATTAGGAGAGGTATACTATTCAATTTACGTTATTAAAACAATATATTGAGAATGAACTAATAGTAGATACAATTCATAAAGAGTTTACTCACCTGGGTTAAATAAATATATCAATTTAAATACTAAATTAAGAAAAGAATCTAAAATATTTAAACTATGTAAAAGCATATATGGAGAATCAATGTCGACAAATGATCATATATTAGATTAGTTGTCCAATAGGAAAAAATTCGAAGAAAGATGGTGTAGAAAATTTAATTGCCAAACTACATTTTGTAGTAATTTTATATTTATTTGCTATTTAAAATTTAAAAAAAAAAACTAGTTTAATAAGACAAACCAAGTTGGGAATGTGGAATCTTTGGCACAATGATACTACTCAGTATATATCACCACTACACCAAACACTTTATTTTTGCACTCGACGCGCGTTTCGCTAACCATGTTAGCTTCATCAGGAGCGATGATTGACTAAAGCTAAACTACCAAATCTACCCTATTTATACTTAGCCTAACCCTTGAATTACTCAAGCGGAACTAATGACATAGGCAAGGCTGTCAGTTCCGGTCAAGTAACCAGTAGAGGGGACTATAAGGAATAGGCCCTCTGTCTTTGTTTAAACTACTTTTACATTTTATGATTTCCATACTTTCGTATGCGTTCAACAATCTCCTATCAGATACATTTTTTATTAATCTTAGATTATCTAATGTTACAGTATGATCAGCTTCAAGAGCATGTTCGGCAATGCTAGACTTTTCTGTTCTGTTGTATTTTAAGTGTGCTAAATGTTCTTTAAATTGTGTTCTAATTGACCTTTTAGTTTGCCCAACATACTTTTTGTCATAATCATTAAAACCAATTTCATAAATTCCACTTTTCTCACAATTAGGAATCTTATCTTTGGGATTTCCTAAGATATTCCTCAGATTGTCTGATGACTTATAGACTAAGGTGAGGCCTACCTTATTAAATACCTTATTGAGTCCCTTGCTATATTTCGGATTATATGGTATGGAGACATACTTGGTGTTATTTTCTTCGCGTGTAAAAAAGGTGGAATTCTGAATATTAAACCTAAACTTATGCCTATTTATTAGCTTATTTACTAAGTCATCGTCATAACCATTAACTCTAGTTATATTTCTAATACGATTCCTTTCTTTATTAAAGTTTACTCTATTCAGAGGGAAAGTGACCAAACGATGAACTAAAAAATGTAATGAGGCTAATTTATGTTGTTTGCAATGAAATGAATCATTAGGAATATATCTATCTGTTACTGTGTCCTTCCTATAGATAGCAAATTCCAATCTATTATTATTTTTAATAATTAAAATATCTAGAAAAGGCAATTGTCCTTTGTTCTCAACTTCGTAAGTGAATTTAATGGAATCATACCGGCTATTTAATTTGGAAACAAAATCATCAATATTTACTTTCTTTGTATCAAAAATCGCGAAAATGTCATCCACATACCTATACCATATCCTTGGGAAATATTCCAGTCAAGGATTCGAATATTTCCCAAGGATATGGTATAGGTATGTGGATGACATTTTCGCGATTTTTGATACAAAGAAAGCAAATATTGATGATTTTGTTTCCAAATTAAATAGCCGGTATGATTCCATTAAATTCACTTACGAAGTTGAGAACAAAGGACAATTGCCTTTTCTAGATATTTTATTTATTAAAAATAATAATAGATTGGAATTTGATATCTATAGGAAGGACACAGTAACAGATAGATATATTCCTAATGATTCATTTCATTGCAAACAACATAAATTAGCCTCATTACATTTTTTAGTTCATCGTTTGGTCACTTTCCCTCTGAATAGAGTAAACTTTAATAAAGAAAGGAATCGTATTAGAAATATAACTAGAGGTAATGGTTATGACGATGACTTAGTAAATAAGCTAATAAATAGGCATAAGTTTAGGTTTAATATTCAGAATTCCACCTTTTTTACACGCGAAGAAAATAACACCAAGTATGTCTCCATACCATATAATCCGAAATATAGCAAGGGACTCAATAAGGTATTTAATAAGGTAGGCCTCACCTTAGTCTATAAGTCATCAGACAATCTGAGGAATATCTTAGGAAATCCCAAAGATAAGATTCCTAATTGTGAGAAAAGTGGAATTTATGAAATTGGTTTTAATGATTGTGACAAAAAGTATGTTGGGCAAACTAAAAGGTCAATTAGAACACGATTTAAAGAACATTTAGCACACTTAAAATACAACAGAACAGAAAAGTCTAGCATTGCCGAACATGCTCTTGAAGCTGATCATACTGTAACATTAGATAATCTAAGATTAATAAAAAATGTATCTGATAGGAGATTGTTGAACGCATACGAAAGTATGGAAATCATAAAATGTAAAAGTAGTTTAAACAAGGACAGAGGGCCTATTCCTTATAGTCCCCTCTACTGGTTACTTGACCGGAACTGACAGCCTTGCCTATGTCATTAGTTCCGCTTGAGTAATTCAAGGGTTAGGCTAAGTATAAATAGGGTAGATTTGGTAGTTTAGCTTTAGTCAATCATCGCTCCTGATGAAGCTAACATGGTTAGCGAAACGCGCGTCGAGTGCAAAAATAAAGTGTTTGGTGTAGTGGTGATATATACTGAGTAGTAAGACAAACCAGTTTAAGTTGGATTTTCTATTCCAGACATACATATCTATAACAGTACCGTATGGTTTCTGTTATGAGTTCTTAAAACCACCAAAACAGCATAAATAAACAGTTAGATATTATCCATTATAAGAATATTGTAAAAAGTAACTTTAAAACCTTCTGTTCTACGTATGTATTTCGATCTAGGTTGCATATTATACACTGGTTTAATTAATAAGTTAGAAGTACCAATAAAAAAATTAAAAATATATATTCACAAACACTCAGCTAAATTACAGCTTCTATAAAATTTGTTAGGTTCAGTAATAGGATAGTATGCATATTGTCATTAAAACATTTCAATTCTACAAGTAATAAAATGTACCTACATTTTCTCTATAGAGATAATACATTCCAGGAGCAACTAATATTTTAGAATTATCCTTTCCATTTTTCAAAAAACCTTGTTCCTTGTTCACAGGTTCTATAGGATATATTATCTATTTCTCTAACAAAGGATTCTAAATACATAGTTAAATTTTCAGACAACTCACTATTCAAAATAAAATTGAACACTGAATTACTTTATAACCAAAATCTTAATAAGCCAAATAAGTATAGTGGAAGGGTGGATTTTTAAAGAGTTCCTTACTTTTGTCATCCCTGTGCTAAAGTGAAATATCCTTGTAACCCTAAGTAGGGATATTATAGCTATTTTATATTTTGAATCTTTTATCAGAATCTATTTAACTTATTAACTAATTCGGTGTATATATTATGAAGTCCAGATAGAAATACATATGTAGAATGAAAGGTTCTAGAACTATTACATCATTGTAGTGGCTATCATCCAATTATTAATTATTCCTGATTTTTTAAAATCCATTAGAAATTTTACATAAGCTATTTTTTTTAACCAACATAATTTTTCTTCCTTTCCAGAGAAATAAGCTGTGAGTTAACCAGCATATTCAGCTTTAAACTTACCCACCACTAATTTAGTTATTGACATGTTGTGTGTGTTATGTATTTTATAATTAAACTTTATGTGATTCTGTTTCTAAAATAAATGAAACAGTATCTATGTATAGTAACTTAATGTTTTCTTGATATAATGGTTTTAAGAAATCATGAAACAAACCATTCACCACAGTTTTAGATATTGGTCATATTTTACTAAGAAATTTCTTCAAATGATGTTTATAGAGTTGAAATCAGAAATAATAATAACAATAATGAAAATTCCCCTCATCATCGCTAATTAATAGTAAATTAATGTGGCGATTTCGTTAATTTTTTATATAATGTAATAATCCTATGAGCTCCTATAAAGTATCGAAATCATTTTTATTTTTTTCTAAACCATAAGCATAATTGACGAACTTAAAATAAAATTTAATTATCAGAGTCCCTTTAACCAACTTATATAAGTTCTTCAATTTAATTAGGCATATTTGAACTATCGTAAAGTATTTTAAACTGTGTGTACTGGTAAAAAATTTCACACTATGAATTCCATTAACTGGATTTAAATATAGTCCTGATCATTCCAGATTAGTTTTTATACTTGCAAGCTTCTCTATTTTTTTTCGAATAATCGATTAATTTTTGATATAATTTTTTAAAGAAAACTTCCAGTATTTAAATAACAACTATCAGGTTTGATTCTGTAGGAAATTATTCGTTCTTTAAAGGCTGATTTTATAATTTTCATTCTATTTTCTATTGAACAAATAGCTGAATTATTTTTGTAAGTGTTTGATTTAATATAGCTACTTTATAAATTTCTTTAAATAGTTTTCTTACAGTCGTCACTATATTTTGTTACTTATAAACTACCAATAAACAAAAATTAGTTACGTAGTTGAAGTAACTGGTTCCTGGGATTAGACAAGGTCTAATGCCAAGAATCCTGATGTCTCATCCAAATCCCGAAGATGTCTCGTACAACCCAAGGCAAAATGTAAGAAAATTACTACAAATTGACTTGGTCTAATTCCTACAACCATAAGTTACTTTTAAATCTTACTTTCTTAATAGATGCGGCTCCTTTCATATTTCAAAAAGTATCTAGCTAAGTTGTATGCTGACTTTGATTTCGTCAAATGATGAAAGTAAAATGTCTTTTAATTATCTCTTCTTGGGAAACTACCTTGCATTAGACTTGAATTGAAAGAAACTTTTCTTTAATCGGTTACTGAAATGGAGAGGTTAGGGGAATATTTTAAAATTGCATGCGGAAATGGATAGGAGGATATTTTCAAAAAGCATGAGGGAATGTCTCAATTCATCACGGACTTTTGTGATTCTACCCCACCCAAACAAAATTTGGAAATACTCCGCAGTGTTAAGATAGACTACCTGTAATTTTATTACCTCTCAATTTAAATTTAGTACCAATTAACCATCCAAATGTAGTGTCTTTTAGACCTTAAGTTTAGTCTTATTATAAACCTCTTCGAAAATGGTCGCGAGACCGAAATATGTGTCAGGGTGATCTGGATAAATTCAGTGAAACAGTGTAAATATTTATTTTTATTAATTTTTTCGTTAACATTGTTTAATAGGTTTTCCAGATTTTTTTTTCCAGTTGGAAGAGACTCACTGGAACCACTTCTAAATAACTTATCAATATCTTTCACATTAAAATTATCTACATTTATTTCCAAATCTTGTATTAAGTTATTAATTCCATTAAAATTAAATGTTTTTGAAAAAAGATAGTTGATTTCATCATTAGTAGCCAAATCATGAATAAAAGTAATATTATTAGAAAACTCTGACGAGATTAGGGTTAGGTTAAGAAAGCTAGTTTTGACCTTCCAATTACGTATCTTTTACAATTTCGTCATTATCATCGTCATCATTAGAAATAAAAAAATTTTTGTCTAATTCCAGTTATAAAGAGTAGGTCGTTCGGTGTAAATTTGATCTTCCAGTAGCCCTTTACAATTTTGTCAATAATACCGTCATCAGGAAGAGAATTTGCCCTGTTCGAATTATAAAAAATGGGTTCTTGCATACAAATTTGATGTTCCTGTAATCTATCACTGACAACTTCGTTATTATCAGAAATAGAATCAATATTATTGGCCGATAAACAAGTCAAGTCATTCACTATTTCTTTAACATGTATGGAATTTTAAGAAAATATCTCATCATTTGTGATGAAATAGTAAAATTTTGCACTAAATTGACCAGTGTCACAAGCAACTTGTTCAACTTGTTGACGGGAAAAATGGGGAATATTGGGATTCCTAATGTAGAAAAAAAATATATTTACAAATGAACACGACAACGTATGCTGGCTGATTTCGCATTGTGCGGAAAAATAACTTAGCGTAAAATGATTTGAGGTTTTATACAGTGGTATCAATGCTAAGAATTAGTTGTAGTGTATGTGTGTGTGTGTGTGTGTGTTTATGTATGTATATATACGTGTGATATATTTTTAAGATACTAAATAAAGCGGTGTATGTATACATAAGAGACTAAAAAAATTGACAAAAAAGGCGTAGGCTGTTTACTTCTTACCATTTCTGCTTCCTAATGGTGGCTGGATTTTGATAAAAATGGAGTTTACAGCTTGGTTTATTATATTCGATCTCTTAAGTTCGATAGAAATTATTTGGCTAAATGAACCCCAACCAGCAGATTACAGTCATACGTTTCTACGTGTTTGTAGCTGCTTCAGTAATCACCACAGAAGAAGAGGAACCAGTGTCAATGAGCCAATTATTGATATAGGAAATGTAAATATTGGTCCGTGTTCTCTTCAGAAAATAAAGGTCAATATGAAGATAAATATCAAGATAAAGATGAGGATTATGAAGAGCAGAGATATCCTCAATCAATTATTAGAGGGGCTGGACTAGCATGACACTGGTTCCAGAAAGCTATATATCTCCTGAAGATGACTGTTGCACTCTAGTAACAAACCAGCAGCAAGAAGAAGGACAGTCAGCTTCAAATCAATCAATAATTGCTTTAGAAGATAAAAATAACTATTGTTGATTATCCCTTCAGAAGGTGAAGATTTATTATGAATGCATATATCGTAAATTTACATTTTCTTAATAAATATTTAGTTATTTTCAGTTTATTAAACAAAGAAATGACATTTTCCACAAAACTGTCACAAGAAAAGCACAGGATTCAAATCTCTGTATTTTCGGTGGCATTTTAAGGTATCCATTAGAGGGAATGTTATTATACCCTACAATATATTTACGTTGGTATACCTGGGAATCAGATAAGCAGCTTATCCTGTGTAGTAGTAATAAAATATTTACCGGACTAAATATTGTGTCACACAACAGTTAGTTAGAGACGAGTCACGCTTTGAGCTTAATAAAAAAAAAAAAGTGCAAGCAAACCAAATTAAGTGAGTAAACTCGCAAAAAATTAGTCTATTTGTTTAGTTGAAAGTCCACTTCAAGGTACAACTCGAGGTGTAGTAACGTGCCAGTTAGACGAAAGTGAATTTATTCACATAGTGGTGACAAAAAGTAGCATTAGCAACTTTGTAGCAAGACAGCCATAAGTTAGCAAAAATGGGTTTAATTGGATAAATTGAACCTTTTAGTACTAAAGGTTTGAATTTACTTGCAATGTTACGAACGATGATAAAAACGTATCACTTCTCCTTACAATAATAGCGGAGAAGCACACAAGTTATTAAGTTAGTGTCACCTAGGTTACGCACTGTTAAGTCAATTACTAATCCACAAATAGTTCTTCTGGATAATAATCCAGGAGAATCTTTTGTTGAGACAATCCAAAAATGATAATGAGCTGAATATTATAGATTGCTATATAGGAGCATAACCAAAACATTAAAGATTTTGCAGCTAAAATGAAGAGTTATATTGAGTATTGTAAATTTAATAGATAGCTATCAGAATGTCTGAGAGATTTAGTTAGTTCGAGTTATAAAATCAGAAAGTATAAAATGGAAGTTACTATCAGAAGATAATTTAACACCATCGAGGGAATTGACAGTGGGAGAAGTAAAGTCACTGGGTGCAGAAAGTAACAACACTAAAAACTTAAGCAACTTGTCTGTTCAGAAACCAGACAAAAAGACATTAGATAAGGAATAGCAGGAAAAAGGTAAATCTTGTTTCCTTTTTACAAGAGAAAATGATCCAAGCAAATATCCATCAAGAAATTTGGAGTAATTGTATTGTTTTGGCCGATACTTGGTGAAGATCCATTAAGCTTAACTACTCAGTGTATATCAATACTACACCAAACACTTTATTTATGCACTCGACGCGCTGTTAGCTGTAGTCACAATCATCGCTCCTGATGAAGCTAACATGGTTATCGAAACGCGCGTCGAGTGCAAAAATAAAGTGTTTGGTGTAGTGTCATTGTGCCAAAGATTCCACATTCCCAACTTAGTCATTAAGCTTAAGTTAAGTGCACAGTAAAACATACAATTTTTTCATTTACTGGTAAACTTCACATTTATTTTGATATTACAACATGTTTCGCTCACTGTAGCTTTATCAAGAGTAATTGAGCAAGTTGGAAAATTCATTATATATATAAAATTCCTACAGGTAAAATGCAATAATTTTGGGAATTCCTAATTATACTGTTATAAAAACTTTATATTATAGGTAACAAATTATTAGGTACGGTATTATTGAAAAATATTTAGAAAGGGTGAATTATTTAATTCTAATTGGTCATTTATCAAATAATTAATAATTTAAGTTTATTGATTTCCAGAGATTCAAGCAAATTTAGTTTATAACCTTTTCAACATGTAAAAGTTCTAAGTGTGTTATTAAACTGATGTTCTGATTCTACTAAATGGTTAACGTAATTTCAGTCTGATTTACTAGTTATAAAAGAGGTAAAATATTCTTTTTTTAAAATTTCTTCCTGTTTGATCAACAATCGCAATTTTCACAGTTAAGTTTATAAACACCTGATTTTTGCTCTTTGTCTGTTTTTGATTTATTACTTTTTATATATTCACTTAGGGTGTTATCTGTTTTAAATGCTACATTAATATTTAATTTTTTAAGACAATTCTAATTTTATTGCTAGTCTCACCTATAACGTTCTTGATTCATTTTTTGTCTAGGAAAAATTAGTTCTAATGCTTTCTTATATTTTTTCATTTTTAAAATTTTGTTTATTTCCACATTATATCCGTTATTTGCTGGAATTTGTTTTATTATGTTTAGTTCTTTAAGAAAATCTTTTTCATTTAATGGAATTGATAGTAATCTATGGATCATGCTATGAAAACCATCCAGTTTGTGTTGGATTGGGTGACATGATTTATTATGTATTGTTGTGTCAGTATGCGATGGTTTGTGGTAAATAGAGAAAGTATGTTTATTATTATATTTTGTTATAGTTCAGTCTAAGAAGTTTATTAGTTTCTTCTTCTGTAGTGAATTTTATGTTAGCATGTAAATTATTTATATGATCACAAAGTATTTTGAGTTGTCTATTTGTTCCTGTGAAGCAGGCTAAAATATCATCGACATATCTATGTGAATGTGAATAAATGAATTTTTTTAAACAACGAATGTTCACTGATTTTGGATTCTATAAAGTTCATGAAAATTTCTGCTAGTAAGGGACTAAGGGGATTACCCATTATGACACCTCTATTATTAGTGTATATAGTGTTATTAAATTCAATATAGTTTTGTGTTAAACAAGTTCTAAGTGTAATGAGTATTTCTGGTTTTTTTAATATAATTAATGTGGCTTGAGTTCAAAAGCTTTTCGACTAGTGTTATAGGGTCTTGAGGTGGTATAATCGAAAATAAATTGGTTACATCAAAAGAGATCAGTTTCGTTTTGTTAGGAAGTTGTATATTTTGAATTCTATTAATTAAATCATACGAGTTTTTTATTTGAATTTGTAGGAATTCCCAAAATTATTGCATGTTACCTGTAGGGATCTTATATATATATATATATATATATATATATATATATATATATATATATATATATATATATATATATATATATATATATATAAATAAATTTTCTATCTTGCTCATTTACTTTTGATAAAGCTACAGTGATAGCGAAACATGTTGAAATATTAAAACAAATGTGGAGTTTATCAGTAAATGAAAAAATTGTTTGTTTTACTGTTCACTTACCTTAAGCTTAATAGATCTCCACCAAGTATCGGCCAAAACAATATAGTTATTAAAAGAAGCTTCAATAAGTTACCTGACCAAGTGGTACTTTAAGTTTCATTTAGGAAGTGCCATTTGTACACAAAATTTGTGGTTCTTTTACTAGTGCCAAAAAAACAATGTGTTCCCAAAATATATGAGGTTGAAGACAGACAACAATAGCAAAGCAGCTCAAATAGGATCACTAACAGGTTTAAAGAAATGGGTAGTTGAAGAGAAAAAGAATCAGAAAACGAGGTATTTTTAAAACTAATTTGAAATTCGTCCAAACAGAACTGTTACATGGATTACATTTTATCGAATTTTTCTGTTTTGATCACAATATTAAAGACAAAGTAAACTATATCATTCACAAAATATATTTAATACAAAATAAATAAAAAAAAAATAAATTAAATAGTCTAATCTCGGAGTCGAACCGTAATAATAAAAAAACGAATAAAACAAAAATTACAGAACATAAATTCTTTGGTAGATTTATAAATTTAACAGTTATTACTTTTAGTAATAAAGAAACTCTATTAATAGGAAAAAGCTTGAAATTTAACCTAAAGGAAAACAATTCTCTCAATAAATTAGAAATATTAGGCTGGAAACTGAATGTGCCTTTGAAAATATCCCCAACAATAGTTATATAAAGCACGAAGCAATTAGTATTATTAAAAAAGATTTTCTAAAAGAAAAATGCCAAACACAAGATAATCATACTATTAGAAAAATAAAACAAAAATCAAAACAAAATCACATTATTTTCACTAAAGCTGATAAAGGTAATAAAGTAGTAGCCATTGATGAATATCAGTATATTCAAAAAACTTTAGATTTCCTCAACAATAGTAATTATGAGAAGTTAAATAATAACGCAACAGAAAAATTTCAAAAAAGTTTTAAATCTACTATTAGTGATTTTAAAAGTTTATTTAATAGTAAAGATTTAAGCAAATCAACTTCAATGAACCCACAAACGGCAAAACTATATTCTTTAATAAAATTGCATAAAAAAGATTATCTAATAAGACCAGTAGTCTCTTTTACTTTAGCACCATCTTATAAGTTGTGAAAGAAATTAATAGAAATGATACGCAATATTTTGCTGCTAATTTTCAAATAAAAAACTCGTATGATTTAGTTAATAGAATTCAAAATATACAACTTCCTAACAAAACGAAACTCATCTCTTTTGATGACCAATTTATTTCCGAATATACCAACTCAAGGTACTATAACACTAGTCGAACAGCTTTTAAACTCAAACCACATTAGTTATATTAAAAAACAAGAAATACTCATTACACTTAGGACTTGTTTAACCCAAAAATATTTTGAATTTAATAACACTATATACACTAATAATAAAGGTATAATAATGGGTAATCCCCTTAGTCCTTTACTAGCAGAAATTTTCATGACCTTTATAGAATTCAAAATCAGTGAACATTCGTTGGTTAAAAAATCATTGGTATATATATGTCGATGATATTTTAGCCTGCTTCTCAGGAACAGATAGACAACTAAAAATATTTTGTGATCATATAAATAATTTACATGTTAACATAAAATTCACTACAGAAAAAGAAACTAATAAACTTCTTAGAATGAACTATAACAAAATATAATAATAAACATACTTTCTCTATTTACCATAAACCATCGCATACCGACACAACAATACATAATAAATCATGCCACCCAATCCAACACAAACTAGCTGACTTTCATAGCATGATCCATAGATTCCATTAAAAGAAAAAGATTTTCTTAAAAAACTAAACATGATAAAACAAATTGCAGCAAATAATGGATGTAGATATAATTAACAAAATTTTAAAAAAGAAAAAAATAAAATACCATTAGAACTAATTTTTCCTAGACAAAAAATGAATGAAGAATATTATAGTGTTATTACATACATAGGTGAGACTAGCAATAAAATTAGAAGTGTCTTAACAACAAAACTAAATATTAATGTAACAATTAAGACAGATAGCGCCCTAAGTAAATATATAAAATATAATAAATCAAAAACAGACAAAGAGCAAAAATCAGGTGTTTATAAACTTAACTGTGAAAATTGTGATCGGACATATATTGGTAAATCAGGAAGAGATAAAAAAAAATAAAATAAAAGAACCTATTTCATAACTATTAAAGCAGACTCAAATTACGCTAACCATTTAATAGAATCAGAATATCAGTTTAATAAAAACTTTGAAATTTTACATGTTGAAAATAAAGGTTATAATTTAAATTTGCTTAAGTCTCTCGAAATCAATAAACTTAAAAATACTAATTATTTGTTAAATGACCAATTGGAATTAAATAATTAACCCCTTTAAAATATATTTCAATAATACCGTACCTAACAATTTGTTACCTATAATATAAAGTTTTTATAACAGTATAATTAGCAATTCCCAAGATTATTACATTTTACCTGTAGGGATCTTATATATATAATAAATTTTCCATCTTGCTCATTTACTCTTGATGAAGCTACAGTGATAGCGAAACATGTTGAAATATTAAAATAAATGTAAATTTTACCAGTAAATGAAAAAAATGGCTTGTTTTAATGTTCACTTAACTTAAAATTTGGAAAATGTCAAGTATAATAAGTAACTATAGCGACATAATTTGAGCCAGTAAAGGTCCAAATATCAATGTAGGATAAAAAGTGTGTTGAGAATGTGGAATCTTTGGCACAATGACACTACTCAGTATATATCACCACTACACCAAACAATTTATTTTTGCGCTTCGACGTGCGTTTCGCTATGTTAGCTTCATCAAAAGCAATGATTGATTAATCAATCATCGCTTCTGATGAAGCTAATATAGTTAGCGAAATGCGCGTCGAGTGCAAAAATAAAGTGTTTGGTGTAGTGGTGATATATGTATACTGAGTAGGAAAAAAAATCTCTATTTTTAAATATGTTTTAAACTCAAATAATAAATTAATCAAATGTCATTTTACAATAATCTTTTCTTTAAGAACTGTAACCCAACTGAATATCCTTTGAGCCGAACTTTATGGTCTGGTCTTATTTTCGCACTTAGTATACATAACTGGTTTTTCTTATTAACTTAAAGGTAATTTACTGCATTGACACTAGAAGATGATCTTTATGCCCTAAAGAAATAATAAAATTTCATATGACTATGTTAGAAAACATCAATAACGTACCCAACTTCTAAAATGTACCGTGTCCTATCTACATTTTTCATTTGGGCACTAAAACCATTGGATTTGTAATTAACATAAAGGTACTTGTAGAATAGACTCAAGTCGCTAACCGTTCTTCGATGTTCCAAGGAATCAATGTTGCTGTGCGTTCTGCGTCACTAGTCAGGCCAATAGTTCTCATATGGAATTTAATCCAAACAAGGGAGCTGTAATTTGATATTTGTCGAATTTCAGCTTATTACTAATTTTACATAATATTACATATAATTCTTTCAACTGATTATTATAATTAACTAATTTTAGTTTTGTTTATACCAGAAGGAGATTTCTTCAGGAATTAGTAATTACCACACAAGTCTAGAAAATGCAATATTTCGTACAATTACACCAAGTGATAAGAGATATTATATATCTCATGAACATTTTCCCAAAAAATTATTTGTTATATTAATTTCTAAGGCAACTCATATAGTATTGTAACAGGATTCGTAAGTTTTTAGGACTACGCCTAGAGTATCGTTCTAAAACTTGCTTACTTGTCCTGCAAAATACTATTTTTCAACCTACACTGTATCAGAGCATTATAAAAGGTTAACCAAATTATATCCCAAAGTATTAATTTTGGACATTTACGATTTTGACACTGGATCAAAAATATGTACGTAGTTGTATTCCAGAACTAATTAGACTAACTAACAGTAAATTACTAAAAATGAAAAAGAAAACAATTTTATCAGATGTCCTAATAATAATAAAAATAAATTTATTCAAAAGCAATTTTATATGGAACATCGTCGATATAAAGCTAATTTAATTCTGTTCGATTAGACGTAAATTCTTAACCACCAAGTATAATCAGTATATAGAGAGTTAATTTTCTAACAACTTATACATGTTATAGGAAATGAAAACAACAACCGACGTTATACACGTAAATTGCAGTCGTTGTTATATACGAAAAATGTATTTAAGAAATCTGTAGTCTTATGATCGTTATAAAACATCCGGGACAAATAAAAATGAAAATATCTTACCCATTTTCCCTCCATCCAAGACTCTAATGCCAAATGTATTTTAAGCCCAGGCTCAACGTTGGCGGTAATCTTTTCCTATGGATTTAAAAGCACACAAACTGCTGTAGTTTATACTCGTTATTTAACATTATATCCTCCAAAAAAGTGGAATAATATTATGAAATAAAAAGAAAAATATTTATTGTGTTTTCAAGATGCCAGGAATACATTAAAGATTAATTTTTAGAATGAAGTCTCTCAATTTATTTGTTTTTTTTTTGTGTTATGTTCATGTCCGGAAATAATATCTCTTGGGAAAAATACAATACGCTGGGAATGTATCGAGATTTGTTAAAATGTTGGTCTTTTACTTGCTAAGGGAAATATTGTATTTGTGAAGAAATCACATTCCGAGATTTTTGCTTTTCTTCACGTTTCAGGGTTTCTAGATCACGAGAAGCAGAGGGGTTGTCTCACACATATCGTGCTGTATTTCCTTTTCAGGGTTCTTCGACTATACGAAAAAAAATTAATTTATGCTTTTATTACTTCAATTCTAACAAGAAAGTTGGGTGAAAAAGATGGAAAAATCTTGAATGACTTAGTTTAGTAGATCTTTTAATCAAAGGATTGGACATTATATTTTTTTTCCATTATTTTCATTGTAGCATGGAAAATAATGAGAGGTGTGGGGGTTTTTATATCGTTTTAAGATTATTATGAGAATCTTTGCTGGTTCTTGAATGGAGTAATTATTATAAAATACATTTTTAAAGTAAAATATATATTGGGTGAAAAGGATGAAGTGGGAAATGAGAAAGGTGATTGCCTATATATCGTAATATACTTCTATTTCAGTGATTCTGTGTTTTCATTATTTTCAATTTAACATTAACATTATATAGAAGAGATGGAAATCCGATTTCAGAGTCACCTAAAAAAATGGTAAGTTAAATATGGCACAAGTTTTAGAAATATAAACGGTAAAGTTGTCAGAAACGGACTTATGGCGCAGCACGTACATTATTGTACTTACATCTCTTGCTAACAGGAAGTATTGTATTTGTGAAAATTTTTTCTTCAGGTCTTACGATTTTTAGATTACGAAAAACATTTTTTTTAACTTCTAACATCATAACAATATGAAATATCACAAGTAATATATCTACATTTTACAAAAAAAAGTTTATTTTGAGTTGCACATGTTTTTTTCAACATATTTGCAATTTTTAATCTTTATCGGCCACATTTGAGTTTTATTCTTTCGTCCAGTGTATTTCATTGGAGCAGAGTATATATTTTGTTTGATGTTAGGAGCTATATATATATATATATATATATATATATATATATATATATATATATATATATAGCTTTGCACGACAGCGTATTCGGGATTTACATCAATTTTATTTTTAATTTTAATGTTAAGATTTGTTTCAGGTCAACAAAAGTTTTTCCTATAACCATCAATTTTCATTGAAGCTAAAATTCTGGAAAATCGTAAATAACAAAGCTTGTTTTAAATTATCGAAAAAAAAAATTAGAAACGTCATTTTAATTTTCATTGAAACTAAAATTCTGGAAATTCGTAAATAACAAAGCCGGTTTTAGATTATCCAAAAAAAAAGGAACGTCATATAAAAGTTTGTTTGAATCTCTCTCACTCGTGAGATCTCAAGGGCAACGTACAAACTTTTATTTTATGAGATCTGTAAAGTATACCTGGGGATATAAATATGCTATATGAAAATAACCGGTCAAGAGCAAGTTGGACTCAATTACTGTTCCGTACCGTGATTGCCCATAAAATAAAAGAAATTCCTTAGCTTTGTTAAATTAATGAGGTCCCTGACATGTATATATTGTAAGAGTCAATATGTATGTTCACGTTTTTTCTTAGTCAATAATGAATAATAGTTATAGCATCTTAGCTACCTAATATACAATAAATCAATCTAGCCCAATCTAGAATCTAGTAATAAAAGTGTAAAACATATATTCACTACATAAATAGTTGTTTAATTATAAACAAATAAAATAAAATTCCCCGCGAACATGTTAAATGTCTCCATTTATTAAAATTGCGACACTTTTTTCGTTAATTCTTTCTTGTTATTACCTCCACTTTATACAGAAAATTGAAAATTATAAACAATAACAAAGTAATCCAAAAGTCGTTTTATTTTTTCGACGCTGTAAAGAAATTAATATTACATAATTTTATACAGAATTGAATACTATCAAAGCGAGCCCTTTTTTTTAAAAGCCCACACAATTTTTAACTAATATTTCTTCTTACGACGCTGTTTCCTCACGAAGTTTGTCGATCCATATAGCTAAATGAACTTCAGAAACTGCTACTCGAAAAATATCATTCGAAGCACACGCAAACCGCCTTCGCATGTCTTTTGGCTAAGAAGTCTGTCATCTTCCGATAGATCGTATGTCCTTTATTTTGCCTTCAATAATTAAATGTAGTAATTTGTATTTTGGGCCTTATTATATGTCCAAAGTATTGAGCTTTTCTTATTTTTATGGTTGTTGATAATGCTTTCGATTTGTTCATTCTTTCGAGTACTTCTGTATTTTTATTTTTTGTACCCAAGAGATGCGAAGAAGGAGTCTATAAATGTACATTTCAAAAGCTTCCAGACGTTTCTCTGAGCCAGAGCCAAGGGTCCAGCTCACATCCGTACAATAGCATGGAGAATACATACACTCTCACCATTCTCATTCGGAGTTCGAGACAGACTTGTTCAATGGAAAAATTTATTCATGTTCGTGTATGTCACACGGGTCTATTCAATTCGGGAATGTATTTCTTTTCTTGGGCCCCACTTGTCATTTATATTGGTTTTCAAATATTTAAAAGTGTTGCCCATCATTTCGAGGAATTCTGGTGGTAGACTTTTCTCTGTTATTATCATCCACTTGGTTTTTCTTATATTCATAGTTAGACTAAATCTTTCGCTAGCTGTTACGGCTCGGTGGATCAGTCGTTGGAGATCCTTGATATTATTTGCTAATAGAACAGTATCAGTGTGTTTCCATTAACCGTTATTCCTTTAATGGTTTCATCAATGGCCTCACTAAACACAGCTTCAGAATAAAGTTTGAATAAAGTGGTCAGTGAATGCATCCCCGACTTATGCCTTGGATTATTTTTATACTTTCGGACCTTTCCAGCACAATTTTAACTTCCACGGATTAATTCCAGTACAGATTTTTAATAATATTTACATCTCTTTTGTCTATATTTATTGCTTCTAGAATTTTTTTTAATTTCTCGAGTACCATACAGTCGAAAGCTCTATTACAATTTATTAGACACGCATATACATCTACATTCATATCTTTACAACGCTGGATCTGTACATTCTAGTTTACCCATGCCTCTTCGGAATCCGAATTGTGTGTTATCTATTTCTGCTTCACATTTTCTATATATTCTGGTATGGATAATTCTCAGGAATATCTTAAATAAGTGAGACATTAAACCTATTAATCACAATATTTCACTGATCTTGACTTTTTAAGTATTGGGATGAAAGTCAACTTTATCCAGTCAAGAGGGATTTGCCCAGTAACTAATACTAACCAAACCATAACATCTTGGTAAAATATTCATATTCATATTATATTAGTTTAGGCACAGTACCATTATTTTTATCAGGATAAAAATATGAATATTTTAAAGATACCAGTCCAATTTAGTGGCAAAAACTCAAATTTTTAGGTCACTTTTCGACGTATGACTCTGACAAGTGTGCTATCTACTCGTCTGTAAGGTGACTGCAAGAACATTCATAAAGTTACACCTAAATTTAGTCAAAGTAAGTCAGTATCGCAAAAAAATATCATTTACTAAAAATATTTTGTAGTCCAATTAGGTTTTCGTGCAACATGAAAGCAATAACATATTTCCTTACTTTAAACATAGAGAATAAATTCCAATATATAATATTTTTCTTTACAATATAATTTCAAGGAATGTTTATTACGAAAAAAGATTCTTAAATTGTCTTCACAATAATTGTAAACACTGACTACATAAAATGATGACATGGCCTATATTACATAACTCTCTTTTATGTAATCTGCATTTTTAACTTAAAAAATTAAGTAAAATATTTTTTACAAAGGTAAAATGTGGTTTCAAAAATAAAATTTTAATTTCTGTTTGAAACATGCAAATATAAATCAATTAATTCTTTAAAAATGAAGCTATTTGTTCTAGTTTTTGTTCATTTCCATAATCATTATAAAGGAAACTGTATATAATAATATATTTTGGTAGTTATATATTGACCATTTTAAGACACTCGTTATCATTTGTGTAAAATTTATCTCTAGTAAATGGTTTTAGCAATATACACACCACACACCTAATAGTTATCAATATTCAATTTTCAGCAGTTAGTAAAAAGATAGAAATTGAGAGTAATTGTAAAAAAGAGTCTATTTTTTTATAAACAATGAGACAAAAAATAGCACAGGACAAATAATATAACGGCATATTAGAATTGGACTGTTAATAACTTTTGCTGTTGCATTAAAAGTACGAGGGTTTAAAAATAATGGGTAGAACATGCTATATTTCTCTCCATTTCAAGATTCAACAGTCAACGTAAGTGACGAAGAACTCATATCACAACTACGACAGCAGCAAAGATTTGGGAAGCATATATTTAAACATGTCAGGTCTGTATTCATTGTGGTTCCTTGAAGTAACTCTTATGTTTGGTCTCCTTAGGGAATAAATGTTAACATTGTAACACCTTCTATCTTCAGGTCTTTTTATGTAGGTAGAATTATTAGGGAAAATTTTTGGGCTTCTATTTTATTTAGTACATAAAAAAATTCCCTAGTGTAGTTTGTGCTTTACACCCATTATAATGAGCATAAATAGTATCTTCTCTAAAATATGGCTCTGTAAGTAAAAATTTTCTATTTCAAATTTGATGCTTTCGAACCTTCTCTATTACTGGCATTACTCTATGTAACACCGATAAATTCAATATTATTCTTCCAGTAGAAGCTGCTATTAATATTGAATCTGGTGATTCTGAAAATGCAACTGCAGTCTTGGTGGATATCAAGTTACTAAATTTTTAAAAGTTGTTTGAACTCCCACACCGGGCTATAAAATTATGTTATTACTTTTATTTTATTTATGTGTATGAAAAAATATTACACAATTTTAGTAATAATTTTAATATGAAAAATAGGACGACAATTAAAAACATAGCCCAAAGGAACCGCTTTAGATGTTCTGCAGTTTTCGACCTAAACCATAACTTATGGTAAATTGACCACCTTCGAGCGCGTCTAAAAATGCGTATGAGTACGTGTCCCTAACATTCAAGAGAAATTCTAGGCGTAATTTGTTTACTATGACACAAAAACAACACTCAAGGTAAATTGAACGCCTAGAAGCTCATTGAAGGGAAATCCGTAAAGCGCTACAGAAGCGACGAGTTTACGAAAAAGCGATTCCGGTTGGTATTGAATTGCTATAAATTGTACTCGGGGGGAAGCACAGCGCTATAAATATATATATATATATATATATATATATATATATATATATATATATATGTATATATATATATGTATATATATGTATATATATGTATATATATATATATATATATATATATATATATATATATATATATATATATATATATATACATCTACATGTATATATATATATATATATATATATATATATATATATATATATATATATATAAGAAAAAGTTTAAAGATTTGCTAGACACTTTTAATTTGGTACCTGTTATTAAAATTTAAATTTTTTTACATTTATTATTGAGCCCAAAATGTATAAGTATTTTCTTTTTGTGGCCTCTGTTATACTTTGTTATAATAATGCAAGCGTAGTTAATATATTTTTGTATTCTGTTTTTTAGGAAGTAGGAGCTATAAGAAGTATTAAATTTACGGTCTTGTATTATTAAATTACATATTTTTTATCAACTGAAATCGATCCCTCGAAATAGGTACAACGTTTAAAATCAAACTCTACTAACTCTTTTACACTTGCAGAGATGACTAGAAGAATCTCGGAATTTTCGTTAGTTGCTAAATTTAGTAATGGATCTATCACGTTAATTTTCTGCGGCAATATTTTTCTAAATCTTCACAGAATTTATTGGTTTGTTTGAAATTTTTCTATCAAAATACTATAGGTTGGTAAGTTTAAAAGGGCAACAGGATTTGATATGGTTTACTTTCCTTTAAAATCTTTTGAGTGGTTCAACATCAGGATTACACATATAGGTATGGTATTTGTTGAATCGATAAACTCGTTGACGTTGATATGTTGATTTGGCCATTAATTTGTGACAGTAAGCTTTTTTTTCTCATAAATTAATAATGGCACATCTAAGGGAGAAATTTTGGCATGTTTTATAAAAGTGCTACAATTTTTAGAAATATCATTAATCTCTAAATCCGTAAATACTATTTGTTTCTTCAAAGCTGTAAAGTATTCACATATATTCATATTTGGTTTACAAGGTATTTTGATACCTTGTAAAGCATTAAGTTATTGATCTGAAATATTACTAATGGATGAATTTAATGAAACTTTAAGTATTTTTTTTTCCGAAGACGAAATTATCATCGATAATATTTTTTCAGCCAGTTACGAATTATCAATAAAGTTGATAAATTTTCACTTGCATTTAAAAAACTTTATCAGAATTTTTATGATTAGAATGAAATGTGTATGCAAGATTGCTACCAAATAGCTCAGGTATTTATATTAACTCCTGTTCAGATATATTTGAATGAAAACTATTAGCAAAAGTTATCAATTTCAATTCTATTTTTTATTATGTTCAATCCGGAACATATACTAACGTAAATAGTTTTATATTCCTTTAAAACCTGAAATATGCAGTCTTTCCTACATTCTTTCCTAGAAATATTTAAATTAATTTTCTTTTTTCAGATTCCCATAATTTCTATACGTATAACTTTTTAGCTGACTGAAATATTGTACACGTTTTACAAGTGTAAAAGAGCTAGCGCAATCTGATTTTAAACCCTGTACCTATTTCGAGGAATCAAATTCAATTGATAAAAGAATATGTATTTAATAATACAAGACCGTAAAGTTAATACTTTTTATAGCTTCTATTTCCTAAAAAAACAAAATACAAAAATATCTTAACTATACTTGCATCGTTTTAATAATGTATACTAATGTATACCAAAGACAATAAAAAGAAAATACTTTTACATTTTACCCTCAATAAAAAATGAAAAAAATAATAATAAAATTTTAATGAAAAAGTACCAAATTAAAAGTGCTTAGCACATCTTTAATTTTTTTTTCACGGCTGGCCAATAACGTCAAAGAAAAAAGGAGTAGTACGGGTCATATTGAAACAAAAAGTTTTTAAAATGAAATATTCTGCTTACAAACGACAATATATTTTAAATGCTGAAAGAATTAGCAAAATGTAGAAAGTTTCAAGATATAAACTACTATTAGAAAAATTAAATCAATTGGATCGAGATAAGGACGACATATTAGTTTTAATAAAAATGCAGCATAATCTCAGTGAATATATTTAAAAGGTTAGTGTCGCATTTACTGTGAAAATTTTTAGCCATTAACAAGAATTAATTTTACAGAATCAAAATGTGCAATTTCTAACAGTCATACATTTCCACAAAACAGGTACTGTGGTGCAAAAACCATTTAAAAATTTACAATTGTAATATTTATATTTATGTTCAGCAGCAGTATCAACAAACACAAGTCAGAAAATATATGTAGTTCCTACTTTTGAAATGATGTCGGCTTCTCTGTACGCCAAAACTATTTACAAGATATTTTATGAATTTTGTGTTTTTTGTGAAGAATATACTCGATAGCCAATTTTTAGAGAAGTGATAACTGAATTTAGTTTCGCCAACACATATGTTATTGTAAAAGCTTACAATCAAATGGATTTATGTAACTTACTCACAACTTACATTTAATGTTGCAATGAGCATACACTACTAACCTGAAAATTTCTTAATCATACATTTGTGTTACGGTCACTTCATTAAATTTAATAATTATAACAACTCGATGCTGATTAAAGGACTTATTGCAATATGTATAAAGTTAAAATCTATGAGAGATTTCGCAGTGGTTTTTAAATATCTTAATTTAACTATGATGCGACGATACCAGAGCGAATTAAATTTGAGACAAATTTATTAATAAAGGAGAAATAATACCTGATTGGAGCTAAGTCCTTTTTGTAGTTATTTTAAGGAAAATTGGTTCCGCTAGCCCATATTACAATGACAAGTTTTTAACTTAACTTTTTTATTTATATATTATAAACACATCAGTAGTTCATGGCTAATACATTAAGTTTGTCAGACCAATATTTCGGAAAATCTTTTTTTAAATAATTGCATTTCATATTTACTGTTATGTTGGGGAATATTGATAAAACAGTCTCGTTTTAGCAATTGTAAGGTTGAAAATTACTTTTTATCCTCAAAATTAAATATTATGGAGAGCAAAAATGGCCAACTTGGTTTGAAAATATGAGAACTTGTTCTAGCTATTTTCAAATAAAACTGAAATAAAAGTTCTAAAAGCAAATTTAACGAGACAAAGAAAATTACCTCAGGATGATGAGAGACAGCCTTAAGAGACATAGAAAAAAACGTCTAAATCAGGTAGTTTTAGAAGGCAATATATAAAAAGAAATAAAGCAAATCTTTTTGAGTACAGTGCTGTGGTCCAAAAATGTCATACCGACAAAGACAATTTTAGTCATGGAATATTTACATATAGACTATGTTTGGAAATTAGAACTAAAGTATCCACAGGGACAAATTACGTTGGACGCCACTGTACATTTTTCATAAATTTTCTAAATTTAAAAACCGAAAAAAAGGAAGAGATTATCTGATAAATGAAAGGAAATAATGTTTAGCGGCATTAAAATAATTAAAGCAAAAAAGTGCATAAGAGATTTTTTTCAGAAAATTACAAATCCAGTCTTCCATCAATAAAATATGGATTTGATAATGAGGACAATGCTATAAACATTTATACTAAAAAGGCAGGGCTTAAGAGTACAAGAATGTCTCTTAATTGTGCACGAGAATATAACATTCACACACATGATTACGGAATTTTAGAAATTAAATGCACCGTAGAGAAAGTGGGCTTAACTAAAGTAAAACTGTAGTATTTAATAACAATGGAAAACTTAAACTTTTCCACAACTATTATTTTTAGGTACAGGATCCACTCAAATTAACTAACAGACCATCGCGTGATTTTGTAATTTATTTTTCAAATAATATCCAAATTCAACAAATATTTAGGCAAAAAAAATCATCAGAACTTAAAGAATTTTTCTTATTTTGTTAGCTAACTGTACTGTTAAAATAGATTTGAAACGATCCGATGAGCAACAAAGATGGACCGCACTGAAGCAAATACATCTCTTAGATAATGGCCGTAATAATGCCATCGACTATTATATATATATGGTAAAGACTATTTCGTGGTAAATTACGATTATGGCAGATTTTGAGACTTTTTATGGGGACAGCTGGCTTACCGGCATTACTATTTCTATTTTGTCCAGAATTTAAAACAAGAATTAATCCTTGCAAAATAAAAGATAATTTCTACAAGAATATTTTCCGAAACATCGTACAGCGATTATTTTGTACAAAATCTAAATTCAAAAAGTCCAAATTAATCATGCCATTAAGAGAAATCTACGGAAGAGCCATACGATTTAGTAGAATATAGAAAAACGTGGTCGTTAGGCGCTCAATAATCCAGACGCTTGCATTTTTGTATAAGAAAATGCATTACAGCAGATTCACTGCAATGCAAATTTTATAGAAGGAAAATGCACGTAAAATGTTGTAACCTTAATGACCACTCATGTAACAAATTTAATATGTTTGAGACTTGCAGAATGTATTAAATCTATCTATTTAGTATTGATTTTAGTAAAAACAGAATTCCTTTAGGTTTATTTGATCACTGTCTCGACATTTATCGGTATATTAGACACAAATAATGGATGACATCAGTATCAAAAATGCATCAATGTATCGTTCACCAAGTGAATCAAAAGTTTTTAGTAAGCCAACAATAAAATAATCTCTCCAAGTGCTATCGTAAAGACACATTGGAGAACTTTGAATGAATTTTAAAAAATTAGCGCAAATAATATAGCAGCGATGAAACCTTGATGAAGTCTGCAGGTCGACGTCACTAAGTACAAATGCTGTATCCTAAAAAAATAACTTTGTTGCCAAATTTGGTTTTCGAGAAATTAATAGAGGTAAATGTAACAAGGTATTGAAAAAGGTTTACAGTCGCCGCCTCTAATGCAAAGTATAGTAAAAAACCCCCTCTTATCTAGTATGACTGTAGTATTTTAGGGCCTGTATCTAATCGAAAGTTCCTAATCTATTTGCATATCCAGTTTTCGAAATATTATTAAAAATAATTTTGCAGCCCGGATCTTGAAAACGGCTTGCAAGCAATTTTCTCTAGCGCAGACTGTAGTACAATAGGCTCTGTATCTAACTTGAAAATCCTAATTTATTTACAAGTCCAGATTTTAAAACATTAATAAAAAAAAAGAAAGTTAGCTGCCAAAATAACCGGTTATATTGAAAGCGGTTTGCGTGTAAATTTCATTAGTTCAAAGTGTAGTATAATCTGCGCTGTATTTAGTCCAAAAATCCTAATTTATTTGCGTATCTAGTTTTCGAAATATTAGGAAATATAAGTGAGCTGCCGAAATAATCAAATATTGTCACCAGCTTATAAATATTTTTTTTGGTCCAAGCTATAGTACAAATCGCTGGTAGTCTGTCATTACTACTGGATAGAGTGACGAGCTGCAGCCAGAGATAAGGCCTTGATATTAACATAAATAAAATAGAATTAATGGTTATTAGTAAGAACAAGTTGCCTGTCATTTAGAAATCAACCAAAAAATTATTGAACGATAAATAAGTACACATACTAACATCAGTGACCAATGGGACCACTCACAAGAAATAAAGAGATGTATTGAAAAGGCTAGAGTAGTATTTATTAAAATCAGCTCTAATTTCAAAAGCCATAATTTGGCAATGGACACGAAAGTTAGGTTTCTGCGTTGCTAAATATTCTGCATTTTATCTGATGGATTGGAGATATAGACCCTGACAGCTGCAACAGATAAGAGATTGGAAGCCTTTGAAATATGGCGTAGGATGCTGAAAGGGTCATGGGTGGACCGATAAAGAAAAAGAGGTTTTAGTTACTATCAAGTAACGTAAACTCCAATATCTCGGCCACAATATGAGAAATGAGAGCAGATTTCATCTGTTACAAAATATGTAGCAAGCTAAAGTGTGTGGAAGGAGAAGGGTGGGGAGAAGAAGGATTTCGTGGTTCAAAAATCTTCGCACTTGATTTTAATTAACCACCACGCAGCTGTTTAGGGCCGCAGCCAACAAGGTGGCGGTAGTTAATATGGTTGCCAACATCCGGAACCGATAGGGACCGAAAGAAGAGAGTAGTACAATTATGATTCTCAGGTTAGAAACGAAGTCTATGTTTCTAACCTGAGAATCATAATTTGTTCCCGTGTCTAGTTTTTAAGATATAATTTAAAATATGATAGAGACAAAATAGCCGGAGAGTGAAACCAGTTTACAAGTAAATTCCTCTAATGTAAGCTATAGTGTAATATGTCCTGTATCTTACCTAAAAATTCTAAGCCGTTAAAATGTCTAGTTTTCGAAATATTTCTAAAAATAATTTAGCAGCCAAAACAATTAGATATAGAAAACGGCTTGCAAGGCAATTTCTCTAGTGCAAACTATAGTATAGTAGGCCCTGCATCTAATCTAAAAATCTGAATCTGTTTACATATCTAGTTTTAGAAATATTAATAAAAACGAGATAGCACCCAAAATAAACGAACATTTAAAACGGCTTTTAAGTAAATTTTGCTAGTGCAAAGCTAGTAAATTTCTATAGTGCAAAGCTAGTAAATTTTTCTAGTGCAAACTATCATATAATAGGCCCTGTATCTAAGGGAAAAAATCTTAATATGCTTAAATGTCCAGTTTCAAAAACATTACAAAAAATATGTAAAACAGTTGGATATGGAAAACGGATCGCAAGTAAGTTTACCATTACAAACTATCGTACAATATGCCTTGTGTCTAACTTCAACAGTTTAATCAGTTCACATATCCAGGATTCCAAATATTAATCAGACTTTGAAAATGCAAGCAAATGCCCTAAACAGCTGCGGGTAAATCTATCTCGTGCAAACTGTAGTAGAATCGGTCTTGTATCCAATATAAATATTCTAATCTATTTACATGTCTAGTTTTCGAAGTTGGTAGTCAAAATGCCAGAAAATTTAAAATAGGTTGCAAGTAATTTTCTCTAGTGCAGACTGTAGTATAATTGGCCCTGTATCCAACCAAAAATTCTAATCTGTTGACATGCCCAATTTTCGAGATATTAATACAAATAAGTGGGAAGCGAAAATAATCGGATATTGAAAACAGCTTGCAAGGAAATTTTTCAAATGCAAATTGTAATATAAAAGCTCCCTATATCTAACCTTAAAATCCTAAAATATGTCTAGTTTTCGAAATATTAATAAAAATAAGTAAGTAGCCAAAACAACAGGTTGTTGAAAATGGCATACCAGTTAATTTCTCCAATGTAGATTGTGATTAAATCACATTCTATTTAACGTAAAAATTCTAATCTGTTTACTTGTCTCGTTTTTAAGATATTGATAAAAATAACTTAACGGCGACAGTAACCGAATATTTAAAACAGTTTGCAAGTTAATTTCTCTGGGGCAGACTATATAATAAATCCTGTATGTAAACTGAAAATCCCAATCTGTTTACATATCTAGTTTTCGATATATCCATAGAAATATGTTAGCTGCGAAAATAACCGGATACTGAAAAATTTTTACAAGATAATTTCTCCAGTGCAAACAGTAGCATAAAAGGCCTTATGTGTTTAATATCTAGTTTTCGAACTAATAATAACAGCACTATAAGTTAACGGCCAAAGTAACTGGATATTGAAAACGGGTTGCTAATTAATTGGTCTAATACAAACTGTAATATAATAGGCACTCTATCCAACCTAAAAATCTAAATCTGTTTACATATACAGTTTTTGAAATATTAGTAAAAGATAGTTCGCAGACCAAATAGCTGTATATTCAAGCGGCTAGCAAACTGATGCGGCTGGTGCAAATCATAATACAATAAGCGATTTAATTACTCCAACTCCGCTTACATGTTTTAATATTTAGTTCTCGCAGTATTATTAATGACCTTGAAATTTTTTTTATATATACCAGATAAATTATTAAAGGTAATGCACCCGTGATAATTTTCGTTCAATCTACACCCTGTAGAGAAAATTCCGGACTTTTTTCAAAATTTTTTGATCAGTAGATAAAGGGGGTGCAGCGATTTTTCGAAATTTTTTTAAAATAATGCAAAGGAAACTGTGCGCAAGTATTACATTATATATATTTTTGAAGTCGAGTTTATACAAGCTTTCATTTGACACCCCACTTGATGACCTGGTAAATTTTTGTTTTTTTCACTTCCGATTTCACCCCCTCACAACTAACCCCTTAAGTCAAAATTTAACTTTTAAAACTACGCGGCTCTGATGAGGCCATCAATTGCTATATTAGTGTCAATTTTCAACTTTCTATGTCAAATAGTTTCGGAGACAATCGGGTGATAGACGAACAAACAGAAAGACAGTGATCTTCAAAGTGTTCCGTACGGAACATTAAAAATATCTTAGCAGTGAATGTAATAGGAATTTAAAACGACATGCAACTATATATATATATAATAGTATTTTTAATTTTTGTTTTTAAATTAATTTGGATATTCTCTAATATTGTTCCAAAGACTTTAAATTTTAATATTTTATTAGTAATACAATAAATATTATTGTGGCATAATATAAGCCGATGCCACTGTCCATTAGAAAAATCTCATCATTTTGGTTGCCAACTTCACATCAGTTATAATTTTAGGGTGGATTTTTTAAAAAACTTTTTTTTCTTTTAACTTTTTTACCGGTTGATAAGCCAACAGAAACAGAACTTAATAGTACAAGCGATGGAAATTTGAAGTTCCGTAACTTTTTTTACGATGATTGACGTTGCTAAAACCTTTATTGAATTTTAATTTTAGTGGTCCCCTTTGTCAATGCTAAACTGCCTTTAAATTATTGAATTATACTTTTACTCAGTAGGTGACAGATGTATTATTACTAGAATATTGAATATAAATATACTAAGTTGGGACTGAGCTGGAGGGGCAGGAACTCCAAAGATTGGAAATCAAATGGACAGTGTCAGTTTTTATAAAATTCATTAAATCGAAAAATACAAAATTATAGCACTAATTACACAGCTATACAATAATTCTTTGTTTTTTAAGTGAGACACGTATTTTCTTAAGTATTAATTACGCTGAATCAAAAAAAATACATAGAAAAGACATCTATCTTGAGGTTTTTTCAGCAAACACACTTCAAGTTGCCAGAAACCTATTAAATTGAAAAAAATAAATTTTAATAAATGATGTAACACTAAAGTCATTAAAACTATGGAAGAAAACTATTATTTCGGACATCTTTAAATGTTCTGAATCTACATTTATCATAAAAACTTAAAAATATTAGGTTTTAGTGTTCATGTTTAACGAAAAACACGCATACACCACCTTTAACTAAGCTATGTAGCAGAATACTGTTTGAAATAAATATGTGCAACCACTAAATTTAAAAATTGTTTTTAATTCTTATTAGTATTGAACAAAACTATTATTTCATTGCATTCGTTTACTTAAAAACTATTTTACTAACCACATAGCACCCTTATAAGTGTTAGAAGCGAGTTTTTTTGTTGATACTGAACATAAAACTTTATTTTTTGATGTCAAGTTAGAATTAAGAACTTCAAAAAACACTGGAAATAATAGTTTTGTTCAATCTTAATAAAAATTAAAAACAATTTTTTAATTTAGCCGTTGTAGATATTTATTTTACACAGCATTTTGCTACGTAGCTTAGTTAAAGATGGTGTATGAGTGTTTTTTTTTTGGTAAACATGTACACTAAACCTAATATTTTTAAGTTTTATGATAAATATAGATTCAGAACATTTAAAGATGTCCGAAATAATAGTTTTGTTTCATAATTTTAATGATTATACACTTTTACCTTATTTATTAAAATTAAATTTTTTCAATTTAATAGTTTTTTGGCAACTTTAAGTATATTTTCTGAAAAACCTCATGGTGGATGTCTTTTTTTATGATTTTTTTTTTGGATTTAGCCTAAAAAAATACTTCAGAAAACACTTAAAAGACAAAGAGTTATTTTTTTGTATACCTGTGTTATTATCTTATTTATGTTGCATAAACCTTTAAACTTTATCCTGCAAATGTTATTCCCTAGATTTTTAATTTTAGAAAATTTAAAGTTAATTCTTGATGTAAGCTGAAGTTACGTTAAGAGGAATTAGTACTTTTTCAATTAATACAATTTTCCCTTTGTATTAGTTTTAATGTAAATTGAAACAATTTTTTCTGGCTCGAAACGATATTTCCACAAGCATTAACTGGCGTACTCTCGTCCGTGACAATTTAAAAAGCCTACTTGTAAAATTTCATCACATTTAAAGTTTACCTCCTTTCTACGAATGTGTAACCTCGAACAGTGTATGTATGCACTACAAATGTGTGCCTTCACATGTGTGTTGCAATTTAGAGCAGAAAAATTAGTAAAATAAAGTAAAAATTACTTAATACAGGAATAATCTAAGATATAAAGAATAAGTTAAGAAAGAATAGAACACTGAACAAGGTAATCTATATCAATGTAAGCGCCAAAAATATATTCAAGCTTAAGGGATTATGCCACCTTAGCGCTCGGAAAGATAGGCTTAATTTATTTTTTTTGACGCAACTATTGTTTATATAATATAATTTTTATTTTTTTGGTTTCAACAACAAATTAAAAAATATATATTAACAAAATTTTAAAATAACGGAAATATATTGAAAATCCTCGGTGGATTTTTTTTCTCAGTCAGGAATCGTCTAAAAACTAAATAAATCATTTTTTATTGTTCAGAAAGGTCATAGCTAAGTGCCCACATATGGAAAAAAATTAAAAATTTTTTTTGTAGAAGTAACCGTTCGAAAAAAAAAATCGGATTTTTCATAAAAATTTTGAGCTTTAAAAATTAATAAAAAATGAACGGGTATCCAGTTGAAAAAAATCGTATGACAACTACAAGATAATATTATAAAAAATATGTGTTATAAATTTTATTAACATCGGTTCAGTAGATCTCGCACGAGTTTGAAAAAAGTAGATTCGAGAAAAATGCAAACGAAAAAAGGTACCGTGTCTGCGTCTTAAAAGTCTATATTTTTAGTGTTCCGTACGGAACACTTATAAGATCACTTCGGTGTCTGTCTGTCTGTCTGTCTGTCTGTCTGTCTGTCTGTCTGTCTGTCTGTCTGTCTGTCTGTCTGTCTGTCTGTCTGTCACACCCGATTTTCTCCGAAACTATTTGACATAGAAAGGTGAAATTTGGTAATAATATAGGAATTGACGGCCTCATCAGAGCCATGTAGTTTTGAGAATTAAATTTTGACTTAAGGGGTTAGTTTTGGGGGGTGAAGTCGGAAGTGAAAAAAAAATTTTTTTACTAGGTCATCGAGTGTGGTGTCAAATGAAAGCTTGTGAAAACACGAGTAAAAAATATATATATAATATTATACTTGCGAGCACTTTTCTTTGTATTATTATTAAAAATTCGCGAAAAAATCGCTGTCCCGGGCCTTATCTCGAAAAGTACTTATCAAAAAATTTCGAAAAAATTCTGGAATATTATCCACGGGGTGTAGATTGAACGAAAATTATCACGAGTGCAGTACCTTTAATAATTTATATGATATATAAAAAAAACAAAAATTTCAAGGTCATCAGATTTCAGTAAAGATTGGAAACAAATTTTGTTGGAAACACATTTGGGTGTGTTTTGTGAAGTCACTGATCATTTTATACCACCGTAACATAAATTTTGACTTAAGGGGTTCGTTTTGAGGGGTGAAATCGGAAGTGAAAAAAATTTTTTTTTACTAGGTCATCGAGTGTGGTGTCAAATGAAAGCTTGTGAAAACACGAGTAAAAAATATATATATAATGTAATACTTGCGTACACTTTTCTTCGTATTACTTTTAAAAAATCGCTGTCCCCTACCTTATCTCGAAAAGTACTGATCAAAAAATTTTGAAAAAATTCCGGAATATTCTCCACGGTGTATAGATTGAACGAAAATTATCACGAGTGCATTACCTTTAATAATTTATCTGGTATATAAAAAAAACAAAATTTCAAGGTCACCAGTTTTCAGTAAAGATTGGAAACAAACTTTGTTGAAAACTCATTTGGGGTGTATTTTGTGAAGTCACTGATCATTTTATACCACCCTAACAAAAATTTTTATTTTAAAAACAATCAACGTACGGAACACTAATTGTGCAAGTTCAACTTGCACTTGACCGTTTTTTTTTATATTACCTTCAATTTTGTAAAGCTTGAAATATTCTTAAAAATATAAATAATAAATCCAACCAAAAAAAATCGATTTTTTTTGAAAATTTCAGGGTGGCGTAACCCCTTAAGCGTAGTGAGATTTTTAGCAAAGGTTAACGAAACATTACCGACAGACAAAGAACACTTGAATTTGTGGTTTAATTTCAGTAGTTCCGTTTCGATGACGAAGAAACCAAAAATAAAAAGCAAACCTTGGTATCATCACACGAGTGATGAACAAGGAATTTCCTTTTGCTGTTGTCAGATAATTGTTATATTAGAATAATAAAATTTTTGGCAAATTTGATATATATTTTATCCTGCAAGTGAATATAAAAAGTTTCGCTAAGTGCCTACAATAACGCATATGGATACAATTTAACAAAAAAAAGTATGTTTTATATGACTACTACAGATTTTTTTTCCGAATTTGCATTGTAATTTACCCGGTTTAAGAAAATATAAAGAATAAAATACTTTCCCATATGGAACAGACTTTTTCAAGACACAGTATACTCTTAGCGATATCTACATTTACCTTTTCAAACTACTACTTAGCTGTGGGAACAGAAATATTCATGAAAATATAATTTAGCTATTTTCTGGATAGTTGGATATCGTATTTGGTTTCAGCTTTAGAATATATTTAACAGAGGGTGCTACTTATTCTACCCTTCTATAGCGATATTTTACAAGCTTACAAGTTCTGTTTTTGTTATTATTCTTAGGGATCTGCTCCGCCTATAATATGAAACAATAAAAAATTTGAGGTCATGTTATAAAAGGAAATGTAAATATAATGAGAATTATTTACATATAATTATTAATTATTTTACAGTTTCTAGATCACAAGTCTAATCAGACTTAGAAGTCCTAATTAAAAACTTTGGCAAATTTGCTATATAAAACTTTTAGCAAATTCGCAATTGTTAAAATATTTTCGGGATAGGATAGATTAAATTTCGTCAACTGCCACTAAAGAAAGTTATGATTGAGGAATCTTAGCTTACAATTATTACAAACGTCAATATTAGAAAGTTATAGCCTTTGCGACGGTCATTAATTTGCATCTAGAAATTTTATATTTCATCTATTTATTTTTTTTTTATAATTTTGTTAAATCTTTATGGAAAAGTCCAGCAGATTGTATTCAATTTTATTACCGAAGGCGAATTGAAAAAATTATCAAAGTCTGTTTTATTGCTTCTTGAATAATACCTGTACCAGTATACTTGAACTAACCTGATCATTATAAATGTGTAATGTAAAATAATAGAGTTGTAGTAGAAGTGTAAAATAATAGAACAGTATATGTTTTATTTTGCTCAAAAAGTTTATCTTTCAGTCCTTAAAATTTACAAATTAAACATTATATATATAGGTTTTTTGTTATTAACTTGATATTTCTCGTTGTAATATTCTGATGTGAAAACTGTTTATTAAAAAAAAAATAATAATAATATAATAATTGAATGTAAATATTGGTTCACCACTTGTGTTGATTTGTCGATTACTGATTTTATATATGTATTTTTAAAACCTTTAAGATCAGACAAACTGCATTCTTTTTTCAATTATACTTGAATCTTTATCATAGTACGATTGCTATTATGATGTCTATACCATTTTTAAATTAGAAAAATAAATCATTACCACAGTAGGCAAACATATATTAATCTTATCTCCTGCAATTTAAAAAAACCTATTAATATAGGATATAATTATAAGTAAGGTGCCAGACAAAATATCTAATCAAGAATTTTAAGATG
Source organism: Pachyrhynchus sulphureomaculatus (assembly GCA_019049505.1). Classification (NCBI taxonomy): domain Eukaryota; kingdom Metazoa; phylum Arthropoda; class Insecta; order Coleoptera; family Curculionidae; genus Pachyrhynchus; species Pachyrhynchus sulphureomaculatus. The sequence continues at coordinate 129,547,558 of CM032456.1, forward strand.
TTTCAAATAAAAGTGTTTTTGTTGGTCACGGTTGTTGCTTTTTCTGGTAAGATCTAAAGCTTTTTCAATTTTCTTTTTCAGTGTTTAATAGACTTTTAATAAAAAAATAATTTCCTCCAAGGTTTTTTTTTCTATATTTTGTTCGAATATCTTCATTTACCTTATTCCGTAAAATTTGAAAATTTTGTTTTACACTCTTATGATGGGCAATATCAGTTAAGGAAAAAAATTTGGCACTTTAAAAATAAGACACGTAATATAAAATAGTATTTAGGTCATATCGCAAGAAAAAAAAAGCACGCGTTATTTTTTGTAAAACAACTGAGACACAAAAATATATTTTGTGTAGTTTTGCTAAACATACAATCGTTATATTTTGTAAGATAACTATAATTTTTCAAATGTGGTTCCCTTGACTGAGCCTTGATACAAAGTTATTGAACCTGTTTGTTACGATAAATATGCCTTAGTGCCTTATAGTAGTACGAGAATATCAATTTATGGTGGTACCTTCTTATTGTATTTAATATAAGAAAAAATTTCAACTTTCTATAGTTTTTGGTAACAAACTCAAATTGTTCATAATTGGTTTATGTATACTGCTAGAGTATAGTAAAAATACATTTTTAGAAAGACTAGTTTTATAAGTATGTTTTCACTTATTTTTACCCTCAATTCAATTTTATTTCATCTTGAGATTTTAATGTAAATTTTCTCTGTCATTCCCACTAAAAAACTTACTTTTGTCACTTAATCCACAAATGCATATCGATGTTCCTACTAGAATAAGAGAGAAATCTTCATCCATTCTTGGCTTTATTTGTAAAAGTTTTAATACAGTTTATTGCCATGTTAATAATTTTGATCTCTCGGAATACGAAACTATCTTAGATAACATCCCTAAGATACTCAAAATTCGCCTAGGAGCAGATAAAATTTTTTTCAGGTAAAGTGTTAATAATTTTTATATTCTATACATTTACCATAAATTCTGATTGGAATAGACTTTTTTTTTTATTTCAATCTTCTTCAGGGATTTTATGATACCATCTGTCTAGTCTATAAAATAGATTTTCCTGTTAAAACGAAGAAAAATGAACATTAGATCACAAGGGATATTAAAATATCATAATCACTTTCGGTGATTACGTAGTGTCCACAAGTTTGCAATTCTTAGCGTAAATTTCTTAAATTATTAAAACGCCTAAAAAACAAAGAAAAAGTTGAAAAATAATTTATCGTCTGAAAGTCCGAAGTATTCCTTTTATAGACTTTTTTAAACTCTGGAATTATTAATGACCTCTAGCGCAGTGTGACAGTAAGCTAGCCAAATCAAAACAAATTCGGTTGTCAACAATCAAATTTTATGACTTCTGTTCGTACTAATTAATAATGCCTTATTTTTTACTTTAACAGTAGATCGACATAATCCTCTATTTTTTCTAAATATAAAATTTTGTGATGTTACTTTAGATAAAAATTTTTTGGGTTACCTTTGTAAGAAAACTTATTGTCAAAAGGACAAGATATCAGTTAAGTAAATAATATATATATATATATATATATATATATATATATATATATATATATATATATATATATATATATATATATATATATATATATATATATATATATATATATATATATATATATATATATATATATATATATATATATATATATATATATACATATATATATATATATATATATATATATATATATATATATATATATATATATATATGTTCGTTCATTTCAAGCGTATATGGAAAAAAAAATCTCCAAACTTTGTGAGAATATTCTCTTAATTTCTCCGAATATTTGCATAAAATTGTAGATTTTAAGATATTAGTAGTTACGATCTACAGCAGTTCAAAGTTGACCAAAAACGTAATATTTGCTAAAACCGTGCTTAGAACTCTAAATTGAGTGAAAGCGAAGCAAGAATAAAAAAAAACTAGAGATACATTTTTTTAGCAAATTTTCCATGCCTATTAAAAAAAATTATCATTTTGTTTCATGAAATTTCACATACCTTTTTAGCCATTTTAAGTGTCAAAATTGGCCAAAAATTGGGTGCTGCTATGTTTTTTTTTTTTTTCTATAAACTTCTAAATTTTTAGAGTAAGATCATAAAAAATCTTAAAATTATAGCTATTGTACTAAAAATCTCCCATTTTTCTTTTTTATTTCAATGCAAAAAAAGTCATTTTTAAAGCGAAATTTTTTTAATAATTACATCATATTTCATTTATTTCTTTATAAATATATATATATATATATATATATATATATATATATACCTACATATATGTTTACTTACCTAATTTCTTGAAAACAAGAAAATTAAACAACAAAAATATTAAAATATTTTTTAATATTTATTTATTTTTACCTAGAACTATGCAATATTTACATTAAAAATTGTTATATTTAGTATAACCAAGTAAAATTATTTTAATTCAAGAAACGCATCTTCGATAGAATTTAAGTCCATTTTTGATTTCCTGTTGCTTCAAAAATGACAAGAAAATGCGAAATTTTACTACAGCTAATAGAGTTCAATATTTTTAGCTTCAAGCAAGTTATACCTAGATTTAGAAAAGTTTTTTCGACCAATCCTGTAATAAAAAGGCATAACTTTTTATTAATTTTTTTTAATTACTGTGTTTTATAATTTGAACATTATTATCTGTAGTTATAAGCTTTCATACAATTTATATTGTTATATTATAATAATATTTTTAATTTAATTAAATTTTATAATTACATCAGATAATCTTACTTATGGTACAGTGGCTGTTCACGTACATGAAATCGATTATAAATTCATTAAAGGAAGAATGCCCAACAATAAAAAAAAATTTATTATTTTTCAGACGGAGCACCACAACAATTTAAAAATTTCAAAAATATGTTCAATTTATATTTTCATAATAAAGATTTTAGGATGCCAGCAGAGCGGTACTTTTTTTCCTTCAGCTTATGGAAAAGGTCCATGTGATGGCCTAGGTGGAAGTGTTAAATGGGCTGCTGCATCAGTTAGTTTAAAACTCCCAGATGACAAACACGGAAAGTGGCCATTTTAAATAAGTAAATTTTATTTTTTCACGTTCTGAAAATTATTCAATTAATAAAAAAAAATTAAAAAAAGATTTACGAACACAAGCAGAATATTGAATTTGAGAAATCGACATGGAATTATACCCACGAAACATGGATTAAAAGCAAAAATAAACTCAAATTTTACCGAAGAAGCCTTTCTTGAACTACCAACTACATTTGAATTCAAATAATTTTGCTTAGTTATACTAAATATAATAATTTTTAATGTAAATATTGCATAATTCTATGTAAAAATAAATTAATATTACAAAATAGTTTAATATTTTTGCTGTTTAACTTTCTTGTTTTCAAAAAATTATGTAAATAAACTTATGTGTAGGTATATATATATATATATATATATATATATATATATATATATATATATATATATATATATATATATATATATATATACCTTTTTTTCAATTTAAAAATGACTTTTTTGCGTTTAAATAAAAAAAAAAAAATGGGAGATTTTTACTAAAATAGCTATAATTTTAAGGGTTCTTATGATCCTATTCTAATAATTTAGGACCATATAGATTTTTGAATGAGGAATCCATTTTTCGTAGTTCAAAAAAAAGATGACAGCACCCAATTTTGGCAATTAAAATAGCCAAAAAGGTATCTGCAAGGTCACAAAAAGTTAGAATGATAATTTTTTAAAAAACTGAGAGAAAAAACACGATTTTAGCAGATTTTACGTTTTTGGCCAATTTTGAACTGCTGTACATCGGAACCATTAATATCTAAAAATCAAAAATTTTAGACAATTATTCGGAGGTACTAAGAGAACATTCCCACAAAGTTTGAAGAAAAAAAATTCCACGTACGTCTGAAATGGACTAACAAGTATATATATATATATATATATATATATATATATATATATATATATATATATATATATATAAATATATATATATATATATATATATATATATATATATATATATATATATATATATATATATATATATATATATATATATATATATATATATATATATATATATATATATATATATATATATATGTATATATATATATATATATATATATATATATATATATATATATATATATATATATATATATGTGTATATATATATATATATATATATATATATATATATATACATATTTGTTTTATAATCTTGCGGAGCTACGTTATAATATAAACTAAAAATAAGAGACAATGGTATGACCCAAAATTTTCAAAACGTAATTTACTTAGTCTTTACAAGGTTCCACAATAATTATGAACATACAACAGCGAGTTGAATATGAAGCATTTAAAGTATAGCCAAAGTGGTATTAAGAGTATTCTGGGTAGTATATTGAATTAATTAATGTAGATTACACATATTGGATAATCTCTTTCCTTGATATTTGGTCTTTTTCTGCGCTATGTATTAAGAATTTTTAACGAAACTAAGAATTCTATCTAAACAAAAACCAAGCAAGATAATGTACTTAAAATGAAAATAAAACCGGCCAAGTGCAAGTCGTTGGTTTAATTCTTCATTGTTTAACAACGTGAGTTTTACAATTTGGGGGATTAGTCATCATTTACTTTGTGTAAATTCTTGTTCTGATCAACATGCTTCAGTTAACGTTATATATTTGTAAGGACCCTTTACTTCACCTGTCTGTATATAGCAGGCTAACATTTAATAGCCGAAATATGCCGCTGTACATCAACTTAACCAGTTATGATCTAATAAAACATTACCAACCAATAAAAATTAATTTGCTTATTATCAAGTCAAAAAGGCATCTTATTCTATTGATATAATGAATTAGTTTGTATTCTTTGTAAATATTCACACGTGACTGATACTTATATGATTATTATATTATTAATAATTAAACATATCAACCACAATAACTGTGCATCATTGAGTCTACCTAAATTAAAGAGCGTAGTGTTTCGCCTGTAAAAGTGTTTTCGAATGTATGTTTAATATTCTTCATGTTATAATATTTCCCACCTTTCAAAATACTCCTTAGGTTAGATTACCTAGCAAGTTGTACCTATATTAAAATACTTTAGATCTACTGGTGGTAAACAATTAGCAGTAGTTTTCTACTACATACAGTTACTTTTCCGCTTTTAGTATAACCCTTTTTCAACATGGGATATAAGAGACCGTATAAAATAATTATATTTTAGCAATAGTAAATGTAAGAATCCCATAAATATTCAACAAAATAGGACAAAATAATAACACTTAATATTTCCACAGTCCTAGGATAAATTAGAATTAAGAGGCAATTAAAAGCTTTTAATATATAGGTGGATAGATTAGGAAAGGCAATGGTAAACCACCTGTAGTATCATGCCTAGTATGGCCCTCTCACTTTGGTCCTTTGGAACCGGCATTAAATTGTAGGTCCCTTTTGTCTATAGTACACTTAAAAAAGCAACAACCACAGGCAAGGGTGACAGGGTCGCCACCTCAAGAAGAAGGAGAGATAGATGGCTAAGGCTAGGTAGCTTAAATGTCGACAGCACTTATAATACCATTTATTTTAGCATGTTTGGCATTAAAAATAATTAATGGAGATTTAGCGGAAATATCTGACTATCCTTATGCTTGTTCCATTCAAGTCAATCATACACACATTTGTGGAGGAAGTATTATAAGTCCGCAATATATACTAACAGTTGCGTCTAGGCTTGTTGATGGTAATTATAGGTAAGTACAAAAATTCAATCCTTTACCACGTGTAGGTGAAAATCTTTAATGTTTAAGTTTCATGCAACATAACATACACGAAAAAAATGTGTTTCTGAAATGTCAGGAAGGAGTATAATTCATTTTATATTCTGAAAATACTTTAGTTAAATTTATCAGTTTAAAATTTGAAAGTTTAGGTATAGCCGCTATGTGAGATTATCAAGAAATTTTGAATTTTGAGAGGCGTGATCGATTTTTTTTAGTGCAGCTTAGACTACCCTTTATAAAAATCAGTTTAAAGTTAAAAGTAAAAAGAATGGGAGAGATAAGGAAATTGATATTGCTTCGTCAAATTAACAGTAGAATTGTTCATCTAAAGTGAGAATACAATGCAACAAACTAATAAAAATATGTCAAAATAATCAATTTAATATACAGCTTCTATAATCAGAAGAACATCCATACTTAAACAAGATGCAGCACACAAGAAATCTAAAATCAATTATTTACTTTTGAAATAAAACAAAATACTACTCTACAAGTAAATGACCTAAAAGCCTCTAAAGAATAACATGCGGCTTAAATTGTTGTATAGTTAAGGCAAAAATTGTATGTCGGTTTTCAAAACGAGAAAGAAAGATTTATCAATCCAGAAATCTGAATAAACGCTTTAGATAGCCTAAACTACGAAAATGCTGAGATAATGTATTAGCACAGAGTAGACGAAAACCCTCTAGGTAAAAAAGATGTAAAATTGTTGTAGAAAATCTTCGAGAATATCAGAGACAAGAAAGCAGCGGAAGAAGTACTCAGATTGTAAAATAAAAATTATCACAAAAAAAATTAAAGTGCGACAATAGAATAAAGACTTCGTTGTTCCAGAAAAAAAATGTACTACTTAAAATGGCTTAGCATTAAGTAAGAATAATAGAAATAAATATCGCGAAAAATGAACAACTAGAAGAGTAAAAACAAAAGCTAAGATAAAAATATTGGATAAAACACGCCAAGAAAATACTTAGTTAAGAGGAAAGAACGGCTCACAAAGGTGGAATAATAATGCATATGGAAAATTAGACTCAATATTATGAACTACTATTAACCGAGAATATGCACGGTACATTTATTATAAGATATTCGGATTTACTGCAAAAAAAAACACATTGTAGTTACAACCGTAGAATGTAGTATGACAACTTAAAAATAGACGACCTGTAGGTCTGGAAAGAATTCCTACAAAAGTAATCAATTGTAGGGTGAAAGAGACACCTATGGAGCACCAGTTGAACACCATTTTTAAGCCTCATCTCTCGTATGAACACACCCGAAATTTCAAGTCGATCTGTCAAGTCATTTATTGCTTATCAGCTGATTAAGGTAGATGTGTTTAAATATTACTTAAAAATGGAAAAAATCGAATATCTCGAAGTGATAAAATTCTTTGTTTTGGAAGGTTTATCGGCAACCGAAATTCATGCAAAGTTAGTGAAAGTGTTAAAGAAGTATGCTTCTTTATTTCCTAGTGTTCACAGATGGACTCTAGAGTTTAAACGTGGTCATACATGCATCAATGATGATTCACGTTCAGGAGGTCCAAAAACTACAAAAACTGAAGAAACTGATGTGCAAGTACAAGGTATGGTAACGGAAAACAGTTGATTAACGGTAGATAATTTAGCTGAGGCTATAGGTACCTCACATGGATCAGTACGTGAGATATTAACTAATGTTTTGGGTATGGGAAAGCTATTCACAAGATGGGTGAGCTTCTTGCTTGCTTGCTAACATCGGAACAAAAATGCACTCGAGAGAAATTTTCTAAACAACATCACAAAGAACAAAACTGATTTTGTGCATCAATTTGTAACTACGGATGATACTTGGGTTTACCATTATTATCCTGAACTGCGACAACAAACTGCACAGTGGACTGAGGAAATGAATTGAAAATGTACGTCTATCAATGGAAGTGAATGGTTTCTAATGAAGAATATTGAAATCAAGGAACTAAGCTAATATGATCATGTATATGCTTAAAGGGCTTGAGATGAATACCACCAAATTGTATAAAACCTGGAAGACCATAGAGGAAATCTTCATAGCAGTAAAGTCATAGAGGGTCAATGGAATAACAGGAAGTTACTCATCGGACAACGTCAAATGATGTATTAATCTGATCATAATATCAAGAATTAGTAGAATTAGTGTTCTATAGAGTACACTAAAAACTATAGGCATAATTCTTCTGTATTTCTCCATTGTCGTCTAAATCAGTGATGATGACGTTACTTCAATCTTCTTGCCGGCTTCTTTAGAACGTGTTTCGAAAATTGACTTATTCGAAATCTAGCACGAAACTGTTTCGGGTTAGATTCCGTAGAAGCTCTGCAAAAGCCGGCAGAACTGTCAGCACGTCAGCATAATTTATTCCATTAACGTACAAGAAATCCAGAAGAACTATAGCTATAAGCTCTATAACCGGTGGAAGTTTCCTGTCAAATATATAGAAACTGTATAGAATTTTTCCGATTGATTTTATGAGTTCCCTGCGGTTAATTATTTTTGAGATGCTAAATTAAGGCTTTAATTAAAAAAGTAATGCCCAAAAATATATAACTAAGAAATATCAAAACACAAAGGCTGTTCAATTTAAATTAACAAGGTTAGTAGAGTTTATAATCTAACCAAAATCGTATTCAACCTTCAAATTTCACTACTTCTTGTAAAATTGTTATAAAATTCGGTATGTGCAATATTAAAATCATTATAGATTTAGATGAGAGTTTCAAAAAATTTTTTTCACCCGAACAACGCACCTAATTTTTATTTATTAACTTTTGTTAATACAGGAAATGATCTTTTTTGAACTCTACTAGCAGTTTTTACAATGTATATATATATATATATATATATATATATATATATATATATATATATATATATATATATATATATATATATATATATATATATATATATATATATATATATATATATATATATATATATATATATATATATATATATATATATATATATATATATATATATATATATATATATATATATATATATATATATATATATATATATATATATATATATATATATATATATATATATATATATATATATATATATATATATATATATATATATATATATATATAGATATATATATATGTATACTACTGTGATCAAAAATAGTAAGATCGCCCGGGTATTTCCAAATCGGATTAATTTTTTTTCGTTAGGTTGGTAGGACCTCAACTGTCATCTGTGTCAAATTTTAAGACCATAGCGTCAGTAGTTAATCAGATTCGTTTGCATTCGTTCAACAACAAAAGTGCGTTTTTCGATTTTTAACATGAGAAAAAATTCAACAAAGAGGTTGAATTAAATTTTGTTTTAAAAATGGGGTTTCGGCTTCCCAAACGTTCGAAATGATAACAAATTTGGGCCGATAACTCTGTTTCATCACGATAATGCGCCTTCTCATTCAGCATTGGTACTTCGCGACCTTTTCGTCAAAAATTCAACTCCGTCGGACTTCTGGCTATTCCCTAAAATCAAAAAACCACTTCGAGGACATCGTTTTGAGTCGATTGAGGAGACTAAAACCGAATCGAAGAAGGCTTTAAAGGCCATTCCAGAAATCGAATTCAACAACTGTATCGAAGGGGGGATTACTTTGAAGGGGACGAAATAAATTTTGAAAAATAAATAACTCGTTTGCGTTTTATTTCAAAAGTCTTACTATTTTTTGATTACAGTAATATATATATATATATATATATATATATATATATATATATATATATATATATATATATATATATATATATATATATATATATATATATATATATATATATATATATATATATATATATATATATATATATATATATATATATATATATATATATATATATATATATGTATATATATATATATATATATATATATATATATATATATATATATATATATATATACCGGTGAACAAAAAAATCGACTGAGACTATTTAGCTTCATTTAACAAGAATCTTAGAATTTAGCGTTCATATATTTTTACGGATTTTGGTATCATCTGATAGCCTAATCTATTGTCCTTCTAATGATACCTAATTCCATAGCATACCTCATGCCTTTTGCTGATTAAAATGACTGAAAGGGGAAATAAGAAAAACAAGGATTGAAAATAAGGGGAAGAATCAAACAAATTTTAAGTTTAATAATTTTTTTTATAAAAACCAAAATCAATATTATGTATTACCTTTATTACTGCTTCCAGCCGATTTTTCATGGAGCGGGTGAATTTTTCACTACTGGCTGTGGGATTCTCTCCCACTCTCCCGCCATCGCAACCTTTAAGATTTCTGGTTCGAATCCTTCTTTTGAGCTCATTGCTCCATTAGATTGAAGTCAGGACTTCGGGCATGCTTGTCTAGTGTGGGTATGCCACTTACGCCAGGTATTGCCGTACCAATACAGAAGCATGTGGAATTGCATTATCGTACATAAGCACAAAGCTATCGCCAACAAATACAGGGTAAGGAACGACATGTTCCCGCAGGATCTCCTGGATGTACCGGTGAGCAGTTAATCCATCGCTACAAGTCTCACCAGTCACGAAAACCAAATCGGGTTTCACATCTAGTGAGATGCCTCTCCACACCATGTCAGAACCTCCTCCGTAGGACCGTTTCAGTTATGTAGCATTAGGCATAGCGGTCCTCTGGCCTTCTATATACTCGTCTTCTTCCATGATTGCTAAGTAGGCACATTTAGGACTCGTCGGAGAATAAAACCGAGCATCAGGTTAACTTCTTCTGACTGTTCAATGACTGACAGTCCAACCATGAACTTGTCGAAGCTCCTGCTGGACCTCAGCACCGGTCAATTGACGATTTTTTAGAGTTGTGTTGACAATGGTCGTCTAACTCTCAGGCACTTCTTCTTCCTCCTAATACTGGTTTCCGTATAAAGGCGCCAGTCTCTTGGTAAAGTCTATAGATTCTGGAGACAGCTGACTGGCTTAAGTGCAGTTGTGCAGCGATTACACGTTGGCTATTTCCTTCTTGCAATAGGGCAATCACTCGTGCCGTTTCTTCCGGGGTGATAGCCATTTTCCGATGATGTAATTAGTGAGCAGATATAGCAGAGATGTTAATGGTTCAAATTCCGATAAAGAAATGATAGGAAAATGCAGTTGCATATGTTTTTATAGGGACGCAACGAGTACGTTGCTGAGCGAGCAAAAACGGTTCTACTGAGTAAAACAGTTTTAATCATTAAAAAGTACTTTGGCTATTGTTATTAAAATTAGGGTAATTTTTTAACTTAGTCTACTTGGAAATTTTTTTAATAAAAAGCTTGAACCAAAATGTAAGGTTACTACACACATTATTACACATTTAAACAAATTTCCTAATTTAATAATAAGAAACTATTCTAAAAATTGTTATCTTTTAAAATAATTAATTCCTGACATACATACACACGTTTAATATTTGAATAAGTAGAAATTTTAATGCTGTAATTCATTAAAATTTTATTTGCGTGATTATAAAGCTAATCTAACCAGTATAATAAATAAACTGGGGTAGGTCGAAAGTCATTCGCCTGCTTCATTTCTTCTGTTCCGCCCAAAAAATGCTTTCTTTTGATGGGCGCGCCGTCGCGACTACCGGGGCATTAAAGATTTTTTTTGGGTGCTTGGGTGCTTAGGTGTATCGTATTGTTTTTGTTATTAGTGGCATCTTTTTTGTTTTTTGATTATTTCTTTTGTTTATCAATGTTTTTACCTTTTTTAAGGACTTGACGTAATTTCCACATTTTTTTGTGCAATATTTTTTATAGTATTGGGCATAAATATTTAACCATTTTTTTAAGCTTTAGCGCTAAATTCTGAAGTAGACGGCTCACTATTTAAATGTGGTAATCTATTCGGAGACGTCGGGTTGCTGAGTAATTTGCTGTTTTCATTATTCATAATAATAAAAGCATCTTATAAGACTGATATGCTTTCATTACTTGAGTTTGTTTAAGAGAGGGAACATTCATATTTTCAGCTGCTTTAAACAAATTTTCGGGAAAAATGTTTTTGTCCACGGGCCAAATTCCAGCTGTTTTAAATCCGTTCACAATAGTGCCTATAATAGCAGCTCTTTGGTAAGCTTCTGAAAATAAACTTTCAACTAGATATTGCGTTATTTGACGACCTGGATTTGTCCTCAATCATTCTGTTGTTTGAATATTTTGCTCATAGTAGTAAAGCCTAACAGTTGTACCATTATTATATCCTATTACCCTTTGCTATGTTCAGCGCTTCTAGCGTTGTATTTCAACGCAACAAAATGATTCATCTGTTTTAGAAATCAGTTTGATTTAACATAGCCACTGTCTGGAATGTTGACAACACTCTCAGAAGGTGTGCAATTCCCCAATTCATGATTTTGTCTCATTCTTTTGAATTTTGATGGGACAAGCTGTCTAGCCACACTGGCACAACACTCCACTTATGATTGCATCGATTTGTTTTTTTTTCTATATCGTGGAAAATTCACTTTCATCAACGTTAAATATTTTTGTGTTAATGTTTTTTTAGATTCGATTTGCCCTACTCTCCTCTCTCAGCTATTCTAGCCCGTCACTAAGAAATTATTTCTTTTTTTGCCTCCAAAATTTTATTTGCTTCATTGGAAATAGCCGCCTTTCATGGGCAGGTTAATTTCGTAAATGACTTAGTAAAATGCAGTTATGCGCCTTTTCTAAATTTTTCAAAAATTTCAAAGTTGAAAATAAAGTATTGAATGTGCTTCTACATGGCCCCACGAGACACCCATTTCAATATATGTAGTGAATTTCAAAACATTATATATATATATATATATATATATATATATATATATATATATATATATATATGTATATATATATATATATATATATATATATATATATATATATATATATATATATATATATATGTATATAAAATATAAAATAATGTGGTGTCAATATATAACAAAAAAAAAGGTTGAATTGAGGTGGCTAAAAATTACTTATAACATTATTTTCTCTTAACCTATTTCAGCGCTGAAAATTTAACCGTACATGCTGGATCATCCTTTTATAAGATAGATGGTCAGTTTGAAGATGTCTGTGAAATTATTATACATCCTAGCTTCAACGAGTCAGAGGGTCTTTCAAATAATCTTGCTGTTTTAAGATTATGTTCACCTTTGGTAAGTGAAACAATACTAACAGCGCGAATAAAAGTAGAAACACTTCCAGAGAAAATTATTACCACACACCTGTTATAAATCAGAAATAACATTAACTGCCCAATTTTTGGGATCCTATATAAGGACATTGTTTCCAATTTCGTTGGTCTGTCTGTGTTTAAACAATATCGCTGTAGGTGAAGGCGGTAAAAGTTGGGTAGGAGGATTTTGTTGGCTACTATAATTAAAACATTTCCATATAATTACCTATATATATATATATATATATATATATATATATATATATATATATATATATATATGTATATATGTATATATATATATATATATATATATATATATATATATATATATATATATATATATATATATATATATATATGTATATATATATATATATATATATATGTATATATGTATATATATATATATATATATATATATATATATATATATATATATATATATATATATATATGTATATATGCCATTTAATTGATCAGATGGATATAAGTAAATATCTGTATACAAGTGTCCCATAGTGTAGGTACTGAATCAATATATAATTTATTATATATACTCAATAAATTAATTAATAATTTATTATTATTTAGTATTACGCTTGACAATGTAGAAAACCTACGAAACTGCAGTAGAAGATAAATAAAAAATAAGTGATAAATAACAAAGTAATTCCTTTCATTTCATATAAAAATTTAAAATGTACTGTCACAAAGTAACGGACACCTCGATTATACAATTTAATAATTTATTTATACTTTATACTGTTTCTATGTTAATTTGATTTTTGATATTTTAATATTTCAAATATATTGGAACAGACACTGGCTCACCGGAATAAAAGGGTGACCAAAAATACTTACAGCAAATGAAAAACTTTTTTATTTAGAGTTTTTCTAAATAGTTTTTCAGCCTATGGGAGTTCGACATACTTTAAACCTTCTGACATTGCCAAAATTTTGTGTGATTATCGAAAAATATTGATTTTTCTTTGGAAAATATTAGAAATATTATACATCCTAGCTTCAACGAGTCAGAGGGTCTTTCAAATAATCTTGCTGTTTTAAGATTATGTTCACCTTTGGTAAGTGAAACAATACTAACAGCGCGAATAAAAGTAGAAACACTTCCAGAGAAAATTATTACCACACACCCTGTTATAAATCAGAAATAACATTAACTGCCCAATTTTTGGGATCCTATATAAGGACATTGTTTCCAATTTCGTTGGTCTGTCTGTGTTTAAACAATATCGCTGTAGGTGAAGGCGGTAAAAGTTGGGTAGGAGGATTTTGTTGGCTACTATAATTAAAAACATTTCCATATAATTACCTATATATATATATATATATATATATATATATATATATATATATATATATATATATGTATATATGTATATATATATATATATATATATATATATATATATATATATATATATATATATATATATATATATATATATATATATGTATATATGTATATATATATATATATATATATATATATATATATATATATATATATATATATATATATATATGTATATATGCCATTTAATTGATCAGATGGATATAAGTAAATATCTGTATACAAGTGTCCCATAGTGTAGGTACTGAATCAATATATAATTTATTATATATACTCAATAAATTAATTAATAATTTATTATTATTTAGTATTACGCTTGACAATGTAGAAAACCTACGAAACTGCAGTAGAAGATAAATAAAAAATAAGTGATAAATAACAAAGTAATTCCTTTCATTTCATATAAAAATTTAAAATGTACTGTCACAAAGTAACGGACACCTCGATTATACAATTTAATAATTTATTTATACTTTATACTGTTTCTATGTTAATTTGATTTTTGATATTTTAATATTTCAAATATATTGGAACAGACACTGGCTCGCCGGGAATAAAAGGGTGACCAAAAATACTTACAGCAAATGAAAAACTTTTTTATTTAGAGTTTTTCTGAATAGTTTTTCAGCCTATGGGAGTTCGACATACTTTAAACCTTCTGACATTGCCAAAATTTTGTGTGATTATCGAAAAATATTGATTTTTCTTTGGAAAATATTAGAAATATTAAAAATGGTCATACAGATTTCGCAATAAGTGTTTTGGAGAGGTCCTAGCGAGTATTTTTAAAATAGAAATTCAAAAATTTGAAAATAACTTTCTTAAAAACACTATTTTTTTCGGAATTTTATCTTTTAAAGCTGATAATATGGTCTACAAAAATACCATACTAGAAACATGGATGGCGTGGATGGATATTGCGTCTAAATGTCATTAAGGGAGTCTTCTGAAAATATATAGGTTTCCATCAGTGATTAAAATAAGTTTACCTCTTTTATTCTACCCTTAAAAAATACCATAATGCTTAAAACATTAGATGTTACATTTTAAATTTCCTCGATATTATTATTTAACGTCTGTTCGTCAATTTATAATTTTTAAATAGTTAAATGTTTAAATTAGGGAAGTGGTGGCCGAAATTTGTTTTTTTAATAGATATTCGATTCGATGCTCATCACGAGTTAAATTTTCTATGCGGAGATTAAAGTACCCGCCGTCCGAGGTATCTAAACTGCCCGTTATAGATTTCCAGATAGTCCCTACTATAATAAACCACGTCTTGACAAAAAAAATATATAATTTGGTTATATTTTTGATGTAACGAACCAGCGATTTGACTTAGGAAGCTTCCGTGCGTCTGTGCTTCGACTTTCAGAGTTTGTATTTTTGGTTTCGGATTTTCAAACATTTTAAATAGACCGAATACGATTGTGTCATTGTTAGAGATAGCTTTTGCCAGGTGAGTCCGTATGTTATTTGGCACTTTAATAACGCATTCTTAATGGTCCAGTGGTGTTATTTATTAGTATAGTGGGGTGAGTTGAGAGGTTGCGGTTGATGATAGCACGAAGAATTAGAAAAGAAGAGTTTCGACTTATTAGTAGTAGGGTTTTAATCGGTCGAAATTAATTTTAGAAATTTGTTTTGTTTCTAAGTTTATTGCTTTCACCGAAGTTCAGAATGTGTTCCAAATTTTGAAAGGGTCACTGAATTGGTTTTGTGCTTTATCTTTTACTTGTGGTTCTTTTACCTATACTTTATATTCAGCCTCTCCCAACCTTCGCTTTTTTTGTCTTTGTATTTTAGTGCTTGCGATTCTGTAGTAGTATTCCATGCGATTGTTTAGGTTTTTAAAAT
The DNA here is from genome assembly GCA_019049505.1 of Pachyrhynchus sulphureomaculatus. Lineage (NCBI taxonomy): Eukaryota > Metazoa > Arthropoda > Insecta > Coleoptera > Curculionidae > Pachyrhynchus > Pachyrhynchus sulphureomaculatus. The sequence goes on from CM032456.1 coordinate 129,563,861, forward strand.
ATTTGGTTGTTAGTTATTGTTGATTATACAGGGTTTCTGGTGGCCTACTTTACGTATGACCGAAATTTAATTAGTAAGGTTTAAAGCTGTGAGTTTTTTGTATTATTATAACGAACAATAATAACGTAGAGGAGAATAACAAGTGGGTGTTCACTAGATTCTCAGTAGTATATACTCTGAGCGTTTCCATAAGGGTCGCATCAAATCTTTCCAGGAAACCATTCGATTAACACTGGAAAATATTAATTTTATGTCATAAAGTATCATAGGTTCTCGAACCTTCGGACCACCTTCACAATGGAATTTAGTGGCGTACCATTATATTTGAAAAATAATACTGATTAGAATTTTTTATTCCCCAAGGGATAATCCTGAGTGAATTTTTATAGTAGTAACTTAAACCAGAATTGCCAATGCGTAATTTCGCGTCGAGGACTCAAATATACCGATGTTAATTCATCCGAGTTTTAGGTGTTTTAGTGATAATAAGAGTGGTGCTAAGATTACTAGAAATTTTTATATTTTGACAAATTTCACAATTTTTGATAAATCTTTCTACATCTTTGGTAAGCTCTGACCAATTATATTTTGTTTTAATCTGTTTTATAGTCTCGTTAATTTCGCGATACAAGTTGTCTTTTCCGTTATGTCATTGATCTAAAGTGATTGGTCCTCGAGTCCTGACAATATTTTCAGTAATTTTTAATGTTATGTCTTTTTCGGTTAAAATCAAAGATAGAATTTCTAATATGGTTAAGCTTAAAACATTTCCGATGCAATAAGTGTCTACATACACTACACACATATATTAAATTTGTTTTGTAAAGGATAGAAAAACAGATTTACTTTTCGGATCGAATTTTAAAGGAATAAAATATTTCCTATCTGTGATTGTTTAGCTAGGCAAGATATTTATAAATTTAGAAGATTCTTTAGAAATATTATCGATAATTTTGTAAAGAAAATTTTTCATTTTATTTTGCCAAAAGAAAGAAATATTCTTGTGAGCTTTGTTTAGTAACTAGGCAAATGACGCTTCAAATTTGAAATAATCATTATTTGATTGAGTCTTATAAAGACTAGCAAGCAGTTTCGATTTTGTCAAGATCTTCCCTGTTTTCGTCATCATCCTCCTAAGTTTTTTGAATTCCGCTTGTCTATTGTCGGATTCTGTCATCTTTGTTGGTTGCATCTGGTATAGTTACCTTGGAAGTTTGTGCATTCTTGGAAGTGGTTTATTTTCATTGGGGTAGCGCGACCACATTTTTATTTATACATCCCGGTTTGTACTCCATTTTATAATCGCACTCTTCTAGTTTTAAACGCCATCTGGCTAGTATACTTCATAAGTGGAAAAAAGCCATGTTTAAAGCCTGTGGTCTCTGATAAGGATGAATATTCGACCGTTCAGGTACGGTCGAAAGGGCTTCATGGTACAAATAACAGTTTGTATTATTGATAAGAAGGGGTCTTCAAAATTAGGATGATTAAGACTTGGATTAGAGACAAGGGTATTTTTAGTTCCTCGAAAGGTCACTAACACTCGGAGACAAGACACAACCAAATGTTTTTTGAATATCTTTTGGGTCAGTTCCTATCTGTTTAAATTTAGGTGCAAGTTCAAGGATCATGAAATATTTGCAAGTAACAAATGAGAGTAACCTACAGTACAGTCGTTTAACTTGGGGTAATCAATGACTACACGCTATTTTGTTTACCACAAGCATCCAGTTTTTTTGGGACAACTTACAATGGTCATAACTAGGAGGAAAGAACCGATGATACGTTTGCTTAACATTGCGTCAATTTGGGATTTTTCCTCTTTTTTTTTTGGTTTTGAGGCAATCTATAAAATTAGGGTTAGGACTAGACGAGCGTTGCTCATATCCATTGTGTGTTTTATTTCGTTCGTGAATGTTAGGTAGTCACCGTCAAGGTAAGAAATGTTCGCAAAATCTATACACAAGTTAGTTATTAGCTTCCCTTTCTTCTTCATTTAAATAATCTGTTCTTAGTTCATTTTTTATAACACAGAATTTGTTAGACTGTAATTTTTCTCAATTATTTTCTGTATTAAAATTATAAAATGGTTCAGTACTGCCATGTATCGGTTCTAAAATCATATCCGAAAAATCGACAATTTTGGGAATTGCGTTTGCGTTTTTGATTAAAGTGAGTTTGTTACCTCTTACTAATGCATTAGGAATTCTGACCTTGTTCTTACCCTGCGCAACTAGGGAGGTGTCATTGTTTGAAAAGTTACATTACAATTTAGAAATCTCTTATTCTAGCTTTAACTGAAATTTGGTTTTGTTTTTTGCTAGTCAAAAATAGTATTTTTTTTTTGTTCATCATCTATCTTACATAAAGGAATATTTTTAGAGTTCCTTGTCAATTGTTTATTTTATAGATCAATTACTCATTTATATAGTTCCAAATAATCTATATCTAGATTGTAAATATAAACTTTGTATGGGTGATTGGTGTTGAAAGGAATAAAAGTTATAAAAATTTTGATTTTTATAACTTACATTTTCCGGTGACCTAATTTTTAAATGTATTTTCTTTAAAAATAGAGATCTCATCGCCAGAACCTATTAAAAACTTAAATTCTTAAGTGACATCCTTTATATAATACAGATAATTTAAACAAACAATGAAGTTGATTTATAGAATTTTTGGCCGAAAAAGTTTTTATTCGAGTCCATATAGTTTAATTTTATGGTCCAAACGTATGATTGTTGGTCTTGTAAAGGGTCTCTGACTTTACATGGTTCATTCGTGGGTTCTTGTAGCACGGTGAACGAGAAAGAATCTTGAAAATTTACGCGATGTAAATTTTTCACTAGATCTTGAGTCTGATTATAATCATCTTATTGGGTCGAATCTGCAGTAGGTTAAGCGTATTTTAAATCATCGTATTAATACGTGTATTGGTAATTATTGTATAGACAGTCAATGTTTCCGTGATAGATCCTTTGTGGATTAGGTCGCAAACTGAGATCTCTATTGGACATCATAGGGCGATCCTGTGGTGGATTATTATATTGTAGAGGTCCCGAATAATTTTGGAAGGAGCTACTTGTTCGCTATGGATAATTTGGGATTATTGGATGGAGTGGTGTTTTAAGGCCAGAATTCGGAGAAGAATTGTAGTGTTGTTCCTAGATATTTTACTTTTACGTTCACATTTAAAATATTTTTGGGGTTAAGGAATTAGCCTTTTAATTACTTTATTTTTGGAAAGTGCGATTTAACTATCCTTTGATTTTCACGGTAAGATAGCTGTATCTCTTAATTCGCACTTGAGCTTCCAATAAATTCGTGGGATCCCTATGGGGCTGAGTTCGCCTAGTTTGGGTTCTAATCGATTTAGTAATGTATTTAAAGTCGAAGTATCGATTAAGGAAGTTTGTGCTATCTTTCGGATTTGAGTTAGATTTGAAATTTGTATGCTCGCATGCATTTTCCTCTTTAGAACTTGTATTATCTTATAAAAAGTAGGTGGTGACTCATTTGGTAAATGTTTTAGAGGTTGCAAGTCTTGTGTGAGGGAAGTAAGATCCCTAGAGTCGCCAATATGCAAGTTAATTGATTATTTTTTATCAATAAATTAATTTGGATTTCTAAAATTAATTAACTGGACAGCTCTGCTTTATTTATGTGAATTACCAAGAAAACTTTTTGATCGGTGATTGTTATATTATTAGCATTGCCAATGGATTTAAGATGGTACCCAAAAATATTTGGTCGCATTTGAATGCGGACTGATCGAGAATATTTCAAATAAGTTTTAAGGTTCATTTTCAGTGCTTATATTCTAAATATACTTAACTTGATTACTAGTAGCCTTTTCTATTATTTTTCAAAAAATAAAATAAATACTTAAAGATAATAAATATATATATATATATATATATATATATATATATATGTATATATATATATATATATATATATATATATATATATATATATTATATATATACATATATATATATATATATATATATATATATATATATATATATATATATATATATTTATATATATATATATATATATATAAATATATATATATATATATATATATATATATATATATATATATATAAAAACACAGGAGATAAATCTTGACCGATTTGTAGAATAAAGATTATCAAACTTTATTGGGGATGCGGTCTAAATTAAGGTAGAAATTAAACTCTTGGTGTTCACTGTCAAGCTTTCGATAATGTTTATTATCTTCTTCAAAGACACGTTTCTAGAAGCAATGGTGTGTGTTAGAAAACTCATTTTCAGTACAAAATGCATATTAAAATTAACGTTAAAACTATTCCATATAATTACATTATGTAAAAATTATGCTAAAAAACTTAACTAATTAAAAGCTACTTACAACACATGAGTCCTAAAACAAATAACATTGCATTTTCATCGGAATCGCCGGAAAAATCAGCAATTTCACATGGATGATATTCGATTTACATTTTCATACGATGCACGTCGTGACAAAAGTGACAGGAAAAGTATAAAATAAAGGTAGGTTATGTTCGTGGTGACGTCATTGATGGTCAAGGAATTTTAATTTTGTTTACAAAGGTTAGCTCAAAAATGCAGACAGTAGTGGTTATTAAATGAACTACGAGGGGACATCCCTTCGTACCGTCGTAAGGGGGCGAACCATTTTGGGAGAGGGGCAGAACAAAACTAATGTTTTTTGGGAATCATCTGGAAGGAAAAGACAATAATGCATGTAATGTTAGAGTGACATATCTGGCACTGGATTAAAACGTAGGCTCCGCCAAGGAAGGTATTGACGAAAACCACGCTATTGGAAAACACAGAAATGTAAGTAATGTGGGAGTGATACACCTGGTACTGGATTTGACGCAGGCCCCGCCATGGAAGGTATTGACGAAACTACGCCATTGGAAAACACAATTGTCTTAGGTGTTAGACAAGTGCAGAAGATAGGAATAGACACTGCTAAGGTCCTCGACATCTGATCTTACATTCATCGAGTTTGGGACATTATTATGAATCGCTACCATTTCTAGGAACCTTCTCTTGTGGTAATTATTTTCATAGTAAATTATGAGAGGGGATTCAAAGTTGATTCTATGGTCCTGATTTGTGAAATGATTTGAAAGAGCACAAGATTGGACATTGCGACGACAGTCACTCTTATGTGAAGTAATTCTGCCTTTCAGGGACCTGGAAGTTTGACCGATGTATGTCATGTTGCAGTCTAAGCAAGGAATTTTATAAACTATACCGGATTTTTGAAGCAGGGGAACTGGGTATTTAAGTTTAGAAAACAAATGTTTGGTGGTGTTACAAATGCGTGTGGCAAATTTGATGTTTTGGCCTTTGAAGATATTAATCAATTTAGGAGTTAGGCCACTAATATGGGGAAGAGTTCTAAATAGAGTTTGTGACGGGTCAGGAAGAACCCTCTGCTCGAAAACCTGAGTTCGGAACTGATTCTGGATGTCTACTATTGACTGATTTACAACATTGTTCTGGAATAGGAGGCGTTGAAGAATTGATTTGGGGTAGGAATTTTCTTCTAAAAGGGACTTCAATTGTAGAAGGGCGTCATTGCGGAGAGAGAAATGTGTCAATCTAGAGACTCGAGCAGCTAGAGCTCCAACCAATCCAAGTTTCATCTTCATGGGATGGTCTGAAAAGACATTTAAGTAGCGCCCACTACTGATCGGTTTAGTATACCATTTGGTGATGATTTTATTGTCATGCCGCCTAATCAGTTCCATGTCAAGAAAAGGGATCGAGTTATTCAACTCTCTCTCTATTGTGAACTGCAAAGACTGGTTCGCGAGGTTAAATATGAACAAGGTCTCTTCCATTTTGTCTGATATTAGCTATACCAGAAGACAAAATGGAAGAGACCTTGTTCATATTTAACCTCGCGAACCAGTCTTTGCAGTTCACAATAGAGAGAGAGTTGAATAACTCGATCCCTTTTCTTGACATGGAACTGATTAGGCGGCATGACAATAAAATCATCACCAAATGGTATACTAAACCGATCAGTAGTGGGCGCTACTTAAATTTCTTTTCAGACCATCCCATGAAGATGAAACTTGGATTGGTTGGAGCTCTAGCTGCTCGAGTCTCTAGATTGACACATTTCTCTCTCCGCAATGACGCCCTTCTACAATTGAAGTCCCTTTTAGAAGAAAATTCCTACCCCAAATCAATTCTTCAACGCCTCCTATTCCAGAACAATGTTGTAAATCAGTCAATAGTAGACATCCAGAATCAGTTCCGAACTCAGGTTTTCGAGCAGAGGGTTCTTCCTGACCCGTCACAAACTCTATTTAGAACTCTTCCCCATATTAGTGGCCTAACTCCTAAATTGATTAATATCTTCAAAGGCCAAAACATCAAATTTGCCACACGCATTTGTAACACCACCAAACATTTGTTTTCTAAACTTAAATACCCAGTTCCCCTGCTTCAAAAATCCGGTATAGTTTATAAAATTCCTTGCTTAGACTGCAACATGACATACATCGGTCAAACTTCCAGGTCCCTGAAAGGCAGAATTACTTCACATAAGAGTGACTGTCGTCGCAATGTCCAATCTTGTGCTCTTTCAAATCATTTCACCAATCAGGACCATAGAATCAACTTTGAATCCCCTCTCATAATTTACTATGAAAATAATTACCACAAGAGAAGGTTCCTAGAAATGGTAGCGATTCATAATAATGTCCCAAACTCGATGAATGTAAGATCAGATGTCGAGGACCTTAGCAGTGTCTATTCCTATCTTCTGCACTTGTCTAACACCTAAGACAATTGTGTTTTCCAATGGCGTAGTTTCGTCAATACCTTCCATGGCGGGGCCTGCGTCAAATCCAGTACCAGGTGTATCACTCCCACATTACTTACATTTCTGTGTTTTCCAATAGCGTGGTTTTCGTCAATACCTTCCTTGGCGGAGCCTACGTTTTAATCCAGTGCCAGATATGTCACTCTAACATTACTTGCATTATTGTCTTTTCCTTCCAGATGATTCCCAAAAAACATTAGTTTTGTTCTGCCCCTCTCCCAAAATGGTTCGCCCCCCTTACGACGGTACGAAGGGATGTCCCCTCGTAGTTCATTTAATAACCACTACTGTCTGCATTTTTGAGCTAACCTTTGTAAACAAAATTAAAATTCCTTGACCATCAATGACGTCACCACGAACATAACCTACCTTTATTTTATACTTTTCCTGTCACTTTTGTCACGACGTGCATCGTATGAAAATGTAAATCGAATATCATCCATGTGAAATTGCTGATTTTTCCGGCGATTCCGATGAAAATGCAATGTTATTTGTTTTAGGACTCATGTGTTGTAAGTAGCTTTTAATTAGTTAAGTTTTTTAGCATAATTTTTACATAATGTAATTATATGGAATAGTTTTAACGTTAATTTTAATATGCATTTTGTACTGAAAATGAGTTTTCTAACACACACCATTGCTTCTAGAAACGTGTCTTTGAAGAAGATAATAAACATTATCGAAAGCTTGACAGTGAACACCAAGAGTTTAATTTCTACCTTAATTTAGACCGCATCCCCAATAAAGTTTGATAATCTATATATATATATATATATATATATATATATATATATACCATTTTATTTTTGAAACAAATCTCCATTCCGTCAAGGATTCCCCAGAGAACTAAGCATTGTTGATAACACAGATGCTTTTTGAGACGTACTGTGTTACATCTATGGTGTAGATTTACTATTAAAGAAAAGTCTTTTTGTGTTTTGCTTCAAATTCTTTTTAAAAATGCGATTTTTGCTTTTGCAATTCAATTGTTATATCAAATTGCTTGGAGAACTTGTTTTAGTTACAAATTACAAACACTTGGCCAAGAGACTCAATCCCTATTGAAGAATTCCAAGCACTCTGAAAGGATTTCAAGGACTTTAGAGGTGTTCAAATGCTTTTTAGGTCTACAGACTTTATCCAAAGAACTTAGTATTCAGTAGTTATTAAAAATATCTAATTGCAAGTTAGATCTTTAATAAAAGATATAGAACTATGGCTTGATAATTTAAAGTTCTTTTCTAATAATATCTTAAGTTGCTTGAACCGCCTTTTGTCTTGCTTTGAATGTAAGGCTGCTCAAAAGTGTTTGTTTAAATACTTTTATTAGTTTTCTGTTTGCAATAATAGGTCTAGACAAAGTACAGCTTATTGCCTGAGGATGAAAACTAAAATCTTATTTTAATAATGTAATAATTCATTAAAATTTATAATTTAATTTGCATTTATTCTTAAGTTCTAAATTTATAATAAAACAATTTGGACAAAATATTTTTCTTATAAAAGAAATAGATAACAGAATTAGTTATCCTGGATAATACCTTATGTTCTGTTTGCAACATTATTTCACATCACCTCTTATTTTAGGATAATATACTTTGCAGTGTTAATGTAAAAAAAGTTTAAACTGCCAGACGTCACTGACATCAGTATCACCATTAGCACAGGGATGAAATAAAAGATTAGCCATAATGTTTCCGAATTATTGTTAAAATTTAAATTCTTCTGTCAATGAACCGCTATCCTAGCACAGCCTTTTATAACTATTATAGTGGATATCCAAAACTATACTGTAAATTATTAAAATATCCTAAATATTGCCAAGATTTACATAAAGCATTTACAGATACATATAACCAGTTGCACAAAAGCGTTGTACAAGAAAATTCAGAGGAATTTCTTAGAACATCAAATACCATTGCTATACTGCCAGGACAGTATTTTTAGGTTCTAAAATAAAATTCGTTTCAAGGTGCGATCAACTAAGTATATTCCAGTTATTAGGATAAGAAAACTCTTTAAATGCCCATAGTTTTATTTCGGAAAACCAACAGAGTCAACCTGATGCAGACTAGTTTGACATCTATAGGTCCTATTTATCACGTATGGGATACGTGCCAGATAGTTTTAGTGAATAAAATGTACTTCGGGAAAGTTCTAAGTAAAAGTCTTTCTCGTGTTTTCCATACCAAGTTATTTACCAGACAAAAAGGCAGAACTATGGTATGTTTAGAGGGTAGCGGAAATTTTTCAAAGACACAATAACCATTTTACGTAGAAAGCTTTATTTGCTACTTAAAAAAACAAATTTGAATGGATATGTAGAATATATACTGAAAAGGTTGGCCCGAACAGTAGCAAATATATCCTCAAACGGAAGGATCAGACTTTTCGAAAAAAAAATTCTTTTTTTCCACTAAAACATCAAAAACCTCAAATCTTAAGCCGTTCTCAACACTACATCAAAAACTTCGGAGAAAGGGAATTATCCGAAGAAAAAGATTCTTTTTCACATCAGAACTATTTTATGGTTATACTTTCCATCTTCATATATTTTTAATTAAATTTTGTACGGAAGGAGGCGTAATACGCTTTTTGCCATCCCTCTTAAAACCGTCATTGGATTAAAATGGAAATGCAGAAAAAACTAATAATATATAAACAAATTTATATAGCTCATATTGAAACGGAAATAGAAAAAATTAGCTAGGTGTTTGGCCAGTTTAGAATGAAAAATATAAGTTAACAAACAGGACAAAGTTTTTACTCAACAATTAGCGTTAGAAATCCGTGTGACAGCGAAAAGATTCTGTATCTTTTATTTGAATTATTTACAATATCATATACAAAACACTTAATCTAATTTAACAGTGTAATTTAATAGTACAAAAGAGATAATTAGGAAGAAAGAAAACAACGCATATTTCATTAAGCGTATATACTAAAGGGGACCAGAACTTAAATATTCAACTTAAATATTCAACCGGAAATAAATTAAACGAGTCACGTCGCTCCCAAAATACGATTCCACACTCGGTATCTTGTTTTACTGAAGCGTGGAAAATGATAATAATTAAATCTATATTTTTAGGTTCTAGGTAACAATGTTTCAGTTATACCTGTAGCAAATCTAAGTATCTCAAGTGCTGTAGAAATAGACAATCAAGGTGTGATAGTAGGATGGGGAATTGTAGATAGAGAAGATATTGTTAAACCTTATAAGCCATCGGAACAATTAAGGGTATGATATTTAGATTTTGCATGTAATTTTTGGTATGTTTTGCCACAGAAATCTCAGGAGGTACTAGCCACTGCATCATTTTTAGCATGCTTTGTAAAATTGTATCGACCTTTTAGACGTACATTGTTTTTTATTTTTAAAATAACAAAAATGAATTGTAAAAACGTACTAAAAATAGTCTTTTATCAGATAAATTTTACTTTCGAAAAACTATTGGACTTTCATAGTTTTATAAATGTGATTAAATTTATTTGGATTACAAATTAATTTACCTGGTTCAACACGTTTTTGCATATGTTAAATTTTCACCGCTGAAAAATAAAGTGTAAATGCCTGTATGCGAAAAAATATTTACATGTATTACTGCTCAAGTTTTTGAATGAAAAAGTTTACAGAATATTCGAAATTGCAATAGAAAACAAGAGGGAAGATATATTAACAAATTTTGTAGAGAACGTGGATAATTTCTAAAAAGGAATTAAAAATTAAGTAGACTTTATACTTTTAACTAAAAAAATGTAGATCAGGATATCAGTTCATTAAGTTCCTTCTTCACTGGGAGTAATGATAGATTGGTACGAGGTAAGATATGCCTAGACCTAATACTAAAGAGAACAAAAAGATTTATGAAAAAATCCAAATCTCATAAATGATTATTTATACCTCCGTCAAACGCATACAAAACACAACTAAAGAAAAATTTCAACGAAAGCTGTCAATGAAAACTTAGCTAAAGTAAATGACAAACATATTAGTATTAACATAATCTGGGCAGAAAATGTAGCCAAAGTAGATGAAAGAAGAAGTAAAGCAAAGCGAAGTCAGATGAGGCGACATTACCTCACGAAAGTTATTCACATTTATACTATAAGATATATTTAAGAATTTAAACCGGGAAGAATCAGAACTTATAGCATAAGGAGAAACAACAAATAATTTAAAATCTTTTAGTGACAGTGTCACATAAGATAAAGATAAACTAAATATTAGAAGAATCGAAAATAGAAGTGAAATATGTCGGCCTGGAACTAAATACAATCTCTAGGGTGTGATGAAACCTCAAGTAAATTCAAACCCATTAATTCCGAAATATCAATAAATGAAAATTATGGGACAAGCAATTACACTTAGGAAGACTGCTGTAACGACGGTATAACGAAAAGGACTCGCAGATGTAAACTGATACCAGGGAACTCAAAATAGATCTGTTTGAAAGGGCACGGATGAGACCCACATCGGGTAAATGGAAAACAGCTAGCTGGCGATGATGATATTAGCCTGAAGACCATATTGTCTAAAATTTGGGGATTTTTTAGTTTACTTAAAGAAAATTTTTAGTTTAGACTCTACAATAAGCACCTAAGTATATGTTCTCTAGCAAGTATTGTGTATTACATATGTAAGCATTTATATATTAAGCTCAAAATTATCCTTGTTAAATAATATAATAATATACGATATATGTCTTTTGGACCATAGGCAATAATGTTATCAAGCCTCATATTCATATTTTTATATTGCTTCTAAATACTCATCATAAATTTTCTAATCTGAAAAAATAAACTTTCGGTGTCGCAATATTGCATGGTAAAGTATATAGTGTGCCTATTCAAATTCCATCTGCCCTGCGTCTTTTAAAGATACTCACATCTGGTAAATATTTTAATGTAGAATAACCATATATAGATAATAAAATCCGTTTGATGTTAAACCTCTCTTTACTTTCATTCTGAGATTTGAAATTTCATCAGTTATTATTTTTTCAAAGTCTAGCTCCATCTTTTAAAATATAAAGCAAATTTTTTATTGTATTAGCAGATACTTGTTGGAAATTCATTATAATGAAAATATAGAAACACTCTCGTTTCAATTTCCAATTTATTAATTTCAATAACTTAACAATTGTTTCAAACACACAGTGATGATGATGAATTTAAAATGTCATATTGAAAATAAATCTAAAAAATTAAATTTCCTAGAAAGTCTGGAAAACCAACTATTAAACGAACATCTAGATTTAAATTATTCTCCCTTACTTAATTTATATTGGTTTTCAGAAATTCTATCATAGATTTATACTTTATAAGAGTAATATAACTGTACATAACTTAATAAAATAATTAAACCAAAACAGCTATTAATTATAGTTAAGGAACATATTACTTAAATTACTATTTAAAATCGTTTAGTTACTCTTAATACACTTCTGAAGAAGATACTGTGTGTTTGAAACAATTGTTAAGTTGCTAAAATAAATAAATTGGAAATTGAAACTAGAGTGTTCCTATATTTTTATTTTAATATAAAGCAAACCCGAAATGTCAACAAATAACAAACAAACCACTTTTGCTCATGATCATGCAAAATAGTTTTCATTATTAGAAATTACCTACAATAATTTGTTTCATTTATATGTATGTCAGTACACAAACCAACCTGTAGTAGGACCATGGGTATGCGACGATACATTCATTGAAGGATGGGATGAAGAGATAATGTTTTGTGCTGGTATATCCCTTAAGGATAATTGTGTGGTAAGTTTAACAACGCTTTTCTAAGAATATTCAATTATCTCAAAAAGACAATTTAATTATATCTGGGAAAAATAAATATTCTTCTTATTTACTAACATATATTGGATCACGTAGGCGGAGAAACATTTTGATATTCCCGATTTATGTTATCTAGTTTAATTGACGATGTAACTAGAACTGAAGTAATTTAACTTTATGTCGTACCTGTAGATCTCAACTAGAATCAACTCAACTCAAAGACTCAAATTTCTAAACTACATCAAGAAATTCGTCAAATTTTTAACAAGTACACGTCTTCAAAACAGCTATTGTCATTATACCAAACACAATTTTTTTCACTTGACGCACGTTGCGCTAATTATTGACAATTATCGCTCTTGACAATGCTGACATGTTTAGCGAAATGCGAATCGAGCGCCAAAATAAAGTGTAGGGTGCAAGGATGATAACTGTTATAAAGAGTTATAACAAAATTCAGATGATGCTCCTGGCTTAAACAAATTGACTCTAATAATGCAACTAATATACAAATTAAATAGGCCAAGGAAATATTTACATAATTTGCAATGAATCTTCTATTTTAGGGCGACCTTGGTAATCCATTTGTTATCAATGATACCCTCATAGGATTCGTGTCCCAATCACTTTTAATGTGTGGAGAATTTCCTTCAGCTTACATAAATGTAACTTGTTTTGCAGATTTTTTAGATCAATTTATAGAATAAGATGATTAATGTAATTACTTTCTAAAAATATTATACATTTATTTTAAATCAAAAGACTTGTATTATTGATAAACTTATTATACTTTCTTTAATAATTACAAAATACCAATAAAATTATATAACACTTTTTGTCGTTTTTGACGGATATCATAACACCAACTGCACTAAATCACCTGAAAGATATTCTTCATCATTGAAAAATGCCTGAACAGATTTAATTTTTGATGAAAATATGCCTTTAAAATTTCGCCACGAAAAGTTCCTTCCAAACAGCAACAACAAAAGCAGATTCATCGAAATGTTAAGGAAGAAACTGGCTGATAACAATATTTTCTCGTGTCAAGCTAATGATGCTGATATATTAATCATAAAAAGTGCAAGTAATATTGAATTAGAAAATGTTGTTATTGCTGAATATATTAATGTGTTTTATTAACAGCTTTAACACCTCCTCATATAGAAATATATTTTCTCAAACCAGTAAAAGGCACGATATCTACAAAAAATTATTCTAATAAAAGTCTTGAACAAACATTAGAAACGTGTAAGTAGCATATTTTATTTTTACATGCATTAACTGGATGTGATGCAACTTTAGCATTTTACAAAAAGCTTAAAAATAAATTTGCTAAATTATTCGAATATCGTAGAGATTACAAGATGCTGCTTTTATCTTTACGGATGAAAATGCTGACATCACTAATATTTTGCAATCGGATATTTTATGCATTTTAGCATTATATGGTGTAAATAAAAATCAAGAAAGTATAAATAATTTTCGACACCAATCGTTTGCCAAAGCTACAAGTAAAAGTAACTCTTTCAACTTGGCTTCATTGATACCTACACTCAATGCTAGTTTAGAGTATATAAAAAAAGTGTATTTAAAAGCACAGTTGTGGATGGGACATGATAAATTGCCTTAAGAATGGGGATGGAAAAAAAAAAAATAATAATTCACTAGTACCAGTTACAATGAACCAAATACCCTCTCCTGAAAATTTATTGAAAATGTTATTTTGTTCATGTAAAAGTGGGTTTGGCTCTGCTTGTGAATGCGGGAAAACTGGCTTAGATTGTTCTATAGCATGTTCACGATATAAAGGAGTTAGCTGCTTAAATGCTCCACCAAAATATTAATGAATGTCGTTGAAAAGGAAAACATCGAAGAAAATCAGTTTACATGATTATTCTTTTAATAGAAATTAATTATTATTTCTATGCCATTAAAATTTATAATAATTATTATTCAGCTTAAGGTATTATGTAACGTTTCTTCTATTTATTTTGCTTTTTGGAGCTTCTACCATCTTCAAATTAAATTTGAAAAGTTTCATTTTTTACAAATACTTTATAAACAACCTCGAAAACTATAATATTTATTATTTTCTTAAAAGAAATATTTAAAAATTCCGATAATTCTATTTTTAAAAGATTTTTTTTAAATTTATGGATTTTTAAAATTGCGGTAATTGGGTAAGCTATGTAGTTTATGGCATTAGAAAGCCAAAAAAAGGAATCATCCATTCATTATAGCCGGATTCCGTTATTTTTCATTTCTAATGACTGGACTACCAATATTATAAAAATATACTTGAATTCATGTTCACAGTCTTGCAAGTATTACGAGCATATTGGTTATTGCGATTAAAGTTCAGTTCTTATAATTATTTTCAGCCTTTAGTGTATAGTAGTAGCAATGATGTAGTTAAATGGGGGCGTCTGAAAATAACCTACAAATGTTTTTAGTTAAACAACATAAAGTTACAAAATAGTATCTTTTTAGTGTTCCGTATCAAAATTGAAAAACGGAACACTCATGAAATTATTTCGGTGTCTGCCTGTCTGTCAGAGCCAATTTTCTTCAAAATCATTTGTCATAGAAAGTTGAAATTTATCATAAATAAACGAACTGATGGCCGATCACAGCTCTGTAGTTTGGGAAGTTAAATTTGGGCTTAAGGAATTAGTTTTAGGGGGTGAAACCGGAAGTAAAAAAAAATCATCGGGTAGGATGTCAAATGAAAGCTTGTGTTCAAAAATATATATGATGTAATACTGGCGCAAACTTTTCCTTATATTATTTTTAAAACATTTCTAAAGATTGCTCTCCCCCACTCTATCTCTATAAGTACTAATCAACAAATTTCGAAAACATCCTGGAATATTCTCCATAAGGTGTAGATTGAATGATAATTATCACCTTTGATAATTTATCTGTTATAAAAACAAAGATCAGAAAAAAAATCAAAGCAACCACGGTACTGAACACTAATTGCTCAACTTCGACTTGTACTTAGCACACAGTAACTGTGTACTATATGTATATGTAAATTAGTACAAAATTATATTCACGTTACAATAAAATTGTAATATTTAGGTTAAATTATAATATTAGAGCGTAGCGTCGTCAATGTAGGTATAATCTGTAATCAAACAAGAAATTTACGTAATTTGTACGCCAAAAAACGTCATGTTTTATATTTTAATTATTTACGTCACGGAGTCTATATAATGAAGAAAACCATATTATCTAAATTCAGGCGATCTCAGTTCAAGTGTTAGTAATATTGTAGCAGTAGTGTTGGTTAGGTTGCATTCGGGCACATAGACCAAGAGATTCTTTTTATCGATTTCATTATATGCCCCAGAAATATCAGCCAGACAAGACCTATAGTTTACCCTAAGAGGTTGCATGTATTTAACACTTATATTCTATATTTTTCGTTTATCACGAAACTTGATCTTGAAGCCTGTGACGCCTGAACGTATTCATTACATTGTACCGAAGTATATCTATATACAACCAGGAGAGTCAACTTTCTCTATACTGGAAACGACTTCTATTCCTAGTTTAGGAATTCATCTTTTTTGTCACTAGCGATCTATTTTGCTAATGAGAGGAGGCCGTGGAGTCCGAATATTTAATGGTATATGGCTAAAAATAACAACTCTATAGACGACCAGGACTAGCTGTTACCTCTAACAACAACCAAGAACACTTTTAGTTTTTTTTACCGACACCATTTTTACAGATTAATTATCCAAGTGGCGATATTTTCATTCTGGACACCTTTAATGTCCACAACATCAACTGCTGAAGTATTCTAATACGACCGACGAACAAGTTGAATCTTTCTCAATCAGTTGGAGTTTTGCTCAGCTTATCGATGAATCAACAAGGATTCCTGATCGTGACGGCCAGTCCACCTACTATGAACCACTAACTCAGAAATTTACACTGTCTCCATAAATCAGGCATTAGGTTCTTTTGACCATACACTGGTTTCGACATAGATTATTGTACCAATTAGTGACAGAGAAACGCCTAGACCGTGCAAAATGTAACACTACAAATAGGCTAAATAGTAAGAAATCATGGAATATTTTCGAAATTTTGCTAAATCTATGTGTTGAAGAAAAAATCTTTCGTACAATCCTGACGTCATAAATTGTAACATCTTTGTTCGTACCCGGAACAGATGCAAAAAAATTATAAACGAATCCAAATAGGCACACAACTAAAGAATTAAATGCAAACTTCTTGCCTCCCCCAACTTCAGGGCCCTTTGGTCAGTCGCTAAAGCCATTAATCAAAATTTCACTAAATCCACTATACCATCACACAGGGCTAGACATTACTATTGCAGATAATACTATTGTAACAATACGTATTGGGACAGCCAATTTATTAGAAGAATCCTACACTCTACTGTCGATTTATAAGGACGACACCACACACTACTCTAAATGTGCAGTCCAAGATGCCTGATTTTATCTTGAGACAGTGTGTCCTAAAAGGCATTTTAATAAATATAGAAACCAAAAAAGCCTCTGGCGTTGATGATACCTGTCATAGTACTTAAAAAATATGCGAACGAACTTATACCAGTTTCTCTAAATTTTTTGGCTATCCTACAGAAACGGTATATTTCCTTCAGGCTAGAAATGCGCTGCAATTTAATCGATACTTAAAAAAGGGAAAAACATTCTGTCAAAAAACAACTCAATAATATCAAAAGTTATTGAAAAGACTATTAATCAGCATCTTCTAATATATCTGGGAGGATTCAGTATTATTAGCAACCATCAACAGGAGATCTTTTAATTTATGTCACACATGTTTGATTGGTTGGTGGCGGTTGCATTTGATATATCAACCGGGTTTGGTCCAATGTCTTGTTGACTAAGCTATGCTGTTATAGTATGTCTAAAAGGTTTTACTTATAAGGTTCTCGTTTACTCAGATTTCAAATACCTTCATTTTCAACACTAGTGTACTTCAAGATTCCATACTACCTCTTCCTCTCTTTCTCATATACATTAACGATTTTTCGAAGGGGTCATAAAATCAATCTACACCTTTACCGATGATAGTACGTTTATTTCTTCATTTACTTTGAACGCGAATATCAGCTACTCATTCTAATATCTGCAGACAACAGAAAGTTGTTAAACTTAATAAAGACCTGGAAGAAATTCTATCTTGGGGTAAGAGCAATCAAGTAAAATTTAATGCTACAAAAAGGCGCTAGTTTTTCTAAAAAACTAAACCGAATTAGTTATATCTGGGTACTTGATGTCTCTAGCATGGTCACTCAACTTTCTGAGTGTTAACTTGGGGGCAACTATGTCTTGGTATGAACATAGTGCACGTTTAACAAGGACAGCTTCTCAAAAGCTGCAAATATTATTTCGTACTAATCAGCTTTACTCTCCACAACATTTTTTAATCTTATAGAAAGGTCAAATTCGACCAACGATCGAATACTGCCGCCGTGTTTGGGACTCTGCTCCTAAACATTCACTGCATTTCTATTCAGAAGAGAGCTGGTTGTTCAGCAGTTTAGAGACCCAGACTTCACCAGCAAGTTTGATTCTACAATCACAATGCGTTAGTTCAGGTCAATTATATTAAGCCTTATGGCTGGCTGGTGCTAGTGCCTGTTGGTAAATGTCAATATAGGTCTTACAATTTGTTTGCAGATTTACAGTTTCTTTCTAGGCTCCGTAGGTGAGTGTGATGAAATTAATGTGTATAAGTTTTGCATTGCATAAAATGCTTTTTGGAGCACATGTCCTACGTATAGGTGAAATTTTAATTTCGAATCGATGACACCCAAATACTGAATGGTATTTGGATGTCATTTATCTTAATCGGCATAGTTATTTTATTGTTTGTATATTTTCTTGTTATAATTATGCCTTCACATTATGCCTCTTTTAATTTGACTTTCCAAAGTTCCAATCATGGGACGATGCTATTTAAATAATTGCAGATAAGCGCTCTCGCTACGGTAGTATAATATGAGTGTACGCATCATCTGCAAATAATCCTAACTTTGTCAACAGATATGTGGTAAAATCGGCCATGGTACTACTGCTTTTATGCCCTTGGGCATAGACAGTGAGTTTCTCACTCTTACTCTGGATATTTTTTTTCTCATATATGAATATAGTAATGTAATTGTGTTGTTGTAAGTTATGTAGTGCCAGTAATTTATATAATAGTCCATTTATCAATTTTATATTTATTTTGTTTAGTGCATCGTGTAGCACTCTTGTAATCAATAGGACAGTGCTATGACCACCCCGAAACCCAAATTGCTCGTCCTGGAAATTACTGTCTATTTTCTGCATGTTTGTTAATGTGTTTAATATGTTCCTCTCTGCTACTTTCGATAGTGTACTAAGTAGTGAAATTGGCATGTAGGATTCCATCTTCCTCGGGTTTTTGTCCAGTTTTATGATTGGTACCACCAGAGACCTCTTCCACACATGGGTATTCTTTATAGCTTGATCTTCCCACTATGTCGGTTATCGTGTTTTGCTGCAGCATAGAGTTCGGTTCCTCACTGTAACTCTGTTGTACATAGTGCGTGTGAAAGTTTTGTGTGTCCGCTTGTACTGTGTTTAGTAGTTTTGATGTATTATTAAATTTTAATTTTTTAGCAAATTAATCGCAATGTTTTCGATTCTTGATTTGTTGAAATTAACTATATAGTAATATATTCTTGTTTCTGTTGTGACTATTTTGATATTGAATTAATTTTAAAACTTCAATCATTTGGAGAGATAGTGGCGGGGACCCACACGCTAACACACGCACACACATACACACACACATACACACACACACACACACACACACACACACACACACACACACACACACACACACACACACACACACACACACACACACACACACACAAGTAGTATAACAAGCGGGGTTCTGGACCACCTCGATGGCCACTTTTTCCTTCAGCAGTGGTCCATGACCTCTACTTGACCTTTTACAAGAAGTCCTGAAAAATGTCCTGAAATCTAGAAGAAGTGCTGAAATCTGTGCAAGAAGTAGTCGTCAATGACGTCACAAGTCCAGTGGTTGTTGAACAGTGCCCTTTTGGCATATTTCCTGAACCTCTTGAAGAAGTGTTTACCTGTTTACCTGTTTACCTGTACCTGTTGTCACCTAATTACCTGTACCTGTGTCACCTGTGTCACCTGTAATTTACCTGTAATTTACCTGTAATTTACCTGTAATATCTGAAGAAGTGTTCAATGACGTAATTTGTCCAGTGGATGTATCTCAGTGCCTTTTTGTCACTTTTGTCGACCTTGAGGACTTAGAATAAATGTGTGTTAAATGTTGTGTATTAAATTAAATAAGTTAAAAAAAAGCCATGTCTGTTGTAGGATTTGAACCTACATCTGTTGGTTTCAATATTGCAAAACCGGGGACTTATCCTACTTAGCCAAATAGGATTCGTAATAGAGAATGCAATTGTTGGGATGACATAAAAAAGGATTGGTGAATAATATGTGAAAAGTCTGCAAAGTTGAAATTTGTACAAGAAGTGTTGTCAATGACGTAAATTGTCCAGTGGATGTTGAATCAGTGCCTCTTTGGCAATATAAGTTGTCTAAAAGGTGTAAAATTAGAGGTAAATAGGTGTAAGATAGGTGTAAATAGATGGGAATAGGTGTAAGTGTGTATGAGAAGAAGTGTGCAAGAAGTAGTCGTCAATGACGTAAATTGTCCAGTGGATGTTGAATCAGTGCCTTTTTGGTAAAATAAAATTTGTCTAAGAGATGTTTTAATGTTAGATGTGAATATGTGTAAGCTTATTAGTTAAGAAAGTGCAAGAAGTAGTCGTCAATGAGTTAAAATTTGTCCAGTGGCTGTTGAACAGTGCCTTTTTGTCAAGTTTAGATGTTTGAAAATGTCTTTCTAGAGGTAGATAGTCTGCAAGAAGTGATCGTCAATGACGTCACAAGTCCAGTAGATGTGGAAACAGGGTATCTTAACTTCATTAAAAACTTTGTAAACTTCTGTTAGAGGAGAAGTTGTGTGGAGGCTCGTTGTGTAAAAGTGGATCGATCAATAAGTAATATTTTAGCAGTAAATGTGAGCAAAAAGACCTTATTAGGTAGTATATTTGATGTAAAATTTGTTAAATGTTCCCCTATAAAGTTGTTTGGCGTCTAAAAGTCGGTAAAAAAGCTTGAAAAAGTAAACAAGTGGCGCCGTAAGTCTGTAAAAATGTGTGAGATAAGGCAAAATGTAAACAAAAAGTATGAATAATGTGTGATTCATGGTACTTTTTGTAAGTAAAATTGAGTAAACAAGTGGCTCGTTAGGTCAGCAAAGTAGATAAGAGAGGTCAAAAATAGTTGATAAGAGATGAGTGAATGTATGTGAGAATGTAAGAAATAGCAAAAAGTTGTATTAATAGGAAAATTCCATGCAAATAATTGAAAGAGCAAGAAATTTATTTGGCTGTGGGAAAGTTAAAGGCAAAAGTTGTTGTTTGTTCTCAAGTTATTATAGTGATATGAAATGAGCCTAAGTAAATTTAAAACGAGTTTGTCCTCGTTTGGATTGTAAATCTTATTAAAATATTTGTTAAAAATGAGATGAGCCTAGCCTAGCCTCGCCTCTGACTCGTTGTGGGAACGTTAAATATAATATGAGAGGAGAATAAAACACAAGTATGAGTACATGGAGAAATATATTAATAAATTCTAAAATGCAAAATGTTACAAAATGTTACTATACATAAATTTATATTGTTTAATATAATTCATTCAAATCATCTGTTTTCTTGTCTTTCGTTGGCTTCTCTGGCATTTCCTTGTTGTTCTTTACTGGTAATATACCTTGATGGCATGTGTTTTGCACCATCCATTAATTTGAAAATCTTTTTAGAATCACATGCCAAACATCTTTCATTATACAGATCTGTTTCTCCTCTACATTTGGGACATTTTATTCGTACAACAACTGGCATTTTTAATGTTAGTTTTATCTCAGACACCTGTTATTGAACTAAGTTTTGTTAGATAAATCTCAATCTTATATAGAAAAAATATTCCTACTACTACTACTACTTATTACTGAACATTAGTTTTATCGATCCAACTATTGTGTTTATTATCAAAACCTAACCATTTTACAAGTACTTTATTTCCTTGTCGTTTTATTACTTTTTCAACTAAATAAATATCTGGATATTTAACTTTTTGCAGTTGGAGTTCATAAAATCCACCTTTAATGTCTTGATTTTGTTCATCTTGAAGTAAATACGTAACGGGGTTTGTATATTGTACCTTTTTAATAGTAAATATTTCCGTAGACCAATTTGGTTTGTAATGTTTGTCAAAAACACCCTCTAAGTTTTGAAATGCGTACATGATCTCCTACTTTATATTTCGTTTGAAGTGTAGTCATCTTTATGTTATTATAAACCGTGTCAAGTAGAAATTTTTCATGTTTTTTAGTTACCTCACTAGGTTTTAGACCTATAGTTCTATGTTTTTTATTATTATAAATATGTATGATTTTCGGTAGTAATTTAACCCACTTATAGGATCCTTGAATACTAAATTCTTTCCACATCATACTCTTAAGGGTTCTGTTAACACGTTCCACAATTGATGCCTTCTTTTCACTGTAAACGACATAATGTAAAATATTGTATTTTTTCAAAAGGTTTTGTACTTCCTTTCCCGTAAATTCTCCACCAGAATCTGTACACAAATTGATTGGAATCTGTTGTTTAAAAACATTTTCAAGAGCATGTGCTACTTCATTAGATGTTTTTGTTTTTAATGGATAGGCCCATACGTATTTGGAAAAACAATTAATTACAACTAATATGTATTTAAATCCTTTATTTTCTTTTTCAAATTCTCGCATTTCTACCAAATCGGCTTGCATTAGATCTAAAAGTGATTTTAAAATGACTCTTCTACGTTTAAAATTTTTCCTTGCAGGTCTATGAATTTCTTCAACAATTTGTTTCTTTACTTTAGTTGTATAGTTGGACATTATTCGATAATATTAGCTTCACGTAATTCTTCAATAATAGAGTTGATCTCGTTTGTGTGACTTGTATTGCCAGCTGTTTCAGAGGCAACTAATAATTTTAGTCGTTCAACCAACTCATTTGGATCATCCCAGTATACATAATCGATTGGATTATTTGTAACTTTCATAAACATACCATGTCCTACTCTTTCAGAGTTGTCTGATTCTTCTTCGTCTTCCGAATCTGTTTCTATTTTATTTAAATTTGGTTTAATAATTTTCTTAAATTTGCTATGTTGTATAGTTTTAATATCTCTTATTGCACTTGAATCAGATAGAATTTCAGCATAATGTTTAGCATCATTTTTAGTATATTTATTTGGTGGATTTCTATTAAAAAGTAGTCCATATAAACCATTGGTACCTCTATATTTTTTAGATCCAATTATGAGATCGGGTCCATCGAAATTAATAGTTTGATTACCTATTGAAAATCGTTCAATGTCTTTATCAAATTTTACTCTAAATTTTCCCTCAGAATCACCTTTACCTTTCGGATTCTTAAGATACATTTTAATATATTTTGCAGGTAAAGGATTATATTGTTCATAATAATCTGATAAGGATTTCTCTTCTATGGTTTTATTTAATTGATCTTCGTAATTTTTTTGTCTTTTGGCTTCCTCATCGAAATGTTCCTTTTGAATATCTTTAACGAGATGTTTTCTTAAACTGTATGGCTTAGATGTTGTAGTAAAATGCAATTTTCTCTTGATAGGTAATGCTGCTGACATAGGTGGTTTAATTGCCATCATTCCTCTAGGTGTATCGGTGTAAGTTGTCGGGATGGGTTCAGATGCTATCGAATCTTTATCAGTTTCTTCCAGTTCATCATCATCATATTCATCTCCTTCATACTCATCATCTTCATAATCAGATTCTTCAGATTTTATATTTACCTCAGGAGGTGCTTCAAGAGTTTTTGTTGTTGGTATTTCATATTTTTTTGGATCCAATTTATTTTCAATATTTTGTAAATGTTTCGTTATTGGTTGAAATACAGTTTCATGTGCAATTTGATCATGTTTTAAAAGATTTAATTTATTTTTGATATCTCTTCGTTTGTGTGTTAATTTTTGTTTAACACTCTTTTTACTTGAGTTTGTATTCTTCCTGTTAGCCATCTTGTTTGAAAGACGTTTAAGTGAATATTAATTGTATATAAACATCAATTTAAATATATATAACTGTCCAAACCATAACGATATCTTCCTTCATCAATTTTGTTGTCCTTAAAAAGTGATAAGAATCCAAATGTTTTATTCCAACAAAAAGAACAGATCTTTTTAAAACGTTCAAATGACATATCGGTACCAACATGATCGGAATAGACATGTCGTAAATTTAAATCATCCTGTTTGAATAAAATAAGTACATTGGCATTGCCTCGTATTAAATGTTT
Organism: Pachyrhynchus sulphureomaculatus; assembly: GCA_019049505.1. NCBI lineage: Eukaryota > Metazoa > Arthropoda > Insecta > Coleoptera > Curculionidae > Pachyrhynchus > Pachyrhynchus sulphureomaculatus. The sequence continues at coordinate 129,587,998 of CM032456.1, forward strand.
CGGGATTTTTGCATAGGTTTGACATAAATAAAAACAGTCAATGTTGTTGTGACGACCCATACTAAAGTACTCTCGTATTACATCTTGTTTGTCACAGGCTACATCATCGAATATAAATACAGAATTACGTTTTGCCTCTGACGGTGTTATTATTTGTTCACTGTTATCGAAGGCGAAATATCCTATTCCCTTGACAGGTTTTAATAATTGTTCCAAATAAATATATTTAGGTTGATATAACGATTTCGAATACAGGTAAACATTCTCAAATTTTAAACCATTCGGATGTTCAAGAAGACTTAACATAGTTGAAGTTTTTCCACAATTACTAGGACCTGAAATAATACATCGCATCGTAGAGGGTAATAAGATACTATGTTTAACATTGTTCTTAAATTCTTGTAAATCGTGATTTTCAACTTTTAGTCTAGTTTTTTGTTGAACAATTCTCTTCATTTTACACAACACATTCAAAGTTAGAATAGAAATAAGTATAAAATAGGATGTTTGTTAAATTTATAGTTAGTATATAGTTTGTTTTCGAAAATGAAATACTATTCTAGTGACAGTACATTTCAAGGGAGTGGACTTTTAAATACTGTTATAAATAAACTTCCATTTGAAGTACATTTACCGGGTTATCAATTTTGTGGACCTGGTACAAAACTACAAGAACGTCTAGCTCGTGGTGAAAAAGGCATTAATCCTCTCGATGAAGCTTGTAGAGAGCATGATATAGCCTATTCAAATTATACTGCCTTATCTGATCGTCATCAGGCTGATAAAATTTTACTTAAAAATGCTTTAACTCGAATTAATGCACAGGATGCATCTTGGAAGGAAAAAATTGCAGCTATAGGTGTATCTGCTGCCATGGACAGTAAACTTAAGTTAGGTATGGGTTATAGTAGAAAAGGAAGGGATAGTAAACAAGATAAAATAAATGAGAATGATAAAACTAATCAGTATATTATGAATGAAACGAAGAAGAACATTAAACAAACCACAGGTATTATTAAGCAAAGTGTAAAATCAACGCAAAATTATCTAACAAAAATGGAAACGTTGTTGGAAAAGACCAATAACTTAAAAACAAATGCTGAGAAGAAAATAAAAGCTCCTAAAAATAAATCAGCTACTACTACTAAAAATAAATCAGGTACTACTAAAACGAAAACGAAAACTATTAAGAATACTATTAAGAAGAAGAAAACTATTAAGAATAAGAAACCTCAAATAGATAGTAGTGAAGATGAGGATGAATACGATGATGAAAAAGAAAAACCAATTTATAATTATCACGAAAGAAAAATTAGGGAAAGGATAGCAGCAAATAAATTATCAAATACCACAGAAGTACCACGTAGTAACAGAAAGAGGAAACTTGATAATAATATTCAAGAAGCAGATGTAAAATTGTTAGAAAAGAGACTTAAGCGAGATATTAAACAACGACGACAACAAAAACAACAAAAGCAGAGTCGAAAACGTAAATTAAATATTTCAGAAGAACCACCTACTACTAATACTCCTACATTTGACATGGATATGGATACTAGTACTAGTCAAAAACGAAAACGTGATAGTATTAGCAGTGAAGAAGAATTTGATGAGGATTATAGTAAAAAATTTAAATTATAAATACAGTTATATAGGAAAGTCTTATTAATTATAGTTTAGTTCATTACAAACCTTTCAACCAAAGGGAACACTTATTATTATGGCAGTCAGTAATAGTCGTAATCGTAGGAAAAGAAAAGAGATTAAATCTAAGAAGAGACAAAGGGGAGGAAAACGTAAAAAACAAATAAGAAGGAAAAATAAGAAAAGATTAAGTTTTCAATCTGTGGCAAAGAAAATAAAGAGGAATATTTTAAAAGTAAAGCCTACAAGTATAAACAGTACGCTTAATATTGCAATTAAAACGGTTAAAAAATGAAAAAAGGAAAAATCAACACACCTCGGGTTATTAAAATTCCTAAAACTGGGGGAATTTTACCCTTAATACCTATATTTGCAGGTCTTAGTGCCTTAGGGGCTTTGAGTGGAGGAGCAGCAGGAATAGCAAAGGCCGTTAATGATGCTCGATCAGCTAAACAACAATTACATGAA
>CM032456.1:129590209-129685209 GCA_019049505.1 Pachyrhynchus sulphureomaculatus
ATTCGTTTCCTAACCTCAAAAAAAATCTCAAAGATAGCCATAATCTCTTTGAAATAGCAAAATAAAGACGACAACTTTTTTTGCCTTTAAATGTAATAAATCAAACATAGCCTAATAAGGAGAGGAAATAATATAGAATATTAATTTTCAAATATAGAATATTAATTTTTAAATTTAAAGTATTAATTTTCTATACGAAATATTGTTTCCAAACATAGGATTTCTATTCCACGAAGTGTAAATTTAACATAACCTAACTTAAGATAACCGAACGTACCTACGGGAGGATAGAAAAGAATCTAATATATTATTTCCCAAATCAAAGTTTCTACACCACAAACTTCAAACCTGATAAAACCTACTATAGCCTAATGAAGATAGGAAAAATATCTATATATTTTTTCACAAAAATTTACTTTTATCTTAAAGAAATCAAATATTTAAATTATTAATTATCATTTTTACAGTATGTCTGGAATTATACGATACTCTCAACCGAGTAAAAAAATAAGCATCATTAAGAAATTATTTTCATTAATTCATATGATTTTGTTCTCAGGCTTATAATGTCAAAAAATTAATTCCTTTAATTTGAGAAACAGTTTCGAATCGCTTGTTTAATTTTCTTCGAATTTTGATGAAATAAAAAATTTCCAAGCGGCTTCAAAGGTTAAAAGGGCCTCTGTCGGCTTTGCTAAGAGAGTTATTTTTTAAATATTGCGCCGATTCCATCATATGCCCCTCTTCCATGTAAAGTTGCACTAAAATGCCATTCCGCATCTACACCGAAATCTTCTTTATGATCAATTAAATTTTATATCTGGAATTTATTTTTAAAATTCTGTTCGCTTCTTCGGTTTGATGAACAATTTTTTTAAGGTTTTTTATCTTTTTTTTTTAATTTCAGGGATAAATATTGTTTGCGGTATCATATTTTAAACTGTCGCATAAAAACAGACAACTTGTTTGTCGTAATTCGCCAATTTCCATACAATAAAAACAGTTAACTGAACATTATTACAATGAAATTATTGAGAAGCATCCTGAACAGCATATGCATAAGCTTATGCGGAATCAAACATAACGGCAACTTCGTCTTCACTGAGATTAGCCTTCTTTTCTGTAATAAATAAAGACTGCTGTTTAGCAATAAATGAATGTAGCTTTAAAGCTGTAAGGCTACTGCAAAAAATCATCAACAAAATCATCTACACTTCTATTGTAGACCTATCCTTTCCGGTCCAAAAACTATATTGAATGTGAGAAATGGAAGCTTACTGTATAATAATTCTATTAAGAATAAGGAAAAACTTTCTATTGCTGAACATCTGTAGCATCGTTTATATAACAATCAATCGTACACAATTTTTTAAAAATATTCTTTATAATTGGAAATAGGTTCATTTGATGTTTTTGTTAATTTCTTTAAATTTATAGTTTAATCTTTTGATGGATCATACTCATCCTCATCAGGTTGTGCTTGATTACATTATATTTAAGCCAAAGGTCAATAAAATTTTCGACTTTACTTTGCTATTTTATAGATATTATGGCTATTTTTGAGGTTTTTTCGAGGTTAGAGACAAATCCTGACGTGATGGGATTATTCTAACATCGGATTCGGATTCAGTTCACAATAAACATGGGTATATGAAGTTTCTATCTTTATTTTGCTAGTTTAAAGAGACTTTCGTCATTTTTTACATATTTTTTGAGGTTAGGAATGAATGCTGACGAGATTGGGAGAAATCGCATCACGATTTTTAAGTGAATTTTACAACTCTCAATGCCGTTCCTCGCAGCCGTCTTAAAACTTTTATCTTTACCACCAACAGTTCGAAAAAAGATACATACTTTAATAATCTTTTCTAATTTTGGAGAAGGTGGGAGGTCCGGTTGAGAAAAGAATGACCCATAAATATATATATATATATATATATATATATATATATATATATATATATATATATATACATATATATATATATATATATATATATATATATATATATATATATAGATATATATATATATATATATATATATATATATATATATATATATATATATAATATATATATATATATATATGTATATATATATATATATATATATATATATATATATATATATATATATATATATATATGTATATGTATATATATATATATATATATATATATATATATATATATATATATATATCTGTATATATATATATATATATATATATATATATATATATATATATATATATGTATATAGATATATACATATATATATATATATATGTATATATATATATATATATATATATATATATATATATATATATATATATATATATATATATATATGTATATATATATATATATATATATATATATATATATATATATATATATATATATATACATATATATATATATATATATATATATATATATATATATATATATATATATATATATATATATATATACATATACATATATATATATATATATATATATATATATATATATATATATATATATATATATATATATATATATATATATATATATATATATATATATATATTAATATATTAATCAAACTGAAAGAACTATCAAATTCAGATTCTCTTCAACTTTAACTCAAGTATTCCTCCTTTGGTAGTAGTTATGATGATAACGATATCTTTTCTTCTTTTGAAGGATCTGACTCTAAAGTGAAGCATGTTTGAAAACCTCTCTTCAATTCATGTTCATACGCTTTTTTATTATTGCCATAGGCCATATTGTACGATCGCTCTCATATATATTTTTTTATCCCTCTTTTCCTTCTGTGTATGCTTGTAATAAACTCATTCTAAAAATATTGAGAGGATAATGCAGGATTTGTTGAAAATGTTGTCATCGTAGTTGCTGTTTTTCAGATTCTTTCTGCATTTTTTAACTATAAAAATTATTTTAAAGCAGGGATAATAATTATGTAGAAATAAAACTTTCTTTGTTATTTATACAGAAATTGCATACTTACATAATATCACGTCATTTTCGGTAGTATTTTTATTTAAATAACACCTCATGCAGATACATATCATGATTCACAGTATTTTATAAATAATTTGAATATCGACATTATATTGTTTACAATAAAAATTGACATCCTATTATAAAAGTTCATACATATCTATAAAGGATTCTTGGAATAATTATACATGTCATAATTCGCAGTATTTTATTAATAATTTAAATCTTGCAACTGTATTTAATATAAATTAACATCCTATTGCAAAAGTTCACACATCCCTATAAAGATTTTTTGGAAGAAATTAGTTATGTATATGACACAAATAGCATAATTTTCACTGTTATATTACCTAGTGAATAAAACGATTTATCTTAATTAAAAAAATACAATTTATTTTATGCTTTTAAAATTAAAAATATATCTGTAATTCATCTATATGGTTACATTGTTTTTCTCAGTAAGAAATATAAATTAATATATTAGTGAAACTATTAATTTTTATTTTATTCTTTTTACAATTAATAATATATGTGTAATTTATCTATCTAGTTATAAGGTTTTTTCCAATCAGACATATAAATTAATATATTAATGAAGCTATTAAATTTTGTTTTAAATTTGTTTTTTATTTATCACCTTACGCTTAAAATTTTCTAACAATATTAACAAAATATGTTACTTATCAAAAAAAATCCATTTCAATTTTGTTTCTTTGAATTCTTATTGTTCTTCTTAGTTAAAATGTTTTATTTCGTACTTCTACAATTAAACATCTATGTGTAATTTTTCTACACTATAACTAGGTTATAGTGTTTTTTTCTTTTCAAATTTTAACACTTTTCCCGTGAGAAATATAATAAATAATATATACAGTAAAACTAATATTTTTATTTCAAATTTGTTTTTATTTATCACTCAAATAAAAAACGTATGTCACATTATATTTAAAATTTGCAACAGAATATAAAAAATAATTTATCAAACATCAGATGTGATTGTTACAGTAGGTTGGGTCTTCTTCTGATGGTATTTCGTATTACATGTTTTTGTAATGTGTTACGTAAATCTTCAGTAATTTCCTAAGAGTTGTCGTAATCCTTCTTGTGACATTTTTATTGTATTCCTTAGTGTCCACGTTGCGTAAGTGATATTAGGATAATTATCATCATTAGGAGAGGTATTCTCTCCTAAAGGAAAATAATATATACTCGTAGGTACATTGAAACGAATGCAACAGAAATCACTTATTTTGTCATAATCCCAGATAGTTGTTGCCACTATATCTAAAGAAGCTATATATAATTTTATCTTACTATTTCCATCCTGTATTTGAATCCTTTACAAATAGATCCCCTAATAAGAGCAAAACTTTCTATTGCAAGTGATTCACAATAATAGTTTTGTAATAATGTATTGTGATGTTAATCTTGGTATCCTATAATGTCCATACAGTTCATCACGTTCCAACGTTGTTATAACAAAAACTCATCGTGGGTCAGATTATGTGGTTTTTCTTCCCAATTTACTTTACTATATCTCCTGAGAGCTTCTGGTAACAAACATAATATTTTTTGTAATAATTCAAACATATTTTTATATTAACACACAGTAATTTTTATGCAAAATATTCGTAGTTTTTCCATACTATGTGTAAAAGTAAAATTGTCTCGTTTATACAGACATTGTATATTTACGTAATATTACGTTACTTTATGCATATACATATACATATGATATTTTTTTATTTAACATTCTATTGCAAGTTTTATAATTATAACGTTTTCTTCAATTAAAATATAAATTATTATATTAATAAAACTATTATGTTGGGAATTTCGAATCTTTTTCACAATTCACAACTCGGTATGTATCACCACTCTACCAAACATTTTATTTTCGCACTCAACGCGTTTCGCTAACCTTGTTAGCGATTGATGAATCGTTCCTGATCAAGCTAACATGGCTAGCGAAACGCACGTCGAGCGCAAAAATAAATTGTATGGTGTAGTGATGATATTTACTAAGTAGAATAAAACTATTATTTTCATTTCAAATTTGTTTTTATTTATCAATCGCATAAAAATTTATAATTAATAAATATAAAATTTACTGTATTATTTAAGATGTTTTATTTTATTCTCCTACAATTAAAAAATATATGTGTATATCTAGTTGTAATAATTTTTTCCTTTTAAATTTTAATAATTTTTTAATTAGAAATATAAATCAACACAACTATTATGTTTTTATATCAAATTTGTTTTTTTTATTATAATTAATCTCATCATCTTTTTGTAATTTTTTTCTATCCAATTATTATAATACAAATTCCACGATAGATGACTGATGACAACGCAAATGCAGGAAGCAATTTTTGTTACATTTCTAGCATGACTAAATGAACCGAAAATAAATTTAAGACAATCCGCGATGACGTCAAGTTTATGTTTAGACTCTTGGAGGATTTTATAAACTTCAGCTACAAGAAATACAATACCCGAATATTTATCTCGTTGAAAATGCATTAAAACGAAAAGGTGATAAAGTGTTTGTTAAATGGTTAGGTTTTAATAATAAACAATAATTGGATAGACAAAGACAATTTTGTAAAAAATTTAATTTTTAAATAAATAAAAACTAAATCATGTGTGACTCTTTTATTCACATTGACATTATAATATTTAATACGTATGGCTAACATCAACATTTATAATATAGGAAAAAATAATTAAGGAAAAAAACCAGTTACTTAGAGATGGCATGTAAAATAAAAATCTCTTGTCTTACTATAATATAGTCAGAATTATGGATCTGTCTATATTATTTAAAAAATAAAAATTTGTATTTTAATTTAATTCAAGTTTATTTTTACACTCAAATCCGAAAAGAAAAAAATATTTCGGATACAACAACCACTGAAGTTTATAAAATGGATAGTGCAGGGTTAAATTTCGTAGACTTTTATATATGTTAAAACACAAGTGTATTAAAACATGAAATAAATTGATTTTAAAATAATGTGATTGTTTTTTGACTTTCAATCTTTCCCTCGATTGTGTGAACATTACATTTCATTATAAATAATTTTAACCGACCACGATAGATATTTTTAATAGAATTCGATTTTATATGTCACAAAGAGCAGAGAATAAATTTTAAGAAACAAATATAAATCCAAAATATATGTCTGTAAGCATCTTTCCTCGACGCTTGCAGTGAATTTATTTTTAATCTTCTACTTATTTGTTTTTTTTTAACTTTCAATCTCCGAATGTAAACCTTTCAGATGTCTCATTACTATAATGCTATCAGAATCCGAGGTATATGAGATCCAGGATGAAATAAGAACAAAAATTAATGTACATAAAAATAACGGTTGAAACCGTCTCCTGGGGGAATTTTTAATAGAATATAATTCCCTCTGGAGATTGACAAGACGTCTAAAAAATGAATTCAATAAAATGCCCTCCATGGCGAACATCAACATCATCGCTCAGACAGATCAGGAAAAGGCTAAACTGTGAGCCAACTTCTTGGAAGAGGCATCCAGTGGAATCCCGTTCTATGCCTGAACAACAGGATATAACTAAACGGTGAACAAAACATACCTCATACGGCCTGAGATATGGAATAAATTGTACATCAAGCCATCTGAAATAAAGGACAGTATCAAGAAAATGCTCAATAACAAAACACTTGTCTTAGACGAAATTATCACATCACTAATAAAAAACACCAAATAAAACACTTGTAGAGTTAGCCCATATAACTGACGCAGTTACTTTACTTCAACATTTCCTGAGCAGTCGAAACAGGCTGGTGTAGTCCCTCTTCTTAGACCAGGCAAGTACTCATACAAATTGGTCTCACTGTATGCTAACAAAAGTAAAAGAGAAAATAATATTAATAAAATCAACAAAAATGTACAATATTGATAATGAGGTACAAAACGAAGAATTCGTATTCAGGGGCGGGGCATTGCACCGTGGTGTTAATAACAAGGTTTCTACCAGAACCAACGTTTACCCTAACTATTAAAAAAGCCCTTGACAGCGTTTGGCCAATGGATTGCTGTACAACGTAATAGTGATTTATGACATACCACTCTACATGATATCGCTACTAGAAACATACTTGGTAAGAAAGAAAAAGTCAAGTCGGGGTAGGGCATTCCTTGTGTCAGACAAAAACGCTAAATGCTGGTGTACCGCAAGATTCTGTCCTCGCACCAGGGCTATATAACTGGTACATGGCAGAATTCCCAAGTTACAAAGATAAACATGTTTGCAGCATATAACAAAAACGCAAGCTGACAAAATACAGATGGTACAAAATCGCATCTTAAGATGTGTTACAGGATTAGGCTGCTATGTGAGAACTGATGACCTGCACAACCTAACAAACATGCCCAAAATAAGGGTTTATGTAACAATACTTTCAGAGAAGTTTTATAGGAACAATATACCTGACAAGCACAAGAACTGCCAGTTTATTTCGAAGATAACCAAAACTAAATTAAATTAAAATTAGTCGAAAACTCGCCTTAACAAAAAATATACGTACAGGAATTTCGCATTTCATCGTTCCGATGTGTTGTGGTACACTCGGCACGTTACCAAATTCTTGTATAAAGGCAAGTCGTCAAATCTCTGACTGCTACAATCAATAGATGAGCCATGGTATCAGTATTGACAATACACACAAATACCTTATAACACGTAGGCACGTAGTTGTTTTTGGTCTGACACATAGATGTCGCCCTTTTCAAAAAATCCATATGATTTTTAGGAAGTACCAACCTACAAACGATAAGTGTCAAAATTTCATGACATAACAGGTTACAGTGGTTTTAGTGACGCTACTTTTGATATTTTTAAAACGCTATGGAGACTTTCTGCCCCTGGAAAATCACTCATCGTTTACTGGTATGCTAAATTTAAACGCGGTCGTACAGATACAATTGATGCTGAACTCCCAAATGAGGTGGTTACATCGGAAAACATAAAAAAAATCCACAAAATTGTTTTAGATGACCGTAAAATGAAATTGCATGAGATAGCTGACACCCCAAAAATATCAAAAGAACGTGTTGGTCATATCTTGCATGAACATTTGGGCATGATAAAGCTCTGTTCGAAATGGGTACCGCGTTTGCTCACAGTGGACCAAACACAACAACGTGTTGATGATTCTGAGCGCTGTTTGGACCTTTGTAAGCGCAATAAAAAGGATTTCTTCATGCGATATGTGACACTGAATGAAACATGGATCCACCACTACACACTGGAATTAAATCGGCAGTCAACTGATTGGACAGCAGCCGGTGAAAGCCTCCCGAAGCGACCAAAGACACAAGAGTCAGCTGGGAAGGTTTTGGCCTCAGTATTTTGGGATGCATATGGAATAATTTTCATTGACTATGCTGAGAAAGGAAAAACCATCAATAGTGAATATTATATAAAGTTATTGGTGCATTTGAAGCCAGAAATCGCAAAGAAACGGTCCCAAATGAACAAGGAAAAGTGGTTTCATCAAGATAATGCACTGTGCCACAAGTCAATGGTTACGATGGCTTATTTTGAAGGCAAAGACAAATCCGCCCACAAAAAGATACAGAAATGTTAAAAAAGTATTGGACTGATTGTATCGCTCTGTATTGATGAATAAAGTAGAATTTTCCAAAAAAAATATGTTTTAAGTAGCCAGACCAAAAACTTTTCAGCCTACGTGTTATGTGTAAACAATTCAGTAAATCAATATATATATATATATATATATATATATATATATATATATATATATATATATATATACATATATATATATATATATATATATATACATATATATATATATATATATATATATATATATATATATATATATATATATATATATATATATATATATATATATATATATATATATATATATATATATATATATATATATATATATATATATATATATATATTTATATATATATATATATATATACATATATATATATATATATATTTATATATATATATATATATATATGTATATATCTATCAAAATTAGTGAAATTAGTCAAATGACGTTTGAAACAGTCAAATAAAAATAAATTTATAAAAATAAAGGATACTAAACTATTGTTACTCCTTGTTTTTATTATTAAGTTACAAATAAACAAATGTAAATAAACAAGATTGAAAGAGAAAGAACAACGGATTGTATAAATGCATGAATGGGAGAGATGGCTGAATGAGGAAATTAATTGAGGAATAACATAAACCAATGATAGATTAATACAAGATCGTGTACCTAAGTATGTAAAGCTGGTTCTTTTAGACGACAATTTTTTCCAGCATAATTATATCTAAAATGCCCTACATATCGAAACAAATAAAATAGTAACATATATTTTAGCTGAGCCAGCATAATAAAACAGGCTTTAAAGGAAGCGGAAATGACCTAGCCGATAACTTAACTAAAGGGGTAAGAAAATTAGCAATTGCTGGCTCTAACAACGAGCCACACCGAGAGGTATCCAATAGGGCAGGAATGAACTCTACAATTCATTATATCTCCTACACTTGATGAAAGCAAGACAAACAAATTTGGAAACAATAAAACATGTTTTGAATTTGATTTCAGTTTGAGTTATATAACACGTATCCTACTCTTATACTTAGACTTTTTAAATTTAAATAAAATACAACAAAAAAGAGGCAAAATTACCTTCATAAAAAAACTGCCTTTTTTACATCATATGAAAACTACTCCTAAAAATCATCCCTTCAAAAAAACCCCTCCCCCTGCATTAAAGACTTTTTGGCCCCCATCGTCATAACAACAAATAATTCTTGCACACAGCACTACTTTTTGGAGACATATAATATCAATTGCCCAGATAAGGCAATTTCGTCACACTTGGCATCTGATTGGTCAACTCTTCTCTTCTTAATTTCAGTTCTTGGAAGCTTGGTGACGTCACGCTTTTTTGTTTTCATATAAAAAATCACGTGACAAGCTCATGTAAGCATGATGATGTCACTTTTTGGCCAAAGAAACAACCACTCTTCTAATGCCTTCTTCACAAACTTTTTATCAAAAAAACAACAACTAATCCTCTTGTAATGTCTTTTTCAATTACTTTTAAGAAAAAAAAACACCACCACTAACTTTTTTATCGCCTTTTTTTTCTACAACAACTATACTACAACCCAAGCACATCAGGTAACAGACTCTGGTAGTTACGTCATTGACAATTCTTCTTCGTTCCGCGCTCTCACCATATCATCTCTTCTAGAAGTTTATTAAGCCGTCCGAAACACACACCAGGCTATCCCACACCTTCTTCCAACAAAAAATCATTAACGTTCTTTTGGTCAACATCCACCACAATACTTTCTGGTCTGTGACATCACTGTCAATCATTTCTTAGTGCTATTACAAGAACTCTTCAGCTTTTTTTGATACATCCCCTTGTCCAACAATTACCCACCCAACCCACGTTGTCTTCAAGAGCCTCCGGTCTGTGACGTCATTGTCCACTTCTTGCACGACTCAAGGTCAAGTCTTCGATGAAAAACATACTTCTTCAGCGAACAGAGTGCCATATGTCATCCATTTCTGAAAAAGTGGATGGCATGTGCCATTGAGGCCCAGAACCGCCCTAGTTATACTACTGCTACAAGTAAGGAAAGTTTTGAAGTCATTATTAATTTGACCTTCAATACGATGATCAATGTGCGTACCCTGTACGAGACTTTAAGAATTAACAATATATACGCAGACATGTGAGAACTTTTCCCTCCATTCATATATTTTATTTAATGTAATCTTTAAAATTATCTACAGATATTAAATTAGTGTTGGATCATTACACCATATACATATTATCACTTTAATAACAGTTTAAACAGAGCCTTATCCTTTAAAAGGGTTTATCTTTAATACTGGTTTAATTTGGCAATTTGAGTTTTAAATTGACAATAGCACCAGAAAGCCCATTAACATTATAAGAAAATGTAGTTTAAAGTAAAAAAAAAATGTTTTATCCGTAATTAATTTGACGAAAATGAAACATTGAGTTAAAATTCTAAAAATTGTCAGATTTTCTAGCTTTTGCCAAGTCATCATGCTGACCTTTTTTTTTTGCTATTTACAATCCCAAATATTACATGGTTACAAACAAACGACAACTGGAAAGCTATATGTTTTATATATTAGTGAATCTAGCTGTTTATATTTTTATCCTTTCCTTGTACTATAACATTTCTTATAACCACCGCACTAAATTTAAAGTAAGATAACTATAGTCTTACATGTACTTTTAGAATATATATACCTTGGAGTGTAAAAAAAATTTACTACTTTAGGTACTCTAGTAAATGGATAAGAATGTGAACGTCTCATCTGAGTGTTTCTTATGACTATATCAAATATAATAAGGAGAAACGATAAGAAGAAAATGCTAAACGTAAGAGTTTTAAACTCTTAGCAGGCAACCATGAATACATTTTATAAAAAATAAATAACTATTCATTGGCTGCCTAATTCAGTAGAACGGTTGAATTTCATTTGACTAATAGGGGTTTATTTTGTTACATCGCAAGGTAAACTCATTGAAGCTCGCAACACAAAACTGCGAAAACCTTTATAATTTATTACTAAGCCAACAAAAATGGAAGATTATATTGAAACTTTAAAAAGTCTTTTTTTAAACTCTTAATAGAGAGTTTTATTTTAAAAGCAATAAAGAGTCAATTAGCTGAGACGCGTTTTGACTACTGCGCCAATAGAATTCTTAAATGACGACAACACTGTAAGCATAAAATAGGTTGCCTAAGTTAAGACCAGTAAGGGTAAAATGACATTTAAATAAAGAGATTAAACGTCAAATTAAATACAGGTGAAATTTTTCATCAGATCTAGGCAAAATTTAATATTTAATGTTTAATACGTTATTATAGTCATTTTTTTCTCCGTATAGAATATTCTTTGTGTATTAAAATTTACCACCCATAAAATGAAAATTCAACAGTCATTACTTACTGCTAAGCAATCTTTACTACGATAAAAATGTTTTTTTTTTTTTAACAGAGTCATATTATACTGTAAATTTAAATCAGCTTGAGCCAGATATTATAAGTTGAGTTTTAAATACAATAGTTAAAAGAAATTGTAAAATTTGATTGTAACTTAAACTGGAGGTCAAGAAGGGGAAACCGCTTCATATTTAGCATTTCCACATAATGCATTTCTAGAAATCTCTCAAACTCTAGCATATTAGACAAAATTTGAAGATAAATAATTTTGTTGTTAAATACCTAATAATCGATCGAAGAGCGTATTATCGTTGTTCACTTAGGAACTAGGATCAAATTCAGGACTTAATTTGGACAGGAGCCATTATATTTTAATATTGTTAATCTTTTATATGGAAACATCATCCCTAGGGAATAATTTGCCCAGGGCTGTATTTCCCACCGAGTACATTTTACAGTGATTCAAGAACAACGTGAATCGCTTTTTCCGCACACGTGCCGCTCCTGGAGCGCTTTAGGGACTTCCCTGCAGCACGTATGCTAGATCCATAAAAAAAAATGTGCAACCAATGAACAAATAATTTATATATCCTCTAATGTAGATTGAATGCACTGATTATATGGATAGAAATTATTGACTAGTTTCGTCCCTTGACCAAGGAGTCAAAAGGTTAAAAATTGTTTCTTATTTTTGAAAATAATATGATGTCAAGTAACTTGCTTTAAGAGACTATGTGACTTAGCCTGAAGAACTTTTGGTCTAAAGAATCAAACTTGATCATTAAAAAGTGAACAGAATACTTGACTTTAGTTTTTCTTATGGATGTAAAACTATTTTTGTTTTTTAAAATGGTGTCACTGAATAATCTCGTTGACGTTGCTTTGTAAGTAATCGTCACTTTACTGCCGCACCAAAAAATACTCAAATTTTCGATAACTCCTGACAGAATTTTTAACAAAAAATAAAACAATTTTTCTTTCAATAGGCGTTATTTTTTAAGAAATGACCAAAATTTTTAGTTTTGTAAATTATCTTCAGCAGCCAGTTTTGTTAGTCTGTAAAATATATCAGAATAGAATCAAAAATGGAATTCAGCATCGTCAAGGCAGAGTTCTCGAAACAGATTTATTTACAAAAAAACACACACACACACAAGAAGAGTTTAGATCAAATTATATTTCTCCTAACAATGAACTTGTGTTAGCGGCATGCTGTTGACATTGAACTTAATAATAAGGAATAACTAATAAATCGAAGAATTTTTCATTTATGAGTGTTAAAGAACTACAAATTTCCTGAATTTTTATGAAAGATTTAATATGTCTAACAACAACTTCTTGTTCGCGATATGTGACCCAAAAGGTTATTGGATAGGATTAATTATTAGTAACACAATTTAAAAAGCATGCATCGAAGTCCATCTCATTATGACTCAGCGTAAGCTGCAAAATCTAGCTGATGCGTTAAAACAAATTTTCAATTGTATTTATTACACAGCCCCACAAAAAAAAAAGTGGGGTATACTTTTGATGCGATATATCAGATCCGTAGTATTTTTTGCCCGCTGATCACGAATCTGACGTCAGAATATCGCCATCACATCTCAATTTTTTTCTAACCTCAAAAAATAGGTAAAAATTAGTAAAAATTAAGAAAAATATACTCCTAAAAAATTGATTCAAGCTTTTTCATGAATCCAAAGATGTATTAATATGTATTCGGTCATGCTAAGCTAATATTCATCGGTTGGATTGAGCCATACAGTTCTGTTTTCTTTCTAACCTCAATAAATCAGACAGATATAGTGCTTCTCGAATGCAAAAACGAATTCAAATTAAAATTCAACCGATCCTTACCAAATTTGGTACACGGGGATTTTTTGGGTCACTGATCACGAATCTGAGGTTGGATTTGCAAAATTAAAGATGGCAGATGTTTTCGCGCCATTTTGAACGCCGAGAAAATTCATCGGTCGATTTTTATTCTTCTACCTGCATCCAGGACACCTCCACGTGGTGACGGTGGGCAACGGTGTTACTCCACTAGCCGGCAGAGTCCCTGGATAACGGCTTAGATGCCGTCATGGCAGGTAGAAGAAAGAGAATTACGATGCAGGGACTCGGAAACCCAGTATCGGCGGTTGGTCAGGGTGGGAAACCGGGCCCGCAGCCGTCGTCATCCAGCGACCGTAGCTCTTCATGTGTGGGTGACTTGGCTCATGTAGAGTATAATGCTACAAGAAAACGGTCTCACGGTACAAGGACTTTTCATAAGTGCGATAAAAACAGTGATTCATTTTGTTATATTTGCTGTCAACACGTATTGAGTAAAATGGGGTCACCGATAACGGATAAGATTAAAACCTTATATAAGGATTGTTTTAATATTGAAATACAGCACCAGGATACAGATTGGGTTCCCCACATCATTTGCAGTTCTTGCAAAATAATGTTGTACATCAATAAGAAGGCGATTAAATATTCCAGACCAGCAATATGGAATAGACCATACAGTGAAAATGATTGCTACTTTTGTATGAATGTTTTATCTAGGCATAACCGAAAAAATAAAAGCACTATTACTTATAACGATGTTTCGACAGTAACAAGACCAACTAAACTAATTCCGCCTCCTGAACCACTTGATGCTGATGTTATGGAAACAAATGATTTCACCTTATCAGTTCATGCCGAAAACATTGAGACTGTCGAAAAAGATTCAAACACTGTTACTAATGAATGTTCTAGTGACAACCTATCATATACTAGTGACACAGATAAAGAATTTCTACCATACAACCGTAAACCAGAACCAATACTCGTATCACAGTCCGAACTTAGTGATCTAGTCAGAGATTTAGGCTTATCCAAAGATGGTTCAGAGCATCTTGCCCATGTTTCAAATATTTGCATAAAAAATTTCCGAAATTTTCTGAAGCTAAAATTAAGGCAGGCATATTTGACGGGCCACAAATAAGAAAATTGTTTCAAGATTCATTATTTGTTACTAAAATGAATAAAGTTGAAAAAGCTGCTTGGCTTAGTTTTAAAGAAGTCGCAACAAACTTTTTGGGAAATAATAAAAGTCCTAAGTACAAAGAAATAGTCGAGAAAATGGTAAAAAATTTTCAAACATTAGGTTGCTTAATGAATCTAAAATTACATTTCCTGAACTCCCACATCGATGATTTCCCAGATAATCTTGGTGACTACAGTGAGGAGCAAGGGGAACGTTTTCACCAAGATCTGAAAATCATAGAAAATCGGTATCAAGGACGATGGGATGACCATATGCTAGCGGACTATTGCTGGTCGCTACATCTTTGGTTTCATGAAAAAGCTTGAATCAATTTTTTAGGAGTATATTTTTCTTAATTTTTAGTAATTTTTACCTATTTTTTGAGGTTAGAAAAAAATTGAGATGTGATGGCGATATTCTGACGCCAAATTCGTGATCAGCGGGCAAAAATACTACGGATCTGATATATCGCATCAAAAGTATACCCCACTTTTTTTTGTGGGGCTGTGTTATTATACAATCTACTTCTAAAATGGATTCTATGATAAAATTATATTAAATTTCTGATTAATTAATATTTCTAAAAACGTAAATAATACTCCAAAGGTTTCAGACTTAGCAATTCGCGAAAGAGTGAAAAAAATTCTTTTAATTTGATTTTTTTGTGTGATAATTTTTTTATATTTTTGTTGAATTTGGTCCCTCAAGAATAATAAGAACAGACGATTGCCGCAAGTTTTTTTTTATAGGAATTACTGTTTTCTTTTAATTTAAAAAAATACCAACTCCTTATAAGCTTTAAAGTTTTTTTCTATAAATAATCGTATGTATTTGGTGATATTTTGGTTCAAGGAGGAATAATGTCGTAAGCAGATCACAGGAGGTCAACTAGAAGTTTTAGATTTGTTGATCGAAATTTTAAACATATTTAGTGAATCTTCAATAAATTTTATTGCTAAATACTCATTGCTTTCCCACTTTTTATAATTTTTTTTTATAAGCACGATTGCTATTATCCATACATTTTTCCGATTTACTGGAATTTTTACTAATATTCCAGGAAAGCTTTGGAATAATTACCTCAGTTTTCACCGCAGCTTTACCCGAAAAAAAAGGAAAAATTTTGACAACTGACACCGAGGGTCGAGAATTCTATTCATATCTGTTTTACTTCAGGTTAATTAATAGTACGATTTTTCATCTAGTCATCTACAATTGCATCACACGGTTTTTTTAAATTGTATTCATATCAGTAATTATTTAGTGACATGATACGAACCGTCCGAGTATCAAAAACATTTTGTCCTGTACCTTGATCGTAATAAATGTTAATAAACAGATATTCTTTCCTTATATTAATCCAAAGGGTAATCTAATATTATTCTACCTTCCAAAAAGACCTTTTCCGAGAAAAGTTTAATTTTTTAATTAATAATTTAAACATTATTTAAAGAGACAATATTTATATGCGTCATACCTTGGATTGCAACTTTCGCATTTTATTGACGTATTTTATACAACTTGACGCTCTTCCTTTTAACTTTCTGTTAGAAATATTGTTTAATTTTTTAATAAACATTAATAATAAATAACTAGATTCTCATACGAATGCAAATATTGACATACTACTCCTTTTAATTTGTTAAATATCTATTTTCCTATGTAACCTTTAAGGGTCAGACACATTGCATTCTTTTTTTAATAACACTTGAATTGAATATTGATATTATAACGATTATCCATTTTAAAAGCACGAAAGTGATTTGTTGTCAATCAAAGATACAATAAACAAACATTATATTAATCTTATCTTCTGCAATTTAAATAGTCTGTTAAAAACACCAGATACATATTTTCAATACTTTTAAGATGTTTGAAATTAAAGTGTTCTTCTTAGTTATAATTATTGCTTTTTCTGGTAAGATATTAACTAATCCCAAAATAGTTTTTCTTTCGGTCAAAAATAATTTTAAAAAAAATTCTATCCAGATTCTTCTTATGTAGCTAGTAGTTTCTGTATATTTCATGTACGATATTTTATTTTTCCACTTTATTCTATAAATGTAAAAAAGTTAATGCCGTACTTTAAGCTAAAACTACGAGCAACTATCAATATAAGTTGCAAAAAATAACTAAAGTTACTATAAGCAATAAAGAATTGCTAAGACGTATTATTTATAACATAATTAAAAAATTATTGGTAAATATGGACGATTCCCTATATGCCTCCGGCTAGATTGGATTTTTTAAACTTCTGGTCCAATAGAAGTTTGTTCGGCTAGAACAATTGTAATCAACAATGTCTCTGATATTATCACTACTATTTATGCTAATAGCATTTTCTTTCTTACTGAATGTGGCTTGAGGGATATTATTTATTAAGAAAATGAAAACGTATTGGATGTTTTATACGACGGGGTACACAAAAGTGGCTGGAATTTATTTTTAACAAGAGTTTTATTAAATCTTTCTACAAACAACTATTAGTTTCTTTCAAAATAACTCTCCATTGGAGCTAATACTTATTGTTCTATTGTTCATATTTCAATCTTATATTCTATTGTTCAAAGCATTTTTTTAATCCATCTATTCCCGTGTCCTTCAGAGCCTGCGTCCTTCTTGTTTCACCTCTTCTATGTTAACAAGACGTCTTCCTTTCAGGTCCGTTTATCCTGGCAAACAAAAAGAAGTCGCATGGAGTCAAATCCGGCTAGTAGGATTGGTGGGGCAAAGGGTTTTTTTTTCTCAAAATTGACGCACAATGAGAGCTCTGTGGGCTGGCACGTTGTCGTGATGGAAGAGCCAATCGCCTGACAGGGCGTTTCCTTCGCACAATGTTGCGCAACCTTTTTAACACTTGAAGGTAGAATGCTTAGTTCACTGTCTTACTTGGTGGAACAATTTCAAACAGAAAACAAATGAGAATTGTTTTCACATTTGATTTCATCGGACCAGCTTCTTTTGGACTAGGAGAATTCACGATTTTCCATTGACTTAACTGTTGTTTTGTCTCAGGATCGTAACTGTAGCACCATCATTCATCTCCTATGATGATTTAAAAAAAAATCAGGTTCAGTTTCATACTGCTCCTTCAGTTTACGATAGACCTCCAGGCGTCGCCCTTAAAAAACGACGAGTATATGAAACAACTTTTACAAAAAAAAAATTCAGGAACCTCTCATAACCTTCTATCTGATGCCACTTGGCAGACTGACTTGGGAGGAGTATAACTACATCACCCTAGCGGGCGAACCGTGTACTACAAGTACCAACCTTACCACAACACAATTCCCATTATTTTGGGTCCCCCCTCGTATATTCTCAGAAACTCTCATATTCAGGAGAGGTGAATACTCGTCTTATAGTTATTGTAAATTATTTTTATCGGAATTCACATAGTTGTGTATATTATTTATTTAACTGAATTACAAGAATTATGTTATTGTACAATATTTCCACTTTAAATAGTAAATGTCTCTAGGACATATAAGATCTGCTACAAACATAACTAGTTTTCGTAATATGTAAGAAAGTCAATTAGTATTCAATCGAAAACGTTTCGTATCACATAAGTTTAAATTCCTATTTCCTAGTTCCTTCTATTACAGATTGTAAAAATGTATATAGTAGGGGTCGAGTAGCATAGCTAAGAGAGGTGAGGGGTACATATACCCCTAGCACCTATGTGTCCCTAAGGATATTCTAAATAATAAAACTTAATTGTGTGCATTTTAATTTTGGCCAACTACTTTTTCAATAATAATATTATGTATCTTTTTAAATTTGTTTTTCCAACTATGGTATACTAACACAATGTAACAAAAGAACTTCATAAGCTTAATAATAAAACATGATTATATCCATGGAAAATCTGGAAACAGAAAATCTTGCAAATGATGATGAATTAAAAATCTAGAGA
This sequence comes from Pachyrhynchus sulphureomaculatus, assembly GCA_019049505.1. NCBI lineage: Eukaryota > Metazoa > Arthropoda > Insecta > Coleoptera > Curculionidae > Pachyrhynchus > Pachyrhynchus sulphureomaculatus. The sequence continues at coordinate 129,609,201 of CM032456.1, forward strand.
ATGGTGTTAGTTGATGACTGATAAACATTGGGAATGAAACTATAACGTACAAAAACATTAACAACTGATAGGTGAGAAATAATGTATGTAGTCAAAACTTAAAACGTAAGGTATCACCTTTACTAATTACCCATAGAAAATTCTTTATTCCTTCTAATAAATACACAAAATGACATAGCAGTACTATTTATTACTAAGCTCGAAGAATTCGTAGACTGCCGTATTGACGCACTAATTAAACTTAGAAACTGATGTGGCTTAATATTATAATAAAAATGACTTGATTATTTAATGATTTACCCCTTCTTAGGTAACATATGGAAGTAGTTAAGTGAACGTGACAACAGTAATTTTATATTTTTTAGTGTTTTAAACAAACATATATGTAACCGAATCATTTTTAGATTTAATTTTAATCTCAAGTCTGTGGTTAATAACAACAATCATTTCTCATTTTTTTTACTGGACAATAATGAAGACAGAGAAAATAAAGAAAGAAATCAGGTGTAACTTGAAAAAGAGCCAAAGAACTTTATATTACGAGGCATGTTTTTTAAGTAAGTACCGTTTTGGAATTAAAAAAGACGTGCAAAGATATCGCTATAATTTTATTTTTACATGAAAGCCTGTACCTTAATCTACTTTTCTACATAATTTCCGTGAATATTGAGGCACTTGTCATAACGTGGCACCAGTTTTTGAATACCCTCCTCATAAAATTCTGCCGCCTGACTTGTTAACCACTGTATCACAAATGTGTTGACTTCGTTATCGTCTTGAAGACGCTGACCACCCAGGTGCTTCTTCAAGTGCAGGAACAAATGGTAGTCGCTGGGCGCCAGATCAGGGCTGTATGGAGGATGATCTAGAGTTTCCCATTTAAAAGATTTGATGAGATCTTTGGTCCGATTAGCCACATGTGGACGGGCATTGTCATGCAGCAAAACGATACCCTTACTCAACTTGCCACGTCTTTTGTTCTGGATTGCACGACGCAGATTGTTCAATGTCTCACAATAAGACGCCGCATTGATTGTCTCATTACGAGGCAGAAACTCCACTAGCAATACTCCTTTTCTGTCCTAAAAAACTGTGCACATGATTTTGCGGGCAGAAATTGTTTGCTTAAACTTCACTTTTTTGGGTGATGATGAATGTCGCCATTCCATGGATTGTTGTTTCGATTCTGGTGTGACGTAGGCCACCCATGTTTCGTCACCAGTAACAATTTGGTCTAAAAAATGTTCACCTTCATTGTGGTACCGCTCAAGGAAAGTCAATGCACTGCCTAAACGTTGGGTTTTGTGCAAATCCGTCAACATTTTTGGAACCCAACGTGAACACAATTTCCGGTAATTCAAGTTCTCGGTCACAATGCGATACAAAACACTACGAGAATATTGAGGAAAGCAGTCGCACAATGATGAAATTGTAAAGCGTCTGTTTTCTCTCACCTTTTCGTCCACTTTCTGCACCAAATCTTCATTAACGACCGAAGGACGCCCACTCCGTTCTTCATCATGCACATTTGTGCGGCCATCTTTAAATGCTCTCACCCATTTCCTTACCATTCCATCACTCATAATGTTTTGTCCGTAAACTTCACAGATCTCACGATGAATATCGATCGGTTTTACGCCTTTAGCACTAAGAAATCGTATAACAGCCCGTACTTTACAATCGGCGGGACTCACGATTGTCGGAGGCATCTTAAACACTCAGTAAACAACGTATACAGTAATACCCCGCTTAGCGCGACCCCGTTACGCGCGGTTTCACTATAACGCGAATTTCAAATTTCGCGCTCATGTAGTCATTAACTTCTCTATGGTCGCGGGGGGATCCCCGCTTTCTCTGAATATTCTCTTTGAAGAATTGGGAATTCCCTGTCCTTCGACTTTGTTCTATGGGGATTTCCTCGTTCGTTTCGTGTGTTCATTTGTTCCGTAATGTTAGTTCGGTCGGCTGGCAGTTTTGTTTTAATATTTATTGGAGATACATACATACATAATTTAACCCTACGTTAAAAATGCCGCCTGTAAAGAAAAAAGAGCGTAAAAGCGTCACTTTGGAATTGAAGATGAAAGTGTTAAGAAGAATGGAAAATGGAGGCAAAGCAACAATTGTTGGGAGAGATTTTGGACTCTCAGAATCGACTGTGAGAACGATTTATAAAAATCGGGAAAAAATTAAAATCTCCAGCGAAGGTTCAACACCTATAAGTGCAACAAAACTTTCTCGTTCGAGATCATCTATCTTAGAAAGAATGGAGAAATTACTGTCAGTCTGGATCGAAGATTTGAATAAGAAGAACACACCACTAAGTCAAGATCTCATATGCACAAAAGCAAAATCTTTGTATGAGATGCTGAAAACAAAAGAAGGAGAAGGGAGTGCCACTCCGACTTTTGCTGCCAGCAGAGGCTGGTTCCATCGGTTCAAGCAGCGTTCTAATCTTCACAATATCCACATAACAGGCGAGACGGCCAGCGCGGACATTCAAGCTGCAGCTGAGTTTCCAGACAAGTTTCAAGACTTCGTTAGACGAGAGAAAATTCCTGCTTGTCTCATCTTCAATGTTGATGAGACCGCACTTTACTGGAAAAAAATGCCATCTCGAACATTCATTTCTAAGGAAGAACGTCAAGCCAGTGGTTTCAAAGCTGCGAAAGATCGACTAACACTTCTGCTGGGTGGTAATGCCACTGGTGATTTCAAACTGAAACCTTTACTAGTGTACCATTCAGAAACACCCCGTGCAATGCGAGGCACAGACAAGACAAGTCTACCAGTTGTGTGGCGATCAAACAGAAAGGCGTGGGTTACACGGGAAATTTTTCAAGAATGGTATTCTAATAGTTTTTGCCCATCAGTCAAATCATACTGTGACAGAAATGGGCTTGAACCTAAAGTTATATTACTCTTAGACAATGCCCCAGGACATCCAACCTCACTTGATACGCCCAGAGACTTAAAAGTGTACGTAAAGTTCCTTCCACCAAACACTACGTCAATATTACAACCTATGGACCAGGGAGCAATAGCAAACTTCAAAGCTTATTACCATCGCCGCACTTTTAGCCAACTAATTCATGAAACTGACGGGGAAGGAAGACAGTCTATGCGAGAGTGGTGGAAGTCATACAACATTATGAAGTCTATTCACAACATAGAAGAGGCTTGGAAGGAAGTTAAAATGAGTTGTATGAATGGGGTGTGGCGTAATCTTTGGCCAGATGTAGTGGAAGCACCTAGAAGAATTGTCCAGATGCAGAGACAAGTGCTTGAAGACATTGCTGCAATGATTGAGGGGTCTGAACTTGAAGATGTCACGGTAGAAGATCTCGTAGAACTTGTAGCAACGCACGACGATCCTATTAGCAATGAAGATCTGATCGAGTTACAGAATAATCCTATCTACGATGAGGAAGAACAAGTAGAAGAGAAAGTTTTATCTTCAGGGGAAATACAAAATGCACTTTCAAAAATTTATTCAGGTTTGGACATATTGCAGAGTATAGACAATAATGATGACCGTGTCTTGACCGTGTGTCAAACAATTAAAAACAGTGTTGGGTGTTATGAACGTATTTTACAAGAACGTAAACAAAACGTTACCCAAAAGACAATAGATGTATTTTTCCGTAAAAAATAAGAGTATGTATTGCATAAAGTGTTCTTAGAATTAAAGTGATTGATTAAAATGATTTGTATTTTTTTGTATTAAATTTTGACTATGTTTAATCATAAACCTCGATATACGCGAATTTCAGTTAACGCGATTTTTTTCGGAACGTATCCCTCGCGTAAAGCGGGGTATTACTGTACAATGAAGAATCAGACTGTAATGGCGTCAGTGCGTAGACATGAGATGTAGGTTACCAGCGCGCATGCGCGGAACGCCGACCGTATCGCTGCGGCGGCGGAATCGCAAAAAACGGTACTTACTTAAAAAACATGCCTCGTATTTTCAAAATAGTCAAAGAACTTTCCTATTAATATTATTTATAAAATCTGAATTTACAAAATATTACATATAATGTATTACTATATTAAAATAATATGGCTTATATTGTAGCAATAAGGTATTTCTGTAGTGCATGATAAATGTACAGTGCTTAGGACGTATAATAAATTCACTTATGCTTTTATAAATAATTATAATTTATCATATTTTAACTGAATATTGGCTTAAAGTTAGAGTAAATTAACCCTGTTTACTTGAATTACACCTTAATGTCTTGTTACTGTAGGAGACCATCAACCATAGTATCTTAATTTTTTATACATTCTTAACAAACTAGTTTATCCCAATTTGGACATGATATTTTGATAAAATGAATCTTCTAATAGTTGAGAAAAAACCTTTCCATAGTTTATGGTATTAAACTCTCAAATTTTTCAGAATCTACTTTTATAAACGTTCACTATGTAGCATAAATACATTTTAGAACAGGCGAGTAAATTTTCTAAGTTATTTTGATTTTACCAATTTAGTATCAACTTGCCTGTAGATTTTGATATAAATTTTATCATTAGAATCTTTTCAGTTATTTTGATCCTCCCAATTTAGTATCAGCTTACCTGCAGATTTTATTATAAATTTTATCAGTGGAATCCTGATCAGGACAAGAACACTAAGAACTCTTTATCCATTTGCACTGTATTTGTACTGATATTAATAGAGTTTGTAGCTATTTCTAAACTGTAAGGATAAAACAAGCTAAAATTGTTATTATTTCAGCAGAGTCTCTAATGCTTCAAATAAACAAAGAACAAGTTAGAAAATAATAAACTATCTTGCTCCAGAATATCCCCTGCTGCTGCCGTTCGAGCACTTGAAAATGCCAAATGAGATTTTGGCGAAACGTTGTGCAGATTCATTGTTACACGAACGGATTGAAACCCGGAATTTTAATGTATTACATTCCACCCTCCGTGGAAACCTCTACTATTGTAATATATATATATATATATATATATATATATATATATATATATATATATATATATATTTATTTATTTAATATCAATAAACGGGAAACCCTTTATAAAAGTTATAATATTCAATATATAAAGTAATAACAACAGTACAGTAATGAGTATTTAGATAGAACAAAAAAAATTATATAATATCACGGTTTAAAACACCCAATCTAATAAACAGGAAACATATCAGTGGTCACACACCACTTTAATGACTTGCCCTTTAAAGCCAGACAGCGAGCCTCCGAATGGATTGATGGAAGGATTATTATTTAGGAAGAGCAAGGATCGCGTCAAGAGAGCGTGGACTCCATAGTTAGTACCGTGATGACCGATGACAAATATCTCATTTCTTCTTAAGCAACGTTCTGGAACCTTCAATTGTATCTGCCCTAAGAGGGGTGGACAATCAATAACACGATTCAGCAATTTAAATATCGTGATCTGACACCCTTCTCCTGTCCTCTAATGTCCGCAGACCAAGCATACTAGCCAGGGCTGCTCTGTCACCAACCAACCCCAATCTATGAGAGCAATATCCAATAAATTTATTCTGGACACGTTCAATCCCTGCGCTGTGAACATTGTAGTAAGGTGACCATACCGTTGATGCATATTCAAGGTGAGATCTTACCAGAGAACAGTATAACTTTTTCATTGAGTCAATAGATAGATCTCTTCCGATCCTAAAAAGAAGTCCCAACATTTGGAATGCTTTTCTTGTCATGCAAGAGTAGTGTTCCCTAAACGACAACTGAGCATCCATTATGATTCCCAAATCCCTCAAAGGACTGACCGGTAACAAGTCCTCATTACCAACCTTGTACTGAAAGGTTATTTTATTCTTTTTCCTACAAAAACTAATCGTACTACACTTCCCAGGGTTTAAATACAATCCATTATGATTGCACCAAAGCACAAACAGATTCAAGCTCTCTTGCAACTTCATGCAATCCGCCTCAGTCACAATTTTACGGTACAATTTCAAGTCATCGGCAAACGAAAGAAAGCTACAGTCAGCAACAGCCTGACGAATGTCATTAATAAAGATATTAAATAGTAATGGAGTATAGTGACCACCTTGAGGGACTCCTGAGGTCACCTCTATACTATTGGATATAAAACCTCCCATCTTCACTCTCTTCGAGCGCCCCACCAACATACTCTCGAGCCACTTTACAGAGCGCTCATGATACCCCATCGCTCTAAGTTTAATTGATCATAGGCCAAACCATCAAGCAACTTAGGAATTGCAGACTGCTTTGAAATGCCCCTATAATTTTGGACATTCTCTCTCTCACCCGACTTGAAGATCGGTACAATAAAACTCTCCTTCCATAAATCAGGAAGTTCGCCCTCCGCCAGCGACCTATTAAACAAAATAAACAGTGGCCTGGTAATACTATAGACAAGATTGCTTAACAAATATATATAACATTATCAGGACATATAATATATAACATTATCAGGACCACATTCCATTTTTTTAGTCAGCCTTGTAATCTTATGAAATATCTCAGAAATGGTAAAAGGTTTAATTGTAATATCCGCCCTGTTATCTAATCTATATTCTACACGAGGTACATGAGCCTTACAGTATACAGTACCAAAAAACTCCGAAAATAGATCAGCAATGTCTTGACCGCTGTCAGCCACTTTATTGTTATGAAACATACAGCTGGGTACATCAGATGATTTTCTGTGATGATTGACAAATTTTCAAAAATTTCTAGGGTTCTTGGAGACATCATCCTCGATATTTCTGACATAAATGTCATAATCACGTTTAACTAGTTCTTTGCAAAGGGATCTCAAATTACTAAACTGGAGATCGTCAAACCGCAACCCACTGGAGATATAGTTTTTGTCAGCTATTTTTTTATTTATAATAGTACTTCGGAGTTCCGCACTAAAATAATGTGGAAAGTTCGAGGCTTTAAACAGCTTAATAGATACATAAGATAAGATAACATTATTAAGTATTTCATAAAACATTCTTGTAGCTTCATGTATATTCATGCTGGCGAGCATCACATCCCACTCCACCGCAGAAAGATGACGATTGAAGTTTGTAAAATCTGTGTTTTTAAAATCATGGAAATATATTTCTTGCTTCAGCATTTTAACATCGTCCACCTTGATCTCCCAAGAGCAGGCAATATGATGCTCACCATTCGGAAATAACAAGTCACTGGCCCGAAAAACAGTCAAAAACATGACTAAACATTAAATCTAGAAATACATTATGGTTATTAGGTATGGATATAACCTGAGAGAGCCCAGAAAAGTAAAGTTCTCTGCAACAAAGTTTGCCTGAGAATCAGGTGTACAGTTAACCCCTAGACCTGTCCCTTGGTTACTTTACACAGCTGAGGGAAGGTTATAGTCCCCAAATAAAAATAGGTTGGCTGAAGAATATTCATGACAGACCATCTCTACAGACACACAGTGTTGCTGGTATTGCTCCAAATTGGAGTTTGGCGGAATATAAACCCCCCCGATAATAAACCTGGAATAACCATGTTTAAGAAAGATAAAAAGTTGTTCTGTAGAAGTGTTTTCGGTTTTGATCAAACGCGAGAATAATGTTTTTTTATAAGCATTAAAACACCACCTTCGCTCTTCTTGGTACTTGTCTTCTGGGTTTGATCACACCGATACACCCTGAAACCCGTTATTGAAACCTCACCATTCAAAATCCTATCACTCAGCCAGCTCTCAATAATTACAACAACATCGTAATTAGCACACAAAACAGCATGTCTCAAGTCTCTGATCTTAGTACTCAATCCACCAACATTTTGACATTAAATTCTTATAGGGGTTAACCGCCTTTTTTACAAGCAAAGTTATTTATGAACTTTATACTCAAATTATCCTCACCACCATTCCTTCTTCTATTTAGTTCTTCAAAGATTCTATTTTGTTCGTCTCTCTGAAGCTTTGTCAATCATCTTGAATTCAGTCCCTTCCAATTTCTTCTTCTTCCTAAGACATTCAATGGCTTTATCAGGGTTAGAGAATGACACCTTCATTGGTCTGGGTCTACGACCGATTCTAGAAATTTTAACACCATTATCGAACTCCACATGCATCCTGTTCAACATAACTTGAAATAGGTTCTTATCATGTTCAATTCTATCACTAAGGTTCTCAATATTACTCTCTTTCGCATGAAATACTATGATATTATTTTTCCTACTTGTCCTTTCACTCATTTCAAAAAGCAACCCCTGATAGCTCATGGAAGGCCTCTCACGCACGTCTAAAGTATCACCGGTTCTCACTTCATTCATTTCCATTGTAGAGCTCAGGATTTCAAGCTTATTTTCTAGTTGGACAATTTTGTTTGATTTGTTTTAATAATTCATTTTTAATACTTTGTTGATCTAGGACCAGCCTATATAGATGTGAAATTGTAGAAATCAAATCCTTGATACTTACATTATCTTTTTCCAAAAGTATTTGATAATTATGACTTGGATTATTAGCCTTATTCATATCATTAACCGTAATGGGATTGGCAGGGGATGGATTAGTGTCATCATTGGCAACTATCGTTACTGACAATCGCTTTTTATTGACATCAGGCTGTTTGCAAGACACACAACACCAGTTGTGCTTACGATTTTTCTTCCCCGACACATGAACACTATCAAATTCTTTATCAGTTAATGATGTACAGCCCATATATATATATATATATATATATATATATATATATATATATATATATATATATATATATATATATATATATATATATATATATATATATATATATATATATATATATATATATATATATATATATATATATATATATATATATATATATATATATATATATATATATATATATATATATATATATATATATATATATATATATATATATATATATATATATATATATATATATATATATATATATATATATATATATATATATATATATATATATATATATATATATATATATATTTTTATTTTTTTTTTTTTTTGTATTAGGTTCTTCTTAAAATTTTTAACCACTTAATTAACGTTTCGTCCTATTATTTTGGGTATTCTCAAAATTTTTTTTATTTACATCTAAAAACATAATAAAATTTTATAATACAACACATATAATTATTTTACAAACGTCACACTATATAATACATTTGTTTAAGACCCTTAAAATTGAATACAAATATAATAAAATAATAACAGTACCTTGAAAGTTTCGTTGTCGGTGCACCCGTGAATTTTATTTTATGATTATTATCAATAATCGCACTTTTTATTTACTCTAAATTTTTTGGTTTTTATGTTTTGTTTTTTATTATGTTTACATGACTAAATAGCAGGTATATATATCATTTCTCACCATTAAGAGGATGTATAATTTTATTTTTTTTTCGAACATTTAATTCTTAACACGAAGACCGGAATTATGCCAAGCTGCAGATCAACGAAATGTTTGAAATCAAAATATATAAGAACGCAGTGAATGATAGGACTGACGTAAGAGGAGTCAGTCACATTTGCACAAATTTAATTAAGAATTAAAAGTACGAAAAAAAAAAAAAAATTTGCACGACGTTTTGCCAAAATCTCATTGGGCATTTTCAAGTGCTCCCGGAAGACAAGGGTAATACCACAGTGGTCCTAAATACCAAAGACTACATGACAAAAGTGGAAACTATTCTATAAGAAGACACCTACAAACCAGTTACCAGGGACCCTACAACATATCTGGAGAAAACTACAAAGCCCAAGATAAAAGCTGCAAACTTAGGACAAGAGGTTGAAAGACTCATAATTCTAAGAGAGAAATCAAGCCGATGCCCAAAGTTGTATGGCCTGCCAAAGATACACAAGCTTAACGTTTTCCTTAGATCCATTGTTAGCGCGGTGGCCTCACCTATACAAAACTTAGATAAACTTTTGTCAAAGATCATGCAACCAACCGTTAACAGTGCTGATTCATACATCAAAAACTCCGAACACCTCACGAACGTAATCAGAGACATTCAACTAGAGGAAAATGACATTCTGGCAAGTCTAGATGTTGTTTCACTTTATCCCAGTATTCCAGTGGATGAAGCACTAGACAAAATAGCAATGAACGAGGATTTTCCAGCTCATGAACTATCGGAACACTGTCTAAAAACAACTACTTTGTCTTCAACAGTCAGATATACAAACAAACTGATGCAGCACCCATGGGATCTTCCCTTTTACCACTAATAGCCCATCTATATATGATGTATTTTGAAACAGAGACCCTTAAAAACTCACCACTCAAACCCAAACTCTGGAAACGATATGCTGATGACATCTTTATCATTTGGCCCCATGGACGAAATGAATTAGACAACTTCCTGACCTATTTAAATAGAATTCACTACCGGATACAGTTCACTTTGGAAGTAGAAGAAAAAAAGCCTCCCTTTCCTTGATGTGCTCATAACTCGGAAAAACAATGGTCAGCTTCAATACTCAGTCTACCGGAGGCCCACCCGCACCAATAGATATTTAAACTCTGGCTTACACCACCATCCATCCAAAATCCAGTCAGTAGCCAACACCCTGGTATCGAGATCATACCGACTCACCGAACCTGACACGAGAAAGCAAGAAATTACACAAACCACTAGGGCCCTTAAGCAAAATGGATATAAGGACTAGTCTATACGGAGAGAATTAGAAAGGCAGTGGCATACACAGACAAAGGCAGAAGAACGCGACCTTAACCAGAGTAGAGTCCTATTACCGTATGTGAAAGGAGTTACAGATAGGATTGGAAGAGTCCTAAGAAAACATAACATAGGCACAGCATACAAACCACACTCTGGCAGACATCCTCCGTAACCCCCCGGACAAGAAAAAACTGAAAAATCATGGAGTTTACAGCATCCCATGCGGAGACTACCACAAATTGTACATAGGACAAACAAACCGAAGAATCTCCACCCGGATCCAAGAACATAAAATAAGTATTAAAAACAACATCAGCTCTTTTTCAACACCATTATAACACTGGTCACAACAATCTAAGGGATCTAAATGAAATAGCCTCGATTTCACATCATAAAACACGCATAGCCAGAGAAGCTTTGGAAATCGAAAAGAACGGACAGCTAAATCAGCGAGATGATGCCCTGAATATCTCCACTACATGGAAGGATCTACTAGCTACATCAAGGAATAACCAAAACTTCGAGAAGGCAACAGTCAGCATAGCGCCGGAACCCGTATTTACAAACCAGCCGGCAAACACCGATGCTCGGACGAACACTGCTAACCCCCCCACTTGCAATCTGCGTCGACGCCGACCTATAAAAGACGGCGACCGCACTCAGTTAGCTTCGAGCGGCAGCAGCAGCAATATCACAGTATCGAGTAGCAGCAGCAGCGGGTGTACTTAAAAATGCCAAATGAGATTTTGGCGAAACGTCGTGCAAATGCATTGTTAGACGAACGGATTGAAACCCGGAATTTTAATGTATTATATATATATATATATATATATATATATATATATATATATATATATATATATATATATATATATATGTATATTCAGTTACCGATGAAGTATTTTCATATTTAAAGTCAAAATTAAGACAACAGTTTTTTATATTTTAAAAGAAATCTATTACACCAAATTTGTGTCATTTTCTTTGACGACCTACGGCCATTTTTCTGGCAACAGCATAATCCTGTTACTATAGAACTTCTATAGTTTCTGGGCAAAAAACTGTGACAAGTAGTTTTCACAAGCCTCTTCTCAACCTCTTATTCAGAGAATTCTGTAGAGACCGAAATAAATAATAATCTAATCCTCCCAGTCAAGCTCAATTATATTATGTTAACTAGTGCCGGCCGATTGTTTTCAATCGCTTGGTTTAATCTTGTCAGTTGCTTGTAGATTACAGAATCAATCGTCTGGTCCGGCTATAGTAGCTCATAATGCATGATTCTCTTTCAATTCCACCATACACACAGCAGCACTTTTTTGGCGTCAATCCGAGCTTTGCCATAGTTTGTGGAATTTTATCATTTTTATACCACCAAGTTTTTAGCACATTATTGTCGTAGGTGATCCATCGCTCGTGATCAACCGCTTTAGAAATGGCTCGATTTCGTGACCTTTCAGTAGTAATTCGTACTTGAAAATTCGACCACGTAAATTTTTTAGCGGCAAATCCTGTGGCATACGTTTAGCCTAAAACGGTCTGGTGATGGATAGTTAGTTCCTTGGAAATATCGTGGCTACTTACATGATGGCCATTCTCAACATTCGCCAAAATTTTATCGGATTTTTCTCTCCTTGGTCGACCAATGCAAAGAGCATCTTTGTCATCGAAATCTACAGAACGAAATTAGGTCTAAATAAACCAATTCCAATAGTTTTGCATGTCTACTACTGTCAAATAGCTGCTTTTAACTAAGGCTAAGTATGATGATCATATAGTTATTCGCCAGAATTTCTATCAAGGGGGGCTGCGAAGAAGAAATTAAAGAAGTATAGCGATGGCCAAAACTACAATGACAAGCCTAAGCAAAGTATGGAAAGATCACAGAATAAATAAAATGACTAAAAAGAGGCTTGTCAATTCACTAATATTTTCTATAGACACATACGGAGCCGAAACATGGGCTATTAATGCAGCATGTCGTAAAAGAATAGAGGCTTTCGAAACTATATGCTACAGGCGGATGCTCAGAATTATCTGGACCGCTCATAGGACAAATTCATCTGTTCCTCGCGATCTTAACATACAAAATAGTGACAGGCTGTTATCATCGATTCAGAGAAAAATAGCATTATTTTTTTGGTCACATAATGAGGGATGGCATGGAAAAGTTGCTGATTCAGGGGAAAGTCGACGGTAGAGGAAAAAGAGGTAGATTTCCCAACAGATACATTGATCAGATCATGTCTACAATGCACTTGGAGTTACCGGAGATGATGAGAAGTATCGAAGATAGAGAAGCTTGGAGGGCTGTTGTAAATTCTGTGTAACAATGCAATAGAGGCACGAAGCTCGGAGCCGAGCAACGATGTGAGAAAGAGAAAGAAGTATGATCTGATGTGACTTATATTACCTAAGATATCTGACACTAAAACTATCTAACGAGAAAAAGATCTAATTCTTTTACGACAATATATATATGTATATATATATATATATATATATATATATATATATATATATATATATATATATATATATATATATAATAAATAAATAATATATATATATATATATATATATATATATATATATATATATATATATATATATATATATATATATATATATATATATATATATATATATATATATATATATATATATATATATATATATATATGTATATATATATAAAATTGGTTCTGATTATGTTTGTTTAGTTTCAATGATTTAAGTATAAGGCCCAAAAAGCCTATAACGATTTTATTACTATGAATCTTAAAATATGTACATTAATTGTGCAGGTATCACTAGCGCTTATTGAATTTATAATGAATATTTGCCCTGCTCAAAACCAGAGAAAAACATCGGTAAAATAAGTTCTAAAATAAGTAATGAATTTAACTTTTTCAGTAAAATTGCCATCTCTTTCGCCTGATCCTACAGAAACGACACCAGCAAAGAATTATAGATTCCGTACATATCTCAAGTATTATATGATCATCTCGTTCGAGACTGATCTTGTCAACAGATTAGGCTTGTCATTGTAGTTTTGGCTATCGCTATTCTGGTGCATAAGTGTATAATCATCTTACTTTGCGTTAGTGAAAAGCAGCTATTCGACAGTAGTAAACATGCAAAACTATCGGAATTTGTTTATTTAGGCCTAATTTCGTTCTGTAGATTTCGATGACAAAGATGCTCTTTGCACTGGTCGAAACCATGATATTTCCAAGGAATTAAGCATCCATCACCTTTTTTTTTAGGCTAAACGGATGCCACACGATTGCCGCTAAAAAAATTACGTGGTCGAATTTTCAACTATTGAAACGTAACGAAATTGAGCCATTTCTGAAGCGGTTGATCATGAGCGTTGGATCACCAAGACAATAATGTGCTAAAAACTTCATGGTATAAAAATGATGAAAGTCCACAAACTATGGCAAGGCCCGGATTATATCTTTGGCCTGAATAGACGAAGTACATATGTATTTGCGAGGCAGTGTTTTAAGAGACTGATGACGTATTCAGGCAGGTTGTATTTCTTCTATATGACAAACAGTAATTCGGTATATATATATATATATATATATATATATATATATATATATATATATATATATATATATATATATATATTTATATATATATATATATAAATATATATATATATATATATATATATATATATATATATATATATATATATATATATATATATGTGTATATATATATATATATATATATATATATATATATATATATATATATATATATATATATGTGTGTGTGTGTGTGTGTATACCTATTACGAGTTTATTTCATCCAGCAAAAAATGAAACTTTCATTTACAAAACTTTCTTCAAGAAATATTCTGCAAAATGCTCCGCAAAGACACTTCCTCAAACTCGAACTGACTGTAGTGAGACAGTGAAACCATGACAGAAAGTTTACTCTCGTCTTCAGCGGAGTGCGGCAGTCTTTGTAAGTTATCAAGATGTTTTTATAAATATCAAATTGTAAAGTGACCAATCCAGAGCAAGACAGAACTCAACGAAGTTATCTAGATAATTGAACAGATTCATCAAATGTTAGGCATAAAATTACTACTCTAATGGAAAAACGAAAATATCCTGTAATCTTATATTTCAAAGCTAAAAAATAAGATTCACCAACAAAAATCTTTTTGCTTAATCTTGGTAGCTATAAACCGTTTGTGTGCGCTCTGTTGTTTCCACTATTGTAAAATGGTGTAAATCTTAATTGCAAATGGGAATACTCACTAGTTTTAGAGAACTCAACCTAAGTTAAAAATTATCTATCTTCATGAACTATGAGACTTCACAAGATACCTAAAAGTAATTGTTAATATTATTTTAATCACCTCATTAGACAGCATCATCGCATTGCAACAAAAATTGTAACTCTTTTGGGCCGGGCCATCGTAAAATGTTATCTTAAAGGATAGAATTATTAAAAACAAAAATTCATTGATTTTCAAAAGCGATTGTCACAGAAACTCCTGGTATTTGAAATAATAAGTCCAACTGAAAAGTTGTCTATCATTTTCCGTAAAAATATACAAGGTGTTTTCTTAAATAAATAAAACTATATCTCGTTTCCTGCGAATCCAAACGTGACATCTCTTAAAATATGCAACAGTTTATTTTGTTATTATAAAACTGTTTAATCATTGGATAGTAACTACTTTTTAGAAATAGACATGTCACATATTGTCTGAGGATTATTACACTTTAAATTTACCGAAAATTACGAAACTTCCTTTTATAATTATTAAAGCAATAAAAGTTAAATTATTTAGGAATTATGTTTTGCAAAGATAGTAAACACAACTCAAATGTTCACACCTGGAGAAATACATTTGTTGAGTTGGTTACAGAGTGAAATGTGTTTGTATCTATTTAAAAGATGCTCCTACTTAAAAGAACACAATGGAACTGCAAACCTGTTTACTAAGACCTCAAAAAGGGCTAAAATATCTATAAATAACAGGCATCTTTTAAATTTTAATATTATATAAATTAAGTAACTGATGTTATTGTATCGCCCATTAAATGCAATATTGCTAAGAATTAATAATCTGTGAGCTATCACTTTAACTAAATTGTTAATGACCAGTTACGTCAAGCAAAGTTCATAAAGGAAATTTTGTTTTTAAATAATTTGATTTTTTAATACATTATATAACTCACAAAATATGATTTACAGTTAGTGAAAACATAAAAAATAAAGATAAACCATAACAAATTTAAAAGTATATCACAAATGGCAAAAAGAATGTTTAAAAATAATTTACTATTTAATATATCGAAAAACATTTCGGAGGATAAAAAGATTTTTTTTGAAGATCACACATCAGACCAAACCGTGCTGAAGGAATCGAATCGGGTTGCCTACTTAGTAAAAAGGTACTTGGCTACCATGTACCCCCGGACAATAGTATCCAGGCTGGATATCAGCTACATTACTAAATAAATAATTTTGATTTTCTAACATTCTTTTGTTTAAATTAAAACCACTAATACCGACATTCAATACAAAAATAGAGCTGTTGTAGAGATGTAAAATGCATAATATAGTCAAAAACGTTAGAGGAGGTTTATTTAAAATTACATATCTTTCTCGCCGTATTCATCCTTCATCCAATACAGAGAAAACAATAATTTCTAAAGCAGTAATACACAAACATGTGAAAATTATAACTCGTTTTCATTTTAATGTAAAAAGAAAACAAATAATTACAAACTTAATAAATAACTCTGAATTCCTAAAACATTTTTAATTGTGTAGAGTTAATACTACAGTATGCATATATCTAGAGTACACTCTAGATGCATCTAACAAATAGCATAATTAAATCATGAATATAATGTTATTGATTGGCCACCCCTCTAACTCGCTTATTTGAAGCGTTAGGCATGTTTTCATGGTGTTATAGAGCAAAATAAGAAAGAATAAACGATTTTCCTAACTTTGTCAAAATCGGTCATGCAGGTTTGACAATAACGCAAATTGATAACTGTGCTTGTATAGAATTTGTTGCAAATCTTAATACTAATATGTTAAAACTAAGTGTTAGTATAAAAATGTTTTTTTTTGAGACTATAAAGCGGTACATATACAAATGTTTTATTGGAAAAGGTTATAACTTAAATATATAGAGAAGCTAATGGGGGCAATTTGCCAGCATCGCTTTTAGTGCTCTGTCTTTAATGTTTCTAAATCATGACTTTTAGTGGTTTTTTTAAATGGTGAAAAGTTGTTTGTTCGTATGATCGTGACATAGTATTGGTGTGAAAGTGTTTTGCCGAATTAAATTTCATGAATTGTCTCTGTAGTGTGTGTGTCAACAATTGGTGGCTGCCATTTGTTTACAATTTTATTATTATCCTTGTCTTGGTCGGACGTTGGTCAACTGGTCTAAGTATTTTAAGAGTGTTTTGTCATGGAAGACGATAGTGTGTGTGATCACCAAGTAGCAAATGTTAGCTGCGCTCTAAAGCGTATACTCAGATCTACAAAGCAAAAGGAAATAGTTGAAAGTGTATCGCATAACATTATTATTACAAATATAAGCCGAATCGACGATGACTCTGAAAATGACAAAGATTCAATATCTGCAAATAATGTAACATTGCGTAACAGACTTGCTGACCAACTAGCCCGAAATGAAGACCTGGCGAAGGAGAATGAAAAATACAGGAGAAAACTTGATTACGTTTTGAGAGACCTTAACAGCAAAAAAGCAGAAATCAAGAATTTAACTAGTATAATACAAAACCTAGAGTCACGTAAAACTATAACCCACTCAATAGAAACTCAAACATCTATGCCATCTGCTTCCTCTACTGAAATGCAGACTGAGCAAATGGTTTCCTCTTCTATTGGTATTCATTGTAACATAGGAACTGCATCACATACAGTAGAAACTCAAACAACTATGCCATCTCTTTACTCTATCAAAGTACAGACTGACCAAATAGTCTCCTATATTGGTAATCAATGTAATGAAACAACAAAGAGACAATCGAAAACCATAGCGATTGTTCCAGCCAAACCGGGTAAAAATAACAAGAGGCAAATAGGCGTCAGATCTAATATAAACACTCCAATTTCCGAAAGGGTAAGTAATTAACAACCCCTCTAAGCGTAAAGTTTTAATTTATGGTGATGATTCTGGAAGAAACTGTTCAAGTATCCTAAGAAGGTATTTAGGTTCTGAGGAGTATGAGATTGAGGGATGGATAAAGACTGGTGCTGATATTAGTGAACTGGTGGGCTCCATTTTCAATCATGTAAAAGACCATAACTCCAACGACTCAGTCGGTGTTTTTGTGGACTGTAAATACCTTAATGATAATGACATTAATAATAGTTTAGTAGAGTTGTTCGCAATTGGTAGATTTACTAATTTGTTGATCTGCTTAAAACATAGCAACAAATACCAAAGGAACTTGTATACACAATTTTACAACAATCTGAACAATTTTTTATCAAGTACCAGTAATGTGTCAATTAATTTAATAAACAATTTCAAATATGGTGATAGATACCGTTTAAGTAAACCCACAATTTGTGAGCGTATTGCTGATTTTGTTAAGGGTTCTGTTTGTAACAATATTGTTTTAAAATCTGTAAATACTTTTAATATATTTCCTGTAACAAAAGTTCCGGGCCTGGTTTGTGAAAGCTCTCACAATGATACTGATGATAAAGGTAATGTAGGAAAACTGTCATTTACTTCTGAAACTCACGATCAAGGGGAGGGTCATGGGGGCGTAAGGTCAAATATTGCTGTGGATGAACTAGGATCAAATCCAATACGTCAGGTATTACTTGAGATTATCGATGGGATTGTAGAGGGGGAGATTAATAACGTTTATCCTAGTAATTATAAAGATTTTTTTATACCCGCGTCTGTCCCAGTGGGGACTAACCGAAACTTAAACACAATTTAGAGTAAAATCAGTTTCTCAAAAAATCTAACATCATGTCACATAAACATCCAAAGTATTTTTAGTAAACTAAATGTCCTAGAAAATATGTTAAAAACAGAGAATATTGACATTATGTGTATAACAGAGCATTGGCTTCAGTCTGCGGGCGATTTTCATATCGAAGGGTATTGTGTCATCTCGTGTTTCTCCAGAGTTAATTCTAGACATGGAGGTTCCCTTATATTAGTTAAGAATAAGTACAAAAATGTATTTAAAGCAAGTAATAGTATATTGGAATCATCTGTTGAAATGCACAGTGAATTGTGTGGAATTTGTTCCGTCGATATCTGTATACTGTGTTGTTATCGTCCTCCATCTGGAGATTTGCAGGTTTTCTTTGATTCTGCAAGTTCCGCTCTTTCTGCCGTTTTTGGTCGCAGCAAGTCTGTTGTTTTTTGTGGAGATTTGAATATTAATTACTGTGTCAATAATGAGGTAAAAATGCAGCTTTGTGATCTGTTTGATTCTTTTGACTTACAAGTAACTACCACAGATCCAACAAGAGTGTATACAAACTGCAATGGGCACACAAGCGTATCAGTGATTGACTATGTAGTTACAAATATTGACAAAACTTTATATCAGTGCTCTATTTTCAACCCCCATATCAGCGATCACTATTCGCATAAATTTGTTGTCAGTCTCCCAGAAAAAGGGAAACCTAAAAAGCAATCTGCAGGTATTAAAATGTATCGTGTTTTTTCTGAACAGAATATAACTAGCTTTGTCGATATGATTAGGCTGCAAAATTGGGAAAATATATTGAGCATATCTAGCGACTGTGATAGCTTGTGGAATCTTTTTATTGATACTATCGTCTACTATCTAAATTGTTGTTGTCCATACAAAAAGAAGTATTTAACATCGCCACTGTCTCCAAAAGGATGGTATAACAAAGACCTAGCTAGCCTGAAAGAGAAATTAGACCATCTATATTGGTTGCACCACAGGAATAATGACAGTAAGGCTTTAATTGAATACCGTAATCTTAAAAAGAAGTATAGAACTAGAATAAATTTGACAAAAAAACTCTATTATAAAAACAAGATAACTAATTCTGATAACAAATCAAAAACTATTTGGTCTATAGTTAATAATGCTTTAAATAAAAACAACACACAAAGTTCTATTTCGCTTCTTGTAGATTCTGAGCTTACTTCTGAACCAATCGTGGTTGCAAACACATTTGTAAATTATTTTAGCACTATCTCTGAAAACAAACTACGAAATAAATATGGATCAGCTAACGTGAAAGATTGTACCGTTTCGCCAATAACATCAAATACTATGGTTATGGAATCTGTTACTGAGATTGAGGTTCTCCAAATTATTTCTAAAATAAAGAATAAACAAACAGCTGGATCTGATGATATAACTACTAAAGTGGTAAAAAATATTAAGTATTCAATCGCTAAACCGCTTTCGTTCTTAATAAACTTTAGTCTTAATAAGGGTATCTTTCCTAAAGTTTTCAAAACCGCTAATGTTATCCCGGTCTATAAGAGGGGTGACCGTAATGATGTAGGGAATTATAGGCAAATATCTATACTTAGTACTTTCTCAAAAATATTTGAGAGAATTGTGTACCAACGAGTAATCAATTTTGTTACCAAATACAACTTACTACACTCCGCACAACATGGTTTTTTGCCTAATAGATCAATTGAGTCTGCCTCTTTCCACTATTTAAATCAGGTTTTCCGCAATGTTGATGACGGTAAATATGTTATAACGCTTTTTTTTGACCTTTCTATAGCCTTTGATACGGTACACAAAGCATCGCTGATGAAAAAATTATACAATATTGGCATTCGAGGCAGCCTGCTGGAGTGGATAGGGTCATATATGATCGACAGGGGGATGGTGGTGAAATATGATGGCATTGTTTCTGAAAAGAAAGCGGTCGATCTTGGCGTTCCACAGGGATCTGTCTTGGGACCCTTGTTATTTATACTATATGTAAATGACCTGCCATTAAATATTAGAACAGGGCAAGTGATTATGTATGCAGACGATACCACCATTGTGACAGCTTCGGACACTGTAGATGGTCTTTATGATGATATTTCATGTGTGTGCAGGGATATGGAAGCATGGCGCAGAAGAAATGGCCTTGTACTGAATGTTGAGAAAACTATCTATATGAATATATTTAATAAAAAAACCATTAGCGTCGATGTTTGCCAATTCCCTTGGTGTAAACCTTGAGGAGAAAGCCAAGTTCCTCGGTACGTTTGTGGATCATAGGATTTCTTTTAGGCACCATATAGATCACATATGTGCTAAATTAAACTCAGCTTACTTTGCAATTTTAAGCTTAAAAAGTACCCTTGATAGTGACGGTCTCTTGGCTGTATATTATTCATTAGCTTTTAGTCACATGTCTAACAATGTTGTATCCTGGGGTGCTGCTGGTGTGAAAAGTAAACGTATATTTGTGAACCAAAAGAAAATAATCCGTTTGATTTTTAATCTAAATTTTCGTGAAAGCTGCAGAGATACGTTTATAAAACAACGAATCCTAACTTTTCCATGTCTTTACATATTAAGGTGCTTAACTCTTGTAAACAATAATAGACACCTTTTTGAGATGCTGGGAGTAACAAATACATATAACACCAGGAGTAATAGTGTATTAAAGGTCCCCATTCATAGATCAACGTTCTTCAAAGGCTCTCCCCTCTATAGTTGCATCAGCCTTCATAATGGAATGCCTGCAGAACTGCGAAATATGCGTGGTCCAAGATTTATATCTCGGCTAAAGTCCTTCTTACTGGAAAATGCCTTCTACTCGATAGGGGATTTCTACGGGGCCTGATGATCTGTAAGAGAGTGCTGGTTGTGAGATTTCTTTCTAGGTATTGCTGTCATGAACCTGAACCTACCTACATTATCTTGTCTTAAACCAAGGTATACCTAAATACCACTTTTAATTACTTTTGTATTTTTACTGCTCTTAAATATTAAATTTAACATTGTTTTGTCTGACTTTGTACAATTTCTTTGTCTGTCCGTATATTTATGGTATGTATGATTTATGATAATCCTACACTATTTTTATTTTTATTATATTTATAATTATAATTATTATACTATATTTGACGAACCAATGTACATTTTGTTGTATTTAATGGTAATATATATTATTATTATTACAAAAAGTTCTTCTTTCTCACATTTGATCAATGTGGTTCCATGTTTGGCTGACGGGCCAAAACCAAGTCAGCACAATCGCTATTACCATTCCGTATTAAGGAATGACCTGACAATGTTACATGTTTTCAAAATCACTGACTTCTGAATGTTTCTGTGTATGTCCGTGTTGAGTCCCAATTGCACTAAATGTGGTGTGAACGTTATTGGTGTAAGGCCTGTGGCTGATATAATGAGGGGGACAATGATGACTTTTTCCTGTCTCCATAGCCTTTTTATTTCCGTTGCAAGGTCTGTGTATTTGGAAATTTTTTCTGTGTATTTCGCTTGGATGTTTGTGTCGTTGGGGACAGCTATGTCAATCAGATAGGTGACTTTTCCTTTTTTGCACTGAAAAGTAATATCGGGTCTATTGGCGGCGACTGTTTTATCTGTATGGATACCGATATCCCAGTAGAGCTTGTAGTCTTCATTTTCAAGTATGGATGTTGGCGTGTATTTGTAGTAGGGATCTGTGTTTTCTATGAGTCTGTATGCTGTGGCCAGTGCTTGGTGAACCACTTTGGCAGCTGAATTATGCCTGGCTGTGTACTCCGTTCCGGCCAATATTTTACATCCGCTCGTTATGTGTTCGATCGTTTTCTTTCTGCTGGTGGCATTTTCTACATCTGTCCTCTGCAATAGTCGGGTCTTTGATGATATGCTCTTGGTAGTTTCTGGTTAATATGACTTTATCCTGGATGGCAAGTAAGAAGCCTTCAGTCTCGGGGAATAGCTGCCCATCCCGTAACCAGGTGTATGATTGTTTTTTTTATTTACGTGCTCTTGTTCTATGTGGTATCTGTGTTTTCCGTGGAGTGTTTTCTCTGACCACGTTTTCATCTTTTCCTGTTGTAATTGGGTGTGACTGTGTGTGTCTGCTGAGTGGTCTGCCCGGGCTAAGTCGAGAGGTGTGTAGTTTTTGTCTGCTTTCACTGTCGCTGTGTGGAGGCTGGTTTGCTTGCTGTGAAAGAATTTCCTAAGTGTTTGTATTTGTTTTGTGTGTAATGATCTGATGTCTATAATTCCTCTTCCTCCTGCCTTCCTCTCGATGGTAAGTCTTTCTTTGCATGCGTTGGGGTGTAATTTCCTGTATTTGGTGAATTGAGATCGTATAAGGATGTGAATATTTTCTATGTCTGTTTGTGACCATTTGATGATACCAAATGAATATGTGAGTATAGGTGTAGCGAACGTGTTGATGGCTTTAGTGAGATTTTTAGAGTTGAGTTTTGTTTGCAAAAGTTTCGTCAGTCTGTTTTTGAATTCGGTTCTGAGCTTTGTTTTGATGTGAGTGTGGTTGAGTTTGGTGCTTTGTTGGAAGCCTAGATATTTGTATGTTTCTTTATCGAACATGTTATCGAGCGTTTCATTGTTGATGGTTTCTGTCTCATGGTGGCACTTCCATTGGCCTTTGTTGATGTGGAGCACTTTGCATTTACTTATACCAAATTCCATATTGACATCTAAGGTGAATATTTCTGTGATTTTGAGGAGTTCTTTCAGCTGTGTTTGTGTGGCAGCGTAGAGTTTTATGTCGTCCATATATAGGAGGTGGTTTATTTTATGTTTATTCACTTTTTGGTGTCTGATATTGAAGCCATGCTCTGTTCTGTTTAGTATATTTGAGAGTGGATTGAGACAGAGGCAAAACCATAGAGCACTGAGCGAGTCTCCCTGAAATATACCCCGTCTGATGTACAACTCTTCTGTTTGGATCCGTTCGGTTTGTGTTTCTAGGCGTATTTTGGTTTTCCATGTTTTCATAATTTGCGCGAAAAACTGCCTAAGGTGTTGATTGATTTTATAGATTTCTATGGCCCTGATTAACCAGCTGTGGGGTATGGAGTCGAAGGCTTTTTTATAGTCTATGTAACCGATGTGAAGGTTTCTGTGTTCTTTTCTGGTTTGTCCCATAATCACGCTATCTATAATCAGCTGCTCTTTGCATCCTCGACTATTTTTCCTGCATCCCTTCTGCTCTTCTGTGAGGATATTGTTGTCTGTTAGGTGTTGTTCTATTTTCTTCGAAATTGTGGCTGTGATGATCTTGTATAGGGTTGGAAGACAGGTGATAGGTCGGTAGTTTGACGGGTTTGTGGTGTCTGAGCTTTTGGGTTTAACGTATGTTATTCCTTGTGTGAGGAAAGTGGGAAATGTGTGTGGTTGTAGAATGGCCCTGTTTATTTGGTGTGTGAGTGCTTCGTGTGTGGTGGTAAACTGTTTGTACCAGAAGTTTTGTATATTGTCTATTCCAGGACATTTCCAGTTGTGTGTGTGTTTGATAGTTTCTGTAATTTCTTGTGTATTAAATGTGGTATTTTCTTGTTCTGTCACATGTTTATGTTTGTCTTCTTCGGCTTTAATCCAGGGGGTGTTATTATTGTGTAGTTTGGGTTCTGACCAGATACTTTTCCAATAATCTGTGAGTTCTTGTTTGTTTGGTGGTTCAGTCACTGCTATCTGTTTGTTGTACATAGTTTTCCGGTAGAACTGTTTTTCGCTTCTTCGGAAGAGGTTGTTGGTGTCTTTCCTCTCATTTGATTCTTTGTATCTACGGAGTCTTGCGGCATATACAGATAGTTTTTGTTTCAAGGTATCGAGGATTTCTGGCAGTGTTCTGTTGGGAGACTTAGATTTGATCTTGTTTGCCCCCTGTGTGACACGTTTGGACGCGTTCCCGCTTATAAACTGGGTAAGATGTCCTAGATCTCTCCTGATGTTGTTGATTTTGTTTTCTATTCTTATTTGCCATTTGAATTTTGGTTTTGTCCTGTTAGGGTTTCCTTTTCGTTGAGGGAGTTTTTGATTATTTTGTGTTAGAGTGGTGATTGCTGCTGCGTATATTATTGTGTGAATGTCTTCGATTGTGCTTAAGTCTGTTATATACTGAGGTATTATGTGCTTGTTTAGTGTGTTGAGGATTGATTGCGTGCTCTGTCTGAAGATTAAACGAGGGATGGGATTTCTTGTTGTGGGGTCGGTACCTGACCATCGAGCTAGATGTGACTCCATTTTTGCTTTAAGTGTTTGTATGAGAGGTGATTCGGGGTGATGTTGTGTGGATGTCGTTGAAGGTGGCAAGTGATTCATGTTGTTGTCTGTGATATGGTGTTGCGCGGTACTCGCAATATTATTTTGCGTTATGCACCTCCTGGGTGGTGGGTATTGTTGTGTTCGACTGGGTGGTTGTGTGTGTGAGGCTGGTTCGGAATCTGCTTTATTGTTTCTATTGTTTGGTTGGTCTGTGTTCAGTTCAACAGCCACTGTGTCCTTGATGGTTTGCAATTCGAGAGGTGTGAGACGATTGTTCTTGGTAATAACTCTTTTTTGGTCTATTACTCTCTGTTCTGAAACAAGTAATTGCAGATGTGGATATTCGGTCAAGAAAAGTCTGTGCAGTTGCTGTCTGTAGCCCGATGTTATTGTTTCGAGTTTGGTGGCGGTGTAGTAACAGCGCATCACCGTCCTATTCATCTCATCCGTCCACTTTAACCACTGTCTTGGTTTTCCAGCCTTGGTAGTCGCGTGTTGTCCTTGCAAAACATACGGGCCCTGGCCTGGCTTTGGTGGTTGTGTTTGTCCCGTATCTACGTCGGTTGCGCTTGGGATTGATGTTGGTGGGTCCAAGCGGCGAGTGATTCTCTTCTCAGTGATTTCTTTGTCAGGTTTTGTGTTTTCATTACAGCAACGCATGGCGTGTTCGTTGATTCCTGTGGTGCAACTCATGCGCTGCTGTGATTTTCCCGCCTTGGTGGGTGTCGGCTTAGTCGCCGACACAACACTTTTGGCAGGTCCATTTTCGGTTGCCTGGTCTTCATCGTTTTGGTCGAGCTGCCATTTCCCGCGACGTCCTCGACCGTTACGTCGCTCGCCCGATGCTTCTTTTATTGGTCTGTTGTTCTCTGGAATGTTTTCAATATTTTGTGGTGTCAGAAGCTCAAAGTGTCCCGACATTGGGTTGCCTGTTAGTAGAAGGTAAATGGTTTTGTTGTATTTTCCCGTGCTTATTATTGTTGGTCTGTCCGTAAAAGTTATTTTTGTATGTCTTGTTCTTCGTTGTTTTGAGAAGATATGAAAGTTGCTATTTTGTGTTTCCGAGAGGGCAAGTATCTCTAGGCTCGTTCCATAGGTGCCATTTTTCCGCATATAATTATAATAGTTATTGAAGTCTTTTATATCGTCGACTTCAATTAATGAAAATGTGTGAAGTTCCGACCAGTTTTGTTGTAAATATCTTAGAGCAACCTCTCGGAGTTTCTCATGATGGTTCTGGTGGCCATATAAGTGTAAGCTAACTGCACGGAAAAGGCAATTTCCATCACCTACAATGTCGGATCTGGTAAAACTATCGGAAGTAGTTTCGACTGAGGCGGTTGTTTGGTTCGTCTGTAGTTGTTGTTGTTGTGGTGTTGCTGTAGCTGTTTGTACGACAGGGGTCCGCCTCCGCAACACCCTTCCATTTTCATTATTATAATTATTATTAGTTAACATAGTATTCCCACGAGTATCCTAGGAAAGAAAGGACGACTGCGGCAGAGCCTGGATGCCACAGCAAGGCTACTTACTCCCGGAGGGCGCCCGGTATTATTATTATATTTATTACAAAAAGTTCTTCTTTCTCACATTTGATCAATGTGGTTCCATGTTTGGCTGACGGGCCAAAACCAAGTCAGCACAAACGCTATTACCATTCCGTATTAAGGAATGACCTGACAATGTTACATGTTTTCAAAATCACTGACTTCTGAATGTTTCTGTGTATGTCCGTGTTGAGTCCCAATTGCACTAAATGTGGTGTGAATGTTATTGGTGTAAGGCCTGTGGCTGATATAATGAGGGGGACAATGATGACTTTTTCCTGTCTCCATAGCCTTTTTATTTCCGTTGCAAGGTCTGTGTATTTGGAAATTTTTTCTGTGTATTTCGCTTGGATGTTTGTGTCGTTGGGGACAGCTATGTCAATCAGATAGGTGACTTTTCCTTTTTTGCACTGAAAAGTAATATCGGGTCTATTGGCGGAGACTGTTTTATCTGTATGGATACCGATATCCCAGTAGAGCTTGTAATCTTCATTTTCAAGTATGGATGTTGGCGTGTATTTGTAGTAGGGATCTGTGTTTTCTATGAGTCTGTATGTTGTGGCTAGTGCTTGGTGAACCACTTTAGCAGCTGAATCATGCCTGATTGTGTACTCCGTTCCGGCCAATATTTTACATCCGCTCGTTATGTGTTCGATCGTTTCTTTCTGCTGGTGGCATTTCCTACATCTGTCCTCTGCAATAGTCGGGTCTTTGATGATATGCTTTTGGTAGTTTCTGGTTAATATGACTTTATCCTGGATGGCAAGTAAGAAGCCTTCAGTCTCAGGGAATAGCTGCCCATCCCGTAACCAGGTGTATGATTGTTTTTTATTTACGTGTTCTTGTTCTATGTGGTATCTGTGTTTTCCGTGGAGTGTTTTCTCTGACCACGTTTTCATCTTTTCCTGTTGTAATTGGGTGTGACTGTGTGTGTCTGCTGAGTGGTCTGCCCGGGCTAAGTCGAGAGGTGTGTAGTTTTTGTCCGCTTTCACTGTCGCTGTGTGGAGGCTGGTTTGCTTGCTGTGAAAGAATTTCCTAAGTGTTTGTATTTGTTTTGTGTGTAATGATCTGATGTCTATAATTCCTCTTCCTCCTGCCTTCCTCTCGATGGTAAGTCTTTCTTTGCATGCGTTGGGGTGTAATTTCCTGTATTTGGTGAATTGAGATCGTATAAGGATGTGAATATTTTCTATGTCTGTTTGTGACCATTTGATGATACCAAATGAATATGTGAGTATAGGTATAGCGAACGTGTTGATGGCTTTAGTGAGATTCTTAGAGTTGAGTTTTGTTTGCAAAAGTTTCGTCAGTCTGTTTTTGAATTCGGTTCTGAGCTCTGTTTTGATGTGAGTGTGGTTGAGTTTGGTGCTTTGTTGGAAGCCTAGATATTTGTATGTTTCTTTATCGAACATGTTATCGAGCGTTTCATTGTTGATGGTTTCTGTCTCATGGTGGTGCTTCCATTGGCCTTTGTTGATGTGGAGCACTTTGCATTTACTTATACCAAATTCCATATTGACATCTAAGGTGAATATTTCTGTGATTTTGAGGAGTTCTTTCAGCTGTGTTTGTGTGGCAGCGTAGAGTTTTATGTCGTCCATATATAGGAGGTGGTTTATTTCATGTTGATTCTCTTTTTGGTGTCTGATATTGAAGCCATGCTCTGTTCTGTTTAGTATATTTGAGAGTGGATTGAGACAGAGGCAAAACCATAGAGCACTGAGCGAGTCTCCCTGAAATATACCCCGTCTGATGTACAGCTCTTCTGTTTGGATCCGTTCGGTTTGTGTTTCTAGGCGTATTTTGGTTTTCCATGTTTTCATAATTTGCGCGAGAAACTGCCTGAGGTGTTGGTTGATTTTATAGATTTCTAGGGCCCTGATTAACCAGCTGTGGGGTATGGAGTCGAAGGCTTTTTTATAGTCTATGTAACCGATGTGAAGGTTTCTGTGTTCTTTTCTGGTTTGTCCCATAATCACGCTATCTATAATCAGCTGCTCTTTGCATCCTCGACTATTTTTCCTGCATCCCTTCTGCTCTTCTGTGAGGATATTGTTGTCTGTTAGGTGTTGTTTCTATTTTCTTCGATATTGTGGCTGTGATGATCTTGTATAGGGTTGGAAGACAGGTGATAGGTCGGTAGTTTGACGGGTTTGTGGTGTCTGAGCTTTTGGGTTTAACGTATGTTATTCCTTGTGTTCCCTCCTCCTTCCTTCCTTCCTTCCTTATTATTATTATTATTATTATTATTATTTCCAAGAATATATAGCAATATCTGAAATGATACAATGTTAAAACAAAAGAAAATGTGAATATAAAGAAGTAAAATTTAAATATGATATTATCTTATAGCCTTCTTAATCTTGCAAATCTGCTGAAAAATAAACCGGAAGTTTCGTTAGCAAAATCGGTTATCGCGAGAATATTGTGTGGAGGCGCGTCGTCCTTTTCCATTTTCCGTTATTTTTACCTCTAGGATGTTTTATCTCTGCTACTGCATGAGCATTTTTGTTCACATCACAGTAATTTATATAATCTCGTAGTGACTGCCTTTTGTTATAACTGTAATACTATCAAAATTTTAACCTAAACCAATACCCTTGTCAATTTACATTATTGTCAGACATACGTAGCTAACTTCGGTAAAGCGAGAGTAAACGTTTCTTCCTTATTTTGCATAATAACACCATAAATATATACGTCGAAGTTGCTAGAATTAAGATATGACTTGTTAATCTATAGGTAAAAAGACATAAAGAACTCAAAGAATTTAATAGTAGGGCATTGTTACTACTGTAAGAAATTCTTGCCTCAAACCAGTATGTGTATATATGTATACTCCAAATCTCAATTAAAATACATAAAATTACTCACTTACTTAATCCTTATGCCTTTCTAACCCTTTAGGGGTGTAAGGCCTGTGGAGTTGAGTTCAGTTCATATCACCTACCATTCCTATTATCTTATTGTTTGTATTGTCTATCTCTTCCTGTAAATCATTGAAAAATTTGTCCCTCTCCTCAATTCTTGCGTTGTTATTTGGTCCATAGCACACAATCAAAGTGCAGTCTTCGCCGGCTCCATCTTCTTTTATTGCTATCGAGAGTATTCTCTCATTTACAAACCTTTCCCCTTTTACATCTGTCATCTTCTCTTCTTTGACCACCATTGCCATTCCTGCCCCTGTATTTTCCTCCTCTTTTACTCCTGACCAGTACATTCAATATCCATTAGGTAATATTTTGCATCCATTCCCTTTCCTTTTTGTTTCTGTGGTTCCTACATGGTGCATTTGTATTTTTCCCAGTTCTTCTGTAAGTTCATCCTCTTTTCCGTTTTTGCCCCTAAGATTCCATGTTCCCAATCCAATCTCTTTTCCGTTTATACCTCTAAAGTTCCGTGTTCCCAATTTACTAACTCGGTAATTATTTTCTATTTCTTTGTTCCTATGCATTTCCTTGATTATCTTCTTATTTATATTCCTTTCATTTGTCTTCTCTTCCGTATCCTTTGTCTTTGCCAGGGTCGTCGTCGATCTACCTATCTCACTCCTTTTTCTCAGTTTTTTGGCTTGATGGTCGTAGTGTTCTTTGTTTGTGCCTTCAGTTTTTCTTTCTCAGTGTCCCGTTTATATTCTCTTCTCTCGATTATAATTTTCTGATATCCCATTTTCACTCTCTTTCCATTCTTTATCTCATTCTCTGCTATATGCTTCAATTTCTTTTGAATTTCCCGTTCACCCTTTCTTAAATCATTGTTTATGTAAATTCTCTCTCTCCAATTTCTCAGTTTGTTTTTATTTTTCATCGCAACTTTCTTATTTCCTGAGTTTCCAAGTGCTATTTTGCTCTCCCATTTTTATCACATCCTTAATCTGTACCTTTGTGTCCATACTTCTCTCCATAAAATGTTCTACACCCATTTTCAGATCTGGTTGACTATTCGCTTTAAATCTCATTCCCAATATTACAATATTATTCCTTACGTTTTCCTTTTCCAGCCCACTCATCCTCGAATCCATATTTCTCATGTTTTCTCTAATTGTCTTATTTTCCTCTTTTAATACTTCATTCTCCTTTCTTAGATCTTTCACCTCTTGTTGGTATCTCTTCTGATCCTGTTTCATTTCCTTTATATCTAACATTAACTCTGATCATTTATGTTAAGTTATCCATCTTATCTTCTTCATTTTTCTCTTTATGTTCCTATCAGTTTTTTTACTCCTCTTGTATATTCCCATTGGCTCTTCCCTTTTCTCAACTCTTCCTTTTTACGAGTCTCCTAATGTTTTAATCATCGTTATCCATTGTTATTTCTGTTGAAGCTTATGTTATCAAAACTTTTCGTATGCTCCTCGTATATTCTATTTTCAAACTCGAGAGAAGGGAGAAATACAAGAAACTGTTGTTTTTACCTCTTATCACCGTATACCCAGTAAACAAAACAATCAAGGTCATCGCTCAACGCTTCTTTAGCTTCATACAATTTCCGAGAATTATTCTAATAGACTTTTAAAATCTTTTTTTTAAAACTTATTGTCTTAATTCTAACATTACACTCTGCTTTATTTCTAGTCCATTTGTAATCAACCAAAACAATTAAATAAGTCAATATATCGAAACACTACCATAATAATGCTCGTCGAACGAGTTGACTTGCCAGGCGTTCGATTTCAATGTGTACACTTCGCGTCCGGAACTCAACTCCCATACATTAAATTATCTAGGCTAAAATACATCGCTGATGCCAAATATTACAGATATCTCACCAAATGGTAGTTTCTGTTATTATACCACTGAGAAAATATTCTTCACATTCACTTTTTGAATATTTCTAATTATTTCTCCCCTGACGAGTCCAGTTGCAAAATGCTTAAAAATAAAATGCGTAAATTCTTACCAGTTCAAGTTGACCTATATCGTGAACAATTATACCTGGCTATCTGATTTGGTCAATTTGGTTTATGAGCTTTAGATAGGAGCAGGCTGTAAGAATTATACCGATGCCCCTTTCGTAACCAGCAGTAAAATTCTGACCTACAAAAAATTTTCTCGAAGCTCTGAAGAGATCACTTTATACTTTATTTACACTTATTATTATACACTTAAGATTAAAAAATACTCAACAAAAGTTATGGCCTTATAAAATGCCAGGTGGTATTCAAAAGATATTACCATAAAATCATATTTATAAAAATTGCATTTAATTGTCTTCATTACATCGGGTTTTTCAAATTTGGGAAAAGTTAGTAGTATAAGTGACTACTGCCTTAGTTTATGAGATAGCAATCTGATATTTAATCAATCATCGCTCCTGATGAAGCTAACATGGTTAGCTAAACGCGCGTCGAGTGCAAAAATAAAGTGTTTGGTGTAGTGGTGATATATACTGAGTAGTATCATTGTGCCAAAGATTCCACATTCTCAACTTAATTTAGATATAGTTAGTAATTTATTTAGGCACAAATTTTGAAACTGTGAGATAAGTTATTGTTAAAGCGGAAGTTATTCTAACTCTTTAATTTTTAACACAAAGTCGTGTATTTTACCATTACCTTACCTACCTTAATTACATAAATCCAGGGCTTTTTGTTTTATCACTTATACAAAAGGTCATCATCGATAGGTGTTGTAATTTTATGATAAAATCTAAATAAATTTGTATTTAAAAAACTAAATTAAATCTTGAGCTTTTTATTTTCAGCTGTTAAAATATTATCTGCCCATGTATAGTACAAATCTATCATTACAACTGATAATAACAAATGTTACGACATCCTCGCCGATATCCTTGGGATACGGAAAAAGGGTAAAATCCCTATTGAGGCGGGGAGGTGAGCGATAAACAAAAATTAATGAAACAAAAGTTTTAGCGTTGACCCAACTCTATTTTTT
The DNA here is from genome assembly GCA_019049505.1 of Pachyrhynchus sulphureomaculatus. Lineage (NCBI taxonomy): Eukaryota > Metazoa > Arthropoda > Insecta > Coleoptera > Curculionidae > Pachyrhynchus > Pachyrhynchus sulphureomaculatus. The sequence continues at coordinate 129,641,561 of CM032456.1, forward strand.
AGTGATCTGTTTACTATTCTATTTCTCGCTATTTCAAGAGTTGTTAATATTAAAGCGGGTTCACAAGCGATATTTAGATTTGTGTGTTTGTTCACTTATGTGTACTATGCTTAACTAATATTTTTGTACAAAAAAAATAATTAGTATACGACATTATAGAGAAAGCTATGTCTCACAAATTTGGCAGCCACCATTAGTTAATCACATTTGATGAACTAGTTGGGTAATGGCCAGAAAATTATACTTGATATCTTAATTAAAAATAGAAATATAACCTCTCACATTATCTACACATGTGAGTATTATTATTGTTATCTGTAAGCGAATCCAACGGCATTTATTTAAAGTTTTTTATTGTGGTCCCCTGCTGTGTGCTTGTATTCTACGACTAATGTTATTGGACAATGGTGCTTTTAAAAACAGCTGCTCATTAGAATCACCGGTAACAATATTCGCGATATCACCAGCCGACGATAGAGTAAGTTTTTCTGTAATGGTTTGAGGGTTCATATATTCTGCAGTTCTATGTGGTACTTAATAAAATTGTAGCAAATCATTGCTTGATATTGATGCCTATTGATGTCTACTACGTTTTTGTTGATTTAACTGTTCTATTCTTCTGCTAAGTAGTCACCTTTCTAGCTGAATCTGGGGTCTCTAAATGAATTTTCAGTTTACTAGATAACAGGCACTTTAGTGCAAAAACTTTCATAGTTATTAGACACTACGGTCTTTCTTTGCTAATAATTTCTGTCGACTTAAAGCTAAAGTCCAAATAACGGTCATCATATTTTCAATATTTACAATTTTTCACACTCTTACGGTATCCACCTTTATTTTCACTCTCACGAGGCTCATTATGGTGTAGTAGTAACCTATCCTTTTCTAAAAATATTTACCAGATGAAATATTTGAAAAACTTCACCTGGCTTAATCACGACAATATTTAATTGACGCAAACTCAAAAAAAGTAATTCAACACTACGACTACGCTAGGCTGCTATCACACTATATTGAAAATGGAAATAAAACAATGAAAATTTTATAACATTTATTTTCGCCTCTATGAGGAGCTGCAGACCACCCCAGTATATATGTTATTTCCACATATTATAGAGCCTTTCTATCTACCTTCCAATGTTAAATTATAAGTACTAGTATTTCTACTAGGTATATCTAGTTTTTTGCTAGTATTAGTTCTCGTGCACTTCTGACTTAACTTTATGGTTAAGGCGATTACTAAAGTATTTAATGTATAAATTTAATGTTTATTTTAGCATACCATATACTGGCAATAATTAATGGAGATTTAACGGAAATATCTGATTATCCCTTTGCTTGTTCGATTCAGGTCAATCATACACATATTTTTGGAGGAAGCATTATAAGTCCTCAACACATACTGACGACAGCATCTAAGATTGTTGAAAGTAACTACAGGTATGTACTAAAAGTTATCATTCACTTCTAGTTTTATAATATACTTGAAAAGTATTTTATTGGTGAGTCGCTTGATCACAGAAATCATAATATCTAACTGATTTTTGTGTCTTGGATATCAACTTTTTTTTGATATATAAAGTTGAGAAGAAACCTATAGTTTTTGAGAGTCAAGGGAAGAAAATGACATAGTATTATGAGAATTTTTACAGGTTTTTGGTTGCAATAATAATTTTTTTTTAATATTTTTGAAATTTGATATTTATTTATTTTGTTCCGGGTCCAATGCATAGGTACCTTTTAACTTATTTCCGCTAAAGTTATGTTATATTAGTTCTGTTTAGTATTTAAATCAATAAAGTTAGCATCATCATTAAACCCTTAATTTTACTAGTTTCCCTAACACTGCGTTAAAACGGCAAGCTAGATAATACTATTTCACTATTCAATATCAGATTTACTTAAGTTTACTCATGTCTTAAATACGAGATATGTTTCCTCAGTCTGATATACCTGCCATACATTAATCGATTTTAGTTAATAAAGAATAAAACATATGTCTACAAATTCTCTGGAAAAGGATAGATGATGAGTAACTAACAACGAGCTCTAAATATCTAGATTGCTATAATGTAAATGTATAGTGTTACTGATTTCTTCCTTATTTGAAAAAATAGGAAAAAATGTTGAAAATAAAAGTTGTAGTTTTTTGAAAGAATTTTTTTACGGAGTTGAACAGCAAACAATCGCGCATCGAGTCTTTAACATACAGCATAACTTTTATATTTTTTTAAATGGAACACCCCATATAGGGAACTGAAAACGCCAATATATATTTTATTGTGTTATTTTACAAAATATAAAAAAGAAAAAAACGCTTTTTCTAACTTTATCCCAGTTGGCTATGTATGTATGACAATAATGTAAATTGACAATGACATTCGTTTATGTTAAGAATTTTGATAGTAGCCAGTTAAAATTAATTGTTAGTATAAAAAAGTGTTTTTTTCGAAGAGCGAAAAACGAGATATATACAAAATATTTATTGAAACACACAAAACTTAATCACTACGCGAATATACAAGACTTTATTAAAGACACAGAATTTCTAGCTTAGTGCATTTGATTGCTCTTAATAAAAAGTTTCATCAATTTATTTTAGTGCCGAAAATTTAACTATTCGAGCTGGATCATCCTTTTATAAGATAGATGGTCAGTTTAAAGATGTCTGTGAAGTTATTATACATCCTAGCTTCAACCAGTCAGAAGGTCTTCTAAACAATGTAGCTGTTTTAAAATTATGTTCGCCCTTGGTAAGTAAAAAACCTAGAACAAGTTCTATATAATAGTCAAATAACTTGAAAGAAAATTACTACTAGGTAGCTAGCATATATCACAAATAACATTAATTAAATTATTTTAATCTGAAAAAAGCACAAGTTGATTTTGAATTAATTGAATTAATTTAAAAATAAATTTATCCACGAACTGAGTTAGCTGGTGTGGTTTAAGCTGACCCTATTCTCGAATTAAATACTTCATGTATGATATGTAGAAAATAATAACTATAAAATATGCATATTATCCTAAGAACAATAAAAGGACGATATTTTTATTAGTAAAGGTAGTAAAGTTATTTCTTTGCCAAATTATGGGCACATTAGTATTTTATTTTTAGTGTTCCGTACAGAACATTTATAAGATCACTTCGGTATCTATCCGTCTGTATGTCTGCCTGCCCGTCTGTCTATCGCACCCGATTTTCTTCGAAACTATTTGACATAAAAGTTAAAATTTGGTATTAATACAGGATTTGATGGCCTCATCAGAGCCGTGTGAAATCGGAAGTGAAAAAACAAATTACCACATCATTGTCAAATGAAAGCTTGTAAAATCACGAATTCAAAAATATATATGATGTAATACTTCGTATTCTTTTTAAAGAATTGCGAAAAATTGCTGTCACCTCGAAAAGTACTGATCAAAAAATTTTGAAAAAATTCTGGAATATTCTCCACAGGATGTTAATTGAACGAAAATTATCACGAGTATATTAATTTAATAATTTATCTGGTATATAAAAAAACAAAAATTTCAAGTTCATCAGTTTTCAGTAAAGATCGAAAAAAAACTTTGTTGAAAACTCATTTAGGGTATGCTTTATGAAGTTATTGATCATGTTATACCTCCGTAACCAAAATTCTTATTTTAAAAGCAATCAACGTACGGAAAATTAATTGCGCTTGGCCCGTTGTTCTATTTAGAAAGATTATATATTGGTTATTAAAGTCACTTTTTAATAAAATATCCTGCTCGTTTTAAATAATTCATTTTAGTATAACTTTTTAATATTACTACACCTTAACAATTCTGCTACTAACTTTTTTAGTTATATTTTATCATTCCTTACACACAATATTTCAAAGAAGAATAAGCCATTTGTTTTTATGGAAATATCTTTTATATTTTGATACCATTTTAAAAAAGTGTTTAAGTTTCAAGTATAACTCACAACGAATTTTTTCTTAGGTCAAATCAGCCAAATATTTTTCTGTGATTTTGAAAAGCTATATTTTTCTTACAATTAAACAGAAAAAAAGAGGGATAGTAAATGAAAAGGAGAAAATAGATATATTGAAATAAATATTTTACTAAACTTCCAATAAAAGTTTTACCAAACTCAAGATACTGTTGTGTTCTTCAGTATGCTAGATCTTTTGTTAATTAAAGAAACACTGTACTACTTTTTTAGTACTTATTTATTCTTTAACTATAAAACTCTGTCGAATAACTTCGAGAAATGTTAATATAATATTATTGGTATGATCTTATTCTCTAGAGTTTTTCTCCTTTTTAAGTTCTATTAACCATACCGCTTTTTGATAACATAATAAATTTCCAGTTTGCCTTTTTTTACAGTTACTTAAATTATCTTAATATTTAGATTAAATAGTCAGTTTAGTTATTTTCCTAATTATAATTACTTAAAATATTTAGTTATGACCAAGTTTATTAATCAATTAAGGTTTAAGAAAAAAAAAATCTGTATACGGGGTGCTCTTACATTATGGTATATAATACTTCCCTCTTAAAAAGTACAACAGAGATTGGAATACTTCACACTAATTGAGAAGATTATAAACTATACCTGTTCCCATAATTGAGCTAGCGACAATCCTAAGGTATTCCAGTTGGTATGTTGAACAATAAATGGTTTGTTTAGCTATTCGTGTAGAATTTTGTCCATCCGTCCCAATTTATGAGTGGCGAACTGAAGTTCGTCTAGTTTCAAGTTCGTTATTCTTACAGGCTCTAATTCGATTAGTGTGACGTTCAACTTGCTTTGCTTTGTTAAACAGCAGGCGTCGAATGCAATATTATATGCTGAAATATCATAATAAGTATATATACACCCGATACCAGCAAACCTCAAACGGAGATAGACCTGTTTTACCAAAACCTACAAACAGTTTTAGACGACATACCTAGTGATGATGAAATAATAGTTTTAGGAGATTTTAATGCGAGAATTGGTGATGAAGTTATACCTGGCTTTAAAAATCAATTCAGCGAAGAAAGATAGTGGTGAACAAATGATGCAACTATGCATACAAAATGAACTTAGAATTAACAACACCTTTTATCCACATAAACTACAACACAAATACACCTTCGAAAATACACGTGGACAAAGATCAACAATTGATTACGTAATCACAAATAGAAATATTCATCCAACAAGAATACAGGACGTGAGGACTTTAGCTTCCGCCAATGCTGGAACGAATCACCATCTTGTAATAGCAAAAATACGAACCACCATGCAACGACTTCGTAGTGAACCCGTCGAACAAATAAGCAAAATCAATATAGAATCTCTATTCGACGACTCAACCAAATATCTATATCAACAAAGGTTAACAGAAAAAATAGCCACAAATGATATTCCAGAGTCCGATGACATAGAAACGGCATGGACAAAACTAAAAACTAATATGCTAGAAGCAGCAGAAGAAGCATTTGGACGAAGGACTATAAAGAAAGGGGGAAAACCAAACACAAAGCCTTGGTTCAAACAAGAAGTTAAGACATTAGCTGAAGAAAAAAGAAAATCGTACCTACAATACAGAGTCAATGCTATAACATACAATGATTATAAAAATGTAAGAAACAGGGTCAACGAGAATATCCAGAGAATCAAAAGAGAGCATTGGTAGAAATTTTCGAACGATATGGAACATGATCTGTACGGAGAACAAAAAAAATATGGAATCTACTGAGAAATAGAAAAAAAAAACAATAAATGAGTACATACAAAATACAAAAATTACGGTGGAAGAATGGGAAAGATATTTCGAAAAACTCTATAGTCCATCAGAAACTAATTCATTAACATTCAGGAAATACAGCATGAAGATGAAAATGTTGCCCAACCAAATATCGAAACTAAAAAACAGAAAAGCTCCGGGCATGGACGAAATTAAGAACGAAATGATCAAATATGGAGGTGATAAATTACTAGAAGAATTACAGATTTTCTTTAACAAAATACTCATAGCCAAGATTATACCATCCGAATGGAAAGAAAGCATCCTGATACCAATTTTCAAAAAAGGAGTAAGGACAGATCCAAAAAACTACCGAGGTATCAGCTTAATGAGTGGGTTACTAAAATTGTTCACTAAAATTTTAGCAGAAGAAATAATGTTAACTGGAATCTGTGAAGAACTGCAAGGGTTCAGAAAGAACAGGTCTACTATAGACGCCATATTTATAATCCGCCAAATTACCGAAAAAGCCATAGAGTTTAATAAGATAGTCTTTATGTGTTTCATTAATCTTACCCAGGCATTCGATAGGGTACGGTTAACTGATGTCATAACCCTACTACAAAAAAGGGGTTGCGCATCAACAACCACACATATGTAAGAGAGGCAAATAAATTAAGTAATAAAATACCTATGACAATCGGAATCAGACAAGGAGATAGCCTAAGCCCAATCTTATTTAACATCATAATGGATGAAATTATAAACAAAGTAAAGAAAACTGGGAGAGGATATCGATTGGGAGACAAAGAAATAAAAATGATATGCTACGCCGATGATGCAGTAATTATATCAGAAGATGAAGATAACTTACAGAGTTCCAACAAACAGCAAAAGTGTTCAATATGCAAATATCTGTAAAGAAAACAAAATCTCTTACAATATCTAAAGAACCGAAAAGATGCAAACTTTCGATTTATGATCAGAGTGTAGAACAAGTGATGTCCTTCAAATATCTAGGGGCAAACATAACAAGTACCAGGAACCTTAAGGAGGAAGTAAAAATCCAAACAACAAAGGCATCATTAATATCAGGATATTTAAGAGATATAATTTGGAGAAACAAATATATGAGCACCAGGAGCAAAGTAAGAATATACAAAACATGCGTAAGACCGATCATGACGTACGCGATAGAAACCAGAGCGGAGAACACAATAACCAAACGACTCCTAAGAACAACAGAAATGCGAACACGATAACAGGACATACCTTATTTGACAGGAAGAGATGTGAAGAAATAAAGGAAATGTGTGAAATACAGGATGTGGTGACATGGGCAAGGAATAGGAGAAGAGAATGGAGAGACCATGTGGACAGAATGCCAAATGACCGGTTGGCTAAGGTTGCAAAAGAGAAGCGACCAAACACACCTCGACCGCTTGGAAGACCACCAATAAGATGGTATGAGAGCTGGTCTTCATCATCGCAATTGTGTCTGGGAAACCTTTGAAGTGAACACAGGACATGGTCCTAACGTAGGAAGAAGAAGAAATATCATGGGTAATATTGCGAGGTATTACATTGAGGGTTTCCACGGTAGTTGTTTGTGTATATCCCTTGCAACTGGGTTCCAGAGTTAGCAGACCAGTGGATCTAATCTCAATATCTTCCATTGGAGACGTCTTACAGGAAAGAGTGAGTGGAATTGGGTTTGACATGATGAATAACCACGTGTTTCTTCCAAGTGGTTGTCATATTTCGAAATACGCCATTACTGTCTGTCCAGGTTTAACAGTCACTGGAGATTCGCTTGATTATGGAAGTATGAAGCAGGATCTCGCATATTGGGCTATGCAAGACTTACAATTCACTAATATCAAAATATTTATGAATTGTCGCATATGATAGTGGAAGAGGTAGTTTTTGATCGCTACTTAAATTAATTTGAGCTAATTCTTTTACAAGGTTGTTTGCACTGATGACCTTTAGATGTAATATGTTATGTTTAGCTAAAGTTATGGATGATACTAATAAACATATTCTTCATTTAAATATTCTAGAAGTTGCATTAACAGAGTTAAACAACAATTTATTGTCAGTTTAAGCATTGCGTTTATTAATCCCTTTATCCTTTGATTGGCGAAAAGATTAAAAAACTTGATATTTTGTATAGTTTGCTTCATTAATTTTAACATCTTGAACGCTAGAATTGAAATTTTGAATTGTATTTGAGATTATTCCAATTTGTTGCGTCATAAGAGTTTGTTTTTGAATCGAGTTGATTTTATTTTTTAAATTTATTATGTAATTGTCATAAGAATATCTAAATACTGGTTCTTGGGTTAGTGTATTAGGTAAAAAAGTTTTATGAGCAAATAACGATTTATATGGAGTGTAATTCGTAGATGAGTGGACATGTATATGCAAACATCGCAAATGGTATGAATTTATCCCAGTTATCTTGTTTTCCATTTATGTAAAGTTTGAGGTACTTCTTTAGAGTAAGATGTGATCTTTCCAAAGCTCCATTTGTTTGGGGATGATATGGACTGCTAATCAGATGTTTAATTTTGAACAGTTTAGAAAATCCATTCATTCATTAATTCTCCTTCCGTGATGGGAAAGTATTCTTTCGGGGATATCGAACAATGTAACAAATTTAGTTAGTTCCTTAGCTATAGTAAGAGCTTCAGGATTTTTCATAGAAATGACATACGAATATTTCGTGAGATCATCTTGCATGGTGAAGATAAATCTGTTTTCATCTTCTGTAGCAGGTGAAGGCCCTAGAATATTGATTGCTAATCTTTAAAAGGGTTTTTGACTAGTAGATGTAATTTCCATGGGAGCTTTGTTTGGTCTAAGATTAATTTTATTTATCTGGCATGAAGGACATTGTTTCATATATTTTTTTATGTCGCTTTTCCTGTTCGCCCATTTATAATTTTCTTCGATTCTTTTGTAGGTAATGGTAAATCCAGAATGTCCAGCTAATTTTGAATTGTGGTTGTCTTTTACAATTTTATCAATCTCATCATGAGTTTTTGGGTAGTATTTTTCCTTAATGATGATGCAAACCTTGATATTACTATCATTAAATAAATAATATATTATATGTTAAACTAGTACTATATGGTGTAATATCGGGTAAATTTATTAACCTTATCTCGCTCTTAATTAGTTCTGTTCTTAAGTTTTGGAGAGAATAGAATATGTCTGTATATATCAATTTATCGAAATGAAAGTGTTTTGTAAACATTAAATAGTACAATTTATTACGATTCTGTAACTTGCGAATAGTGTACAAGTTATTCTAAGTTATTTTTAAGGTCAAAGTTATCTATAATATATTGTGAGAATGGGTTATTTTCAACCAAGTCTGAAGAAAAGTAAATAGCATTTGGAAAATTTTCGAATAAATTTGAGCTTTTTAGTTCTAATCTAGGAACGATTTCTAAATTTTCGTAATGAAATTTTATAAAATTTTGATACTCATCTCTTTTTGATACGAGGATGGATTGAAAAATTTGCGGCCTCGCCAAAAAATAATTATAATATTTTTATTATAATACCCTTAATAAGTTCATACTTTCTTTGGTTGCCACAGTGTAAAATTTTGTTGCTGTAGAATTCATGGTTTTTAGATTAGAACGTTTTTAGTGAGACCAAGTGCAGTGTTTTTGGAAAACTGGAAATAATTGAACATCAAGTACCTGTTTAAAAAAAGATTAACACCAAAGGAGGTCCACGATGATATGAAAACAACACTAGGGGAATCTGCTCCGTCATATACCACTGTGAAAAAATGAGTTGCAGAATTTAGACGTGGACGAGATAACATTGAAGATGACCCTCGCTCCTGCCGGCCTACGACTCTACGACTGAAGAAAACATCGGCAAAGTGCGTGATCTCATATTGAAAGACCATAGATTAACTCTCAGGGAGATTGGAGACACTATAGACATCTCGTATGAACGAACAAAAAACATCATTGCCAACGAACTCGGATTTTCTAAAGTTTCCTCTAGGGGGGGGGGGCAGATTGCTTTCAGTTGAACACAAACGAATTCGACTCACTATTTCGCGCGGCTGTTTGGATATGTTTGAGGCTGATCCGCAAGATTTTCTTAACAGGTTTGTGACAATGGACAAAACCTGGGTTCACCACTATACTCCAGAGTCAAAACAACAATACAAGCAGTGGAAAAAATCTGGTGAACCGACCCCAAAGAAAGCGTAGGCAATTCTGTTGGCTGGAAAAGTGATGGCATCAGTTTTTTGGGATGCTAAAGGTATTATTATGGTGGACTACCTTCCGAAAGACGAAACAATAAACTCGATTTACTATTGCACGCTTTTGCGTCATTTACGTCAAAAAATTAAACAGAAACGCCCAGGATTACAAAGAAAGAAAGTTTCGTTCCATTAAGACAACGCTCGCGTTCACACGTCTGTTGAGTCTATGGCTCAAATTCGTGATTATGGTTTCGAATTGGTGCCCCATCTAGGTTATTCTCCTGATTTGGCACCTTCGGAGTTTCATCCGTTTCCAAACCTAAAGTAAACACCCCGGTGGCCAGAAATTTTCATCAAATGAAGAAGTCCAACCTGCTGTTAACCAGTATTTTGAAGACCTTGAGGAATCTTTTTTTTCAAACAGATGTGGAAGCTTTGGAAAGCAGGTAGAAGAAGTGCATAGAGCTAGGTGGAGATTACGTCGAAAAATATTCGTATTATTGTTGAATATTTCCTGACAATGCATCTACATTAGAGTTTATTCTTCCTAATTTATAGACGATCTCATAGTCATATTCGTTTAGTAAAGGTTTGCAATTAAATTAAATAGCCAGGTATGGGGTTTATGATCTGTCACTATGGTGAATCTTCTTCCATTCAAACAGCAGCGAAAATGTTTTACAGCATATGTTATAGCGAGTAATTCCTTCTCGGTTGTAGAATAATTTTGTTCTGCTAAGTTCTATATGCGGCTTGCATATGCAACTGACAGGTCTTCCTTTATTTTTCCTTAACAAAGAACAGCTCCGACAGCAAAATTTCAAGCATATGTGGTCAGTACAAATTCCTTAAAAAAATCAGGGTACTTAGGTAGGAGTTCGGAGATTATCGAAAGCTTCTTGATCTTTATCCGACCAGTGGAAGGGCGAATTTTTTTTGCAAGGTTTTCAAGGAAATTCTTAAAAAATTTCCGATAATATCCAACCAACCAAACCAAACATTTTTATATATTTATTTTGGTCTTTAGGTCTAGGGAAATTCTCGATAGCTTTCATCTTTTCGGGATTCGGTATTACGCTATTTTTGGTTATGATATGACCTAGGTAAGCTATTTCCTTAAGTAAGAACTTAACTGTTTGTAATTTTAAATAGTTTACCCTAAGTCTTTCGAAAACTGTTTCTATCCGTGATATGTGGTGATCAAGGAATGTTCCATAAATAATTGTTTTCCAAATACTCGAAACATTGAAAGCCAGTGACTACTGATTTCATAAGTCTTTGGAAGCATGTGGGTGCAGTTTTTAAACCAATTGAACTCATAGTGACATAAAGGTATTTATAGCCGTGTTTTCAGCCATTGAAATGTGGTGAAAGCCAGAAACCAAATCAATCAACGTGAAATATTTGCTATGGCCTAATTGGTCTAATATCTCTTCGGTGTTAGGTATTTTAGGGCGTCACGAACAGTGACATGGTTCAGGCTTCTATAATCTATAACAACACGAAATTTTTGTTGTCCAGATGCAACTATTGAAAGTAGAGAGGACCAAGGTGAAACTGAAGGCTGTATAATACCTTGTTTCAGCATTTTATTCATTTGACTGCTCAATTCAATTTTGTGTACTTCTGGGTACCTATATGTTTTTGAAGCTATTGGCGATTGGTTAAGTTAATTTCATGTTTTATTTTATTCGTTCAGGTTAAGTAATGTTCAGAAAAAAATATCTTTATATTTATCGCATAATTTTAGAATAGTCTTCTTTTCTTCGCTATTTAAGTGATTAACCGATGATTCTCTTGTAACAATTTACTTCTATTGGTTGAGATTATATCGTCGGTAGAAGTACTGAATATATGAGTGGTCTCCTACGCTGAAAAAGTTATGCAGTTTGAATAACTAGAATCGTTTTAAATAGAACTGATGTTTACATTAGAATGTTTATTAGATGATTCTCCTGGATGTGATGCTTGATTTCGTATGATATTATTATATTGCATTTTCCTACATTCATTTATGATATGACCATGTTTTTTACAATATCTGCATATTTTAATATTACTAGGATTTCGAGTAAAATTATTGAAGTGAACTTGACATTTTTGAACATTCGATTTAGTATTTTTAAAACAGACAACTTTACAGTATTGTTTAAAAATTTGTTTTTTATTCGAGAGACCTAATGCCCTTCTTCAGAAATGACGAAAGTAAATGCTGAGTTGAGAGAGTTGAATTCTTTCCACGGCAACATTTGTGAATTTTCCGGTTTGAAATAATATACGAATCTATTTAATGTTATTTCATATCACGTGAAAATTGATAATTTCTAAACCTTAAAAGAAATTATTTATTGTTTCGTTAATGTTTTGTTTACAATTATTTAATTCTTCCATCAATTTTACATATTGTTTTTTGTATAGATACAGGTCTTTTAATTTTAGCCTTAATTCTTCACATGTTTCAAAATTTTGTGTTGATAGTTGTTCTTTAGCTTTTCCTGAGATTTTACATAATATAAAATACAATAAAGGCAATTTTTGATTTTGATAGGCCAATTCGTTAGCATTATTACAGTTGGCTAAGAATTGCCTTAATTCGAACCTGTTACCGTTTAAACCAATTGATATGAGTCTACATAAAAATTAGATAGAACAGGATTCGGAAGTAGGTTGAGGTGTATCATTGGCATGCTCATTTTTAGAAGAACTAGTAAGTCACCACAAAGCAACACATAATCACTAATCAAGAGCCAAAAGTCACTTACCGATGTTATATTTTGGACCAGATTTCTAAATACTGAAGCTACTGTTTTTTCCCTCTGGATTCTATTCTACAATGCCAATTTGTTGTGTTCTTCGGTGTGATAGATCTCTTGCTAGTTAAAGAAACACTCTATCTACTTTTTGGATACTATTTGTTCTTTCACTACAAAACTGTCTTAAATAACTTCGAGAAACATTAAAATAATTTTACTGTTATGATCTTATTCTGTAGAGTTGCTATTCCTTTCTGTGTTCTGTTAACCATATTGCTTTTTGATAACATAAGTATCATTCATTTACAAATACTTAAATTATCTTAGTATTTAGTCAATATGGTTATTTTCCTAATATTTATCAATTTACGGGATGCTATTACATCTTAGGTATATAACAATACTTGAAAACAAAATATATTTAGCATCAAGAAACATGGAACGGTAACTTTCACTGCTTTGATAGATGAGAAATGGTTCCTAGTATTTAATCCTGGTAACCTGGAGTATCCCTCCGATGTTTCGCTTACGATGGTATGAACTAGTTGTAGCGATTTTTGCTCTTTACAATAGGAATACTGGATGAGTTCAAGAAAGCACCTACAATAGTAACTATTAAAAATTCACAACATTTTATTGGAACATTAGATTGACTTACGGTTTGGTGAACTCCGGTCAGGTATAAATACGTGACTTCTTCGAACTTAGTCAGGGCTTGATGAGTATATATATATATATATATATATATATATATATATATATATATATATATATATTTATATATATATATATATATATATATATATATATATATATATATATATATATATATATATATATATATATATATATATATATATATATATATATATATATATATACATTATATATATATATATATATATATATATATATATATATATATATATATATATATATGCATTATATATATATATATATATATATATATATATATATATATATATATATATATATATATATACATTATATATATATATATATATATATATATATATATATATATATATATATATATATATATATATATATATATATATATATATACATTTTATATATATATATATATACATTTTTATATATATATTTATATATATATATATATATATATATATATATATATATATATATATATATATATATATATATATATATATATATATATACATTTATATATATATATATATATATATATATATATATATATATATATATATATATGTATATATATATATATATATATATATATATATATATATATATATATATGTATATATATATATATATATATATATATATATATATATATATATATATACATTTATATATATATATATATATATATATATATATATATATATATATACTTGTATGATACATTAACATTCCGGGTTTCAATCCGTTCGACTAACAATAAATTTGCACGACGTTTCGCCAAAATCTTATTTGGCATTTTCAAGGGCTCTTGCTATTGCTGCTACTCGATACTATGATCTTGCTGCTGGTGCCGCTCGAAGCTTCGAAGCAGGTTCAGTATTAATATCATTGGATATATAGGTTTTGCTCGTTGCCAGGACTTACTTTAACAGACTATTCAAATCATTATTCACAGCTTCTGATTTTAGGTTCTTTTTTTTTAGTTCCAACGTATATTGGTTATTTCTCCTTAACAAGCGGCTATGAAAATAACTTGTTAATGTTTCTTTTTTTCCCTTTTTTTGTTGTCCTAATTCTAAGATTGAGTCTGATTGAAAAACAGGTTAGGAAATAATCTCACTGGATCTTGGTAAGCTCCAGAGATTTTTCTATTCTCTTTTGCTCTATATCTACTTAGAATTTTCAACAAAAAAGCCTTTTTCGTTTTCTCGTACAGAGTAAGAAATTACGCAGGGTCCATAATTGTCCCTGAGATCACGCTATGAAATTCGATAAGGTAAAATCGTTTAGAAAAATTAAAATTAATTGAAATAGTACATTTTTTTTTTTTAATGTTTGACTAGAATTTTTTACCCAACTTTTTCTCCAGTTTCCCCTCCATTTTTTCTTTTGCTCTGAAATTTTTGTTTGGATTGAATGTAGTGTCACTGATAGAACTTAATATTTGTAAATAAAGTTGCTACAAGACTTAATGTCCTTTCATTTCTGAAAAGTTAATATGCTGAAAATATCCATATGAGATCAAATAGGAGTAAATAATTGAAACCTATTTTCCCGAATTAAAAGCTGCCGTTCCCAATTCGGATAAACGTATATGATACAACTTAAAGGTTCGCTGCCTTTTGGTTAATTGTAGGGTAAAACTCCATAACCCAATTAGAGGCCTCTACAGGAGTAAAACCACAGGGGAGTAATAATTTGTAAGCACAAATTTTCACCTCTTGAAGCTTGTTCTTGGTAGACACGGGATAGCAGTGTTTTTGGTTACTGTTGTGTTTGGGAATGTTTTGTCTGTTTAGTTGTAATTGACAGTTTATGGTAGTTTTTCTGGCGAGAACTTTGACTAGAGCACATTTAATTGTATGTGACGATTTACTCTAAGAAACCGTTCTAGGTGCATATGTGTTTTTATCTGATACTTAAGTTTATTCTCGTTCGAAATGCACGGTAACAGAGAGTTGACTGACATTAAGTGTGGATGTTACATTCGCTAAGTTAATTAACATAGAATAGGTTGGAAAAGTGTAAACGAAAGGACGTATACAGAATGTACGAGAATTTCCGCTTTGCTTTAGCAATCGCGGTGAATTATCTATGGCTTCAATTACAGTAGAAAAGATGTTATTGTAACTTGGAAATAAAACAGCATACTATTGTCTAAGGTCAACAGACTTTTTGTTTTTTTATCCTGTAGATACTAGGTTATTTATTGTTCATTTCCAATTAAACAGAAAAATAAGTAAAATGTTTTACTCTCACACGATTCATGTAGAAGTTAATCAAATTAAATAACAATAGAATGGGATTCTTGCCACATCATAATAATTGTTGTAGATTCTATTGAGCCAAGGTATCTGAAAAAATAAGGTGAGTTATAAATATCCCAGATATTAGTTGTTAATAAATTTTTATAGGGTAGTTTTAGAGGCAAGGCAAATATTTAGGAATTAATCGCAACAAGTCAGTGCAGCGAAAGATGAACTGAATATCACAGGTGATTCAGTTCCTATTTAAGGAATTCAAGCATCAGCGTTCTATTGATTTTTAAATAATATTAATAATTAGAGGCCCAAAATATTAGTCTTGGGACTTGGCACTTGAAGCCATAGTCGCCTAGTTCTGAATATGAGGCTTGTCAAAATTATTTTTTTAATATGACTTTTGTTCTAAAAAGTAACAAGTTCTAATTCGAAATTAAAATTAACTGATGACTATTGATGTGTTACTCGAGGGCGGCAACCTGTTGATAAAACACAGATGATTATAGTAATCGGTCTAGACAATTCTCGGGTCATTGGCTGAGGATAAGAAATTTTATTTTATTATGATTGTTACAGATGATTAACGCAAAACTTACATATAAACGGTGTCAAGGCGATTTCATCGCTTATAGACCCTGAGGGTATAAAAATATATTTTTTTAGATGTAGTTGAATAGAAATGAAAAGTTCTAGAGTTTTGTCCAATACTCAAACAAATATCGACAGACAGCAGGAAATCATTCAACTTAACAAAGACCTGGAAGAAACTCTATCTTGGGGTGACAGTAACTAAGTGGAATTTAATGCTACAAAAACCCAGGCGGCAGTTTTTTCTAAAAAAGTTAACGTTGCTGAACCCGACTTAGTTATGTCCGGGTACTCCATTCCTCTAGTCGTCACTCAATTTGTTGGGCGTTAATTTGAAATCAAATATGTCTTGACATGAACATGTTGCAAGCATAGCTAAGAGAGCTTTACACTCCGCAACAACTCTTAATTCTGTACAAAGCTTAAATTCGGCCAACTATGGAATACTGCACCCATGTTTGGGGCTTTGCTCCTAAAGATATACTGCATTTGTTGGATTCTATTCAGAGACGAGCTGGGCACCTAATTGGAGACCCGAAACTGACCGGCGGCCTTGATTCGTTGGAATATCACAGAACGGTTGGCGACTGGATTCTGTTCTACAAGTATTTTCACTTTCCAAGTGCTCGATAAATGTAGCCTGCTTAATTCTTCCCAAAGAGGAGCATGCTGGAAATACACGTCGCGCTAATACTTCACATTCGTATGAGTTTCAGCTTGTTACTCCTCGTCAACCCTTTTCAAGCAGTCTTTTATATGAAGAACCTCATCTCTTTGGAATAATTTGCCCAGGGCTATGTTTCCCACCGAGTACAATTTATACCGATTCAAGACCAACATGAATCGCTTTTTCTGCGCACGTGTCGCTCCTGTAGCGTTTTAGGGATTTCCCTGCAGTACGTGTGCTAGACCCATAAAAAAAAATATACCCCGAATCTAATTATGGAGGTGTACTGGCGAGGGAAATACTGAGAGGAAACTAAGGGTGACATCTGCATGCCAAAAATCGGAGATTTCCAAAGAAAAACCTTTCTATAAACCCCAGTCTCCCCAAAGGCTCCACATTCCCTCCTACTCTCTTTCTTATTTACATTAACGAGCTGCTGGAGAGGACGAGAAGTTCAATCTACAGCATTGCGGATCTTAGTCTGTTTATTTTTTCATTCAATTCGAATATCAGCTCCTCCTACAAATATTCGCAGACGGCGGAAAATCGTTCAACTTAATAAAGATTTGGAAGAAATTCTACTTTGGGATCACAGTAACGAAGCAGAATTAAACCCTATAGAAACCTAGGCGGCAGTTTTTCTAAAAAAAGTTAACATAGCTGAACCCGACATAGTTATGTTGGAGTACTCGATTACTCTAACATCGTTACTTAATTTACTGGGGATTAATTTTACAGAAAATATGTATGTCTTGATACGAATATGTTATGAGCATAGTAAATAGAGCTTCTCAAAAGCCGGGAATATTATTTCGGGGTAGAAAAAAAATTCGACCAACGATAGAATACTGCCCTCATGTTTGGAGTTCTGCTCCCAAACATAAATTTGTTGGATTCTATTTAGAAGAGAGCTGTTCGCCTGATTGGAGACCCAGATCGAAGAACGGTTTAATTCATCTCATGCTAGGAATACACGTCGAGCTAATACTTCACATCCGTATAAAGTTCAGCTTGTCACTCCTCGTCATTTCAAGCAGTCTTGTATATTTATCCTTTGGAATAATTTGCCCAAAATTGTGTTTCCCACCGAGTACAATTTCCAGCAATTTAAGACCAACATGAGTCATTTTTCCCACACGCGAGTCGCTCCTGTAGCGCTTTAGGGATTTCCCTGCCGCACGTGTGCTATATTCATAAAAGAAGAGCGCAAAATAGATAACTAAATTTATATGGCCTCAGCGAGTGCAACTAGCAAATTTAAGTAGTGTTAATCCATAAAAACTGATATTTTGAGTTACTGTTATTTCTGAATTTTTTACAAAACAGTGGAACAAACCTATTTTTTTACTTTACTGGCTAAAGGAAAGTATTGTATTCGTGAAAACATCACATTTCGAGACTTTTGCTCCTCTTCACGTTTTAGGGTTTCTAGATCATGAAAAACATTGTCATTCATTTTCGTTGGTCTGTCTGTCGGTCTGTTAGCCTCCTGTCACGATAACTCTTCAATGAAATGAGATAACAATTTCAAGCTTAGATATTAACTAACCAGGGGATGAAGCCTATAGGTTTTGAAAGATATTGTTTTAGGCAAAAGAGTGAAACGGTGGGGATCGATAAATTTTATATGGTTTTAATAGTAATCTGATCACTCTTTCTATTACAATAATAAATAAATTTCATGCTAAATATTTAAGCTAAAATATATAAAGGACGAAAGAGGCGGGGTAGGAAATGATAGAGCTTAATTTCTATATATTGCGTTATATGTTTTCTTCAGGGTTTTTGATATCGAGAAATCCAAAAATTAGGTTGTTTTTCATTGCTTCCAATCTTAACCCAGAAAGGGGTTGAAAGGGGTTGTTTAATATCGTGTCATTTAAACAGCATTCTAAAATATTCACAGGTTTTTTTGGAAAAATTTGAAGCATATTACTCATAGCAAAATATTTAAGAAGTTAAAATAAAAGAGAGGGTTTGCAGTAATTTATTAAAACTATATATTATTAAATATTAGTGGATTTTCTCCAGGTTCTTGTTTCAAATTTTTGCAGGTCTGTTTCAGGGTTCTTTCAGTGAAATATTTTATAAAATTTTAGGTAATTAAATATAGTGAAAGTTAGATGAGGTCAAAGGTATGTTGTAGATGGTTGCGCATATATCATATAATATTTCTATTTTAGTTTGCTCTTTCATTATGTCCAGTTTGAACAGAAATAATATATAGAAGGGATTGAGACCTGCTTACAGAATAACATAAATGAAAATTGCCGAAACTTACCTCTTGCACAGTCGATAAACTATTGTTTTTACTTCCTTTACTGAAGGGATGTATTGTAATAGTGTCAAAATTACCTTCCGTAACATTCTTTTCGTTTTAGGTTTTTTTATTTCCCTCGGTGGGTCTCTCTGACTGTCGCTGTGTTGGTCTGTCGATCTATTGGCACCATTCTTCTCAAATAACATGATAATATAATATTTGAAATAGAATTGAAACCTAAAGTTTTTCAGTGATATCGTGTTAAGGGAAGGGACTTGAGAAAGTCAACTTCGCTACCTATTTTATTTCTGCATATTTGCAAGGAAAGCAGTGGGTAAATTCCTTTACCTATTTTTTATACGAGTTCAGAAAAATAGTTATCCTAACTATTGCTCTATTAAATGCAGTTATTTTTCCAATAACTATTTAAATCCTTTATTATAATTAAATTTGCATATATGTACTTATTTTAAGTTTTATAATATGTTATTTACCACCGCCCTAAATTTTTACCTGATTGCAACTCAATAAAATAATTGACTTTGGTAACTATGGCTTATATAGAACTAAACAAAAAAAAATAATCTAAAATAGATTTGTTTGTATTTTAATTTTTTAAAGCTGGACATATATTAAATCTAACTTTGAGCTAATTGAGACAAAAATAAATACTGTTTTTATTTGTAACTTTTAAATCTCTTCTAAATAATAATAAATTAAAATTAATAAATATACAGAATCCAAGGCGGTTTTTACTACATAACTGCAATTTTCTTTGCGGTATATGATGAAGCTATAGAAAGGTAATATAGGGCGTCAGTTTTCTATTTGTTCTTGCCGTACTTGTGTGTCCCATTGATACTTAGACTATATATAAAATCTCTTTGGTCCGAAGTCCTGTTGTAGGGTAAATTTGTTCTCGAAAATTTATATATAGGTTCTGTCACAAAAATAGATAATTGTTTTCACTAAATATTCATAAATTCCTTCACCTAGAGAAGATGTTAACTTATCTGAGTGATATAAAATAATATAGGTACTAAAATTATTACTTATATAGAGGGTGTGTAATAATAATGCATCAGTATTTTTATTGGCATGATTTGAAATATTCCTTTAGAAAAAGAAAACTATTATTTATGTGACTCAAATAACTTACATATAGTATATGTTATATATAGATTGTGTTATAATGACAGACTTATGTTTTTGTTAAATGGTTTTGAAAGATTCTTTCCCTTATACGACCTAGATAGGATAGTATATGCTGTATTATTATTTTTAAAAGTTATATACAACGTATGCAAAATAATTATTCCTCATATCTCATTTTTTTCTTGTAACAGCTTAGCTAAAAGAGGTGGAACATAACTGAAGATTATTTTTTAGTGTAAAAAATGGTATATTTTCTCTAAGAGAGCTCTATAATTACATCATAATACGAACTAATGCCTCGATGTGAATCAAAAAAAAATTGACAATCAACTTGTCATAGAAGTATTCTTTATGTTCTAAAATATTGTGTTAGTCAACTTTATTCAACATTCATATCAATACATGACTAGAGTTAAGACAATAATGTAAATCACTATTCAAAACAGTATTTTTATATGATACGAATGAGAGGTAAAAATATGACATTTAGCACAGAAAAACACTAATACTAAACTAACTTCCGTGGGGAACGATATTTTATATCATTGTCGGCAAAGCCGCGTCTACGTATATTAATAGGGTTTTCTATTCTGCTTGTAGCGCAATATCCAAGGCTAATTTAGCACTTTAAAATACAGAAACATTTTATATCCGAGGGGAGGTAGATCATGAATTCGCTTTCCTCCAAATTAATCATCCATTTAAAATTTTAGTGTGTAAGGTAAGGACAAGTAGAGAACAGTTTAGTACATTGCAATCCCGCCTTATGCAAGACACTACCTTATTCCGCATGAAACATTCTTAAGACAACTAAATAGTCGCATGTTGTCTTCTATTAAAACCTGCCTTGGCTACGTTTCGGAGTTGTCTCTTATACTTATTAATTTTAACAGCTGTTTATGGGTAGTTATATATAACATATCAAAATACAAATTTCGGAAATATTTAGCTGTTACTATTAAATATAATGTTATATGCTTTCTTCTCTATTAGCTAAAACTTTGCATTGTATTTAATTATTGGACTATGAATATTAAAAAAGCCGGTGAACCAAGCATTCTTTTAAATTTTGGAAATCCTATTAACCGATTTTCAGGACAGGTTAGATTTTTGTTTTAATGTTAAAATATGAAGACCAAATGAATTATTATTCTGAGTTCTCCGAGAGCCAGTGATGGAGAGACGTAAGAGAATATAGTATAACAACAGGAACATAGATTAAACAATTTTATTATTATTTTCTATAAAGCTACGTAACTCAATGTAAATTTTAGTGGAGGTGGCGCTATAGTATGTAGAATTTGTCAAAAGATGTGCTTATAAAATTGGAGTCTTTGAAGTTTAAACGTCATTCAGGAATTATTATTTCTTACTAAGTAGCCACCACTTAAATAAATATTCTATTAGACATAATTTTTTGTTAAAGTGTAAAGACGAAGGAGGCAGAGTTTGTACCTATCGTCAATACCATATACTTTCTAAAACATATAAATGTGTTCTACGGGCCATTTTTCTTTGCCGAAATATTCTTTTTAAACTCTCAAAAAGTTGATGCTGGACAAATCCAAATATCACTAAAGTTAACTCATTAATATGACAACGATAATAATATATAACAAGAAGTGACACTAATTAAGATTGAAAAAAAGAACACATTGCAAAATTTCAAGTAGTTGCAATATTAGTAACATACCAAAAACTTCTTGATGCAAGTGAAAATACGAATGTTTTTATCTTTACGAAGAACTGAAAAATCTTATTATGGTATTTTCTAAAAAACGTCAAAATTCTGAAACCTTTTCTTATTTATCAAATTAAAAAATATATACTTAGATAGAGATAAATATGCGGGGCGTCAGTTAAATTATATACTTAGCAATGAAAAAAAAAAACTTGAAGAGCTTAATTTTTTTTCTATGTAACTAGTGTATATCCACAATAACACACTGAGTTCGTAATTTCTTGAGTTGTTCAGTTCCATCAAAAAAAAAATTGTTTGTGCTTCAAAAAACGACGCTACGCCGGCTTTAATTTCATCGTGTGAAGAAAATTTCGAACTCTGGGCTATATGGTGGATGTTGATACTCAGTGAACCGACAGCTTTCGTTAATATCTTGAGCTATGTGAGCCTTGTGCAAAATGCAGTTGTCATGCAATAGCAAAATTTTGATTCTTCATATATCCCTACATTCTTCTCTAATGGCTTGCAAGAATTGTCTTTTCCGAATTAATTTTGAACTCTTTTTCCATATATTCCATAAGGGAAATTTCGTCGCAATTCAAAAAATGTTCGCCATCAAACTTCTACAAGACGACTGGGTTTTTACCTTCTCTGGAGGCGGAGAGGTCTTATGAATCGAACGATGGCATCGACTGATGCATCATGAGAATATTTACATTGAACACTCAAGTCTTGTTATTCCTGGCTACGAAAAGTAACTCCCATCGTTTTCTAAGCGGTCATTGTTCTCGAGAAAAGTCTTTTCTCGGAAGTTTCTGCTCTAGTGTTAGGAGTTTGGGGATTAGAGTGCACAAAATTTTTACATCCCTAAGTCTTGCACAATTTATAGTGTTGGATACTCTAGGTTCTTTATCAAGCATTGGTATCTGACAAAAGTAAATCCATATCAAGCCTGATGTTTT
Organism: Pachyrhynchus sulphureomaculatus; assembly: GCA_019049505.1. Taxonomy (NCBI): domain Eukaryota; kingdom Metazoa; phylum Arthropoda; class Insecta; order Coleoptera; family Curculionidae; genus Pachyrhynchus; species Pachyrhynchus sulphureomaculatus. The sequence goes on from CM032456.1 coordinate 129,664,532, forward strand.
CTTGATTCTTGTCTATGTCTGTCTTTATAAGCTGAGGTCATCCTGTATTGAACTTTTTACCCCATCGAAATTGTTATGACCAAAATTTACTTGACAAAAAAAAATGGTATTGCCATACATCTGAAATATTCTTTCATTAATAACTTTTAGTCCATCTCCCTCTTTAGTGAGAAACTTTATCTGTTCGAAATGCTCCAAATTACTTCCATTCATTTTTCGAAAGAAAAAAAGATCGTAAAAAGTACAAAACATATCAATATTTACGTAGTACAAAACGGCACATTGCAACAGTGCACACCAGTAAATAATACAAGAAACGGCAATCTTAAAACTACCTATTTCTTATCATTATATTACCGTTACAGGAAAAGTTGGTAAACTTAATTACATAGTACTTTCCTGGCAAACAAGCATGAATCTTGAATTTGGCTTTCGTACATTAATAAATAACGTAGTTCAGAGACTGCAAGTGCGATATTTTAAATAATGGATTGGGCCCAAGAAAGCTTTCAGATATATTTACAACTAATACTGGAAATTTTCTTATACATGCTATTTGTTCTAAAATTGGAAATAAATAATACAATAATTTTCACCCATCGAATTTTGGAAAAAACGTATATCACGTTATATACCATAGAAATCTTTCTAAACCTCATTTCCTATCACAATATGGTCTTAAAGCTATGATCATAACTACTTAAAAATATTGGAGAAATATCACAATTTTCAGGTCTCTCGACTATTACAACCCTGAAAAGAACCTATAACACAATAAGTACGAAGTAACACGTTTAACACCCTCCTTCACTCTTCTCTTTTGAGCTCTAATATGTTAATTTATTTACTCAACTTGCATAATTAATAAATAGAATACTACATACATAACACATATACAATACTAATCTTGAGACAAGGTGGTAAAAAAGTAGTTAAGAAACGTATTTCGGAAAGAAGATTGTCCAAAAATTGTAAGGTCAGTCAGAACTTCAAGAAAACGAGTATGAAATAAATAAAAATCAAATGGCCTTCATACATCCATAGTAATAATAAAATCGCAAACAAGCATATAGGTATAATATTATAAATATTATCACTGCTTAAAATTAGGAAGGCACCCGATGATAACACGCTATTTCCGTTGTGCTTATAAATCAAACATTTAAAAACCAAGAGAATTAAAATTGGAGAGTAAAGAAGATACTGACATTTTACGGACTTCCATGTCAAAACGTAGAAAGCTTCAGAATACCCTGTCTTCTACGCTGCCTAATTATAACGCTACCTTTAACGAACTACCATATTTTACTGAATAACACGACCTATTAAAACTAATATTTCACTCTCTCTTGCTCTCTCTAAATATATATATATATATATATATATATATATATATATATATATATATATATATATATATATATATATATATATATATATATATATATATCATCCCTTCCATATAGAACTATATCTAGAACTTCAAGACCGTGATTTTAAACGACGAGTAAACTTTTGTACCACCATGAATGGAGCAATAGAAGCCGATCCAAATTTTTTATCCAAAATAATGTTTTCTGATGAAGATACTTTGCGCAGTAATGGAGCAGATGATAACTTTGAAAGGGAACAAATGTGGATTCAACAAGACAGCTCCTGCTTATTACCACTGGGAAGTTCGGGAATTTTTAAACGATCGTTACCCACAAAAATGGATCGGTAGTGATGGATTTATTTAGTTGCCCCCCTCGATCATGTGACTTAACACCTTTAGACTTCTTTTTGTGGGACTACATTAAAGATCGTGTTTATGTGAATTCCTCTACAACACCAGTAGGTATGGAAAATAGGATGGATATATATATATATATATATATATATATATATATATATATATATATATATATATATATATGTATATATTTATATATGTATCCTATTTTCCATACCTACTGGTGTTGTAGAGGAATTCACATAAACACGATCTTTAATGTAGTCCCACAAAAAGAAGTAATGGATATATATATATATATATATATATATATATATATATATATATATATATATATATATATATATATATATATATATATATATATATATATATATATATATATATATATATATATATATATATATATATATATATATAATTAGAAGATCAACCAGTATAATAGTATAAACTCCTAAACTCGATACACTCAAAAAAAATAAAATTGATAAACTAAAATTAAAATTTATAGATAAGAAAGGTATACATATTCATAATACACGTGTTTCTTGTTGTGTCCAGGTGTATATCCGTTAGTCAGTGTTATCAATGCTTACAGGTCGCTGATAACTGTGAGAGGTGGTAGTGTCGATTAGCATATAAGTATCTTTTGATATAAGCCCGCTTTCTATATGCTGTTTATTTCACGGTCTTCTGTACAAGCACACCAAAGAAAGGCAGTTGATTGTTTTCTTGTTGCTCCAAATTGAATTGGATTTGCTCGTGTAAGGGGTGTTAGTTGATTTATAAGTTCTAGAAGTTCTTCTATTCTATACGACCAAACAACAACTATGTCGTCAGTGCAGCGGAACTAGAGTTTTGGCTTTAGGTAGCCTTATTTAAAGCCATTTCTTCTAATTAGGTCAAGATGAGATTGGTGATGGCTGGTGATAGGCATGAACTCATAGCGCATTTTCTACTTGCCTATATGTTTTATTATGTTTAATAAGAACTATGCATTTTTGGGATAGTATTAGGCAAGATCTATTGTGTACTCTGGGAGATCATCGTTACGTATAATTGGTTGGAGTACTTCATCTACTGGTATGTTAGAATGCAGGAACTTAATGTCTGTTATGTCGTTTTCTTCGAGATTCACGACGTGAAGAATCTGGATGAAGTATTCTAAATTTTTGACATATGATACCGCTTGTTTTACTATGAGCTGTAATAGGATGGCTATGTGCATTGCGAATTGTACGCGCTTACAATGGATCACAGAGGGCTGTCAGGTTGATGAATTTTCAGAAGGATGTTTAATTTGAGGCACCGAAGAGGTTTTTTTTTTCAAAGGACTAGTTTGGGCTTGATTTCAGGGCCTATGAGTAATTCGTTGATTTTTAATTTAGTGGTATTTTCTAAGTAGGGAGGTCATTTAGTGGGCCCCTAATTTTAGTTTTATAGTCTGTTGCGTCCATCACGATTGTTGTGTTGTCTCTTGTGGAAATGTAATAACGTCTTTGTTTTTGTTTTGTCTCTGCAAAGCTTGGAGCTCTTTATCAGATTAATTTGCCACAGGTCGCCTTGATTTCCTTAAGATGTTTGCTGCGTCTTGGCGTATCCTCTAGGCCGTTAGGAAGAGGCAATTATTTCTTCCACTGGAATACTTTTTGGTGTTATTGTGTGGTTGAAACCCTTACTGAAATCTTTCTGTTGTTCAGCAGTGTGTGTATAGGTTACGGGCTCTCTGTCTGGTGCTGGCTAAGTATAAGAGGAGATGAAACCTTTACTACTCCATGCTAACTCTTATAAAGCCAGACAGCTCACTGCACTTCTTAATAAAATACTTTTAGAGATATGTTTAACTATACAGAGAGTGTGTATCCTAAACAAGTTTAAAACCACAAGAAATCTTTTCAATCTAAATTTTTTGGATGTAATTTACCAAATTGAACGCATTTATTGATTTATTACTACTAAACATGTCATATTGTTATTGTGGAACGTAAAAGTAAATAGATCTGGAAAATTTTCATATGCGTGCAACCTAGTCTGCTAAATTTAAATTGTGACCTAATTCTACATAAATCTAATAAAAACACAGAAAATTGTATATGGAACTTTTAACCTAATAATTTACTTATTTATTTATTAAATCTATATTTTTAGGTTTTAGGCACCAATGTTTCAGTTGCAACATTAGCGAATTCTAGTACCGTATACTCAGATAGTGAAGGCGTAATAGTAGGATGGGGAATTATAGATAGAGAAGACATAGTAAAGCCATATCATCCATCGGAGCAATTAAGGGTATGATATATATTTTAGTTTTTGCTTGTGATTCTTGCTACTTTCAACGCGTAAATCCCAGGAAGTACTGGTTCGTGCTAAAATCTTAGGTTTGCATATAAATATATTGACCCTTGAGCTTAGATATTTTTAGTGTTCCGTACGGAACACTTATAAGATGACTTCGGTGTCCGTCTGTCTGTCTGTCACACCCGATTTTCTCCGAAACTATTTAATATACAAAGTTAAAGTTTCGCAATAATATAGGATTTGATGGCCTCATTAGAGCCGTGTAATTTTGAAAGTTAAATTTTGACTTAAGGAGTTAGTTTTGGGGGGTGAAATCGGAAGTGAAATTTTTTTTTTACTAGGTCATCGAGTGGTGTGTCAAATTCAAGCCTGTGAAAAGACGAGTTCAAAAATATATATAATTTAACACTTGCGCACAATTCTCTTTGTATTATTTTTTAAAAAGTGCGAAAAAGCGCTTTCTCCCCCACCTTATTTCGAAAAGTACCGTTCAAAAAATTTTGAAAAAATTCTGGAATATTCTCTACAAGGTGTAGCTTGAACGAATAATCGAATAATTTATCTGATTTATAAAAAAAAAAACAAAAATTTCAAGGTCACCAGTTTTCACTAAAGATCGGAAAAAAACTTTGTTGAAAACTCATTTGGAATTTGTTTTGTGAAGTCACTGATTATTTTATACTTCCGTAACCAACATTTTTATTTTAAAAGCAATCAACGTACGGAACACTAATTGCGCAATTCCAACTTGCACTTGACCGGTTATTAATTTTAAAAATGGTCAAAAATTAGTTGGAAAAATCTACTAATAGCTTTTATTAGATATATTTTCATTTGAGGTAATTATTGTTGGGGCGACCTACCCCTTGGTATCGTTCCTTCATACTATACCGAGGGTCCGTGTCCTAATCCAGGTAGGTCAGTGTACTTATTTCTCAGTTTATTTACCTATATCTCGCTTGTTCATATGAGGTAGTATTTGCAGAAATGCAATAACACCCTTGGCATGTCTATCTAAAACGACTAGTCCTTATTCAGGTGGGAGGTAAACCATGGAAAGAAATAACAATTTTAAATAAATTGACTTAGACTACAAGTTCATTTATCTAGCTCAAAATATTTTTGACACTCATATGTTCGATCTTCACTCTTGTAAAATAATAATAATTTAGGTAAAGTTATTGAAGCAAACTTATTTTCGGTTTAACTAAAAAAACACTATCCTCTCTTTTCACTTGGTTCTTATAGTTTTAAAAATCTGCTTGTCGTGGGGACGTGTTGATGTGGATTGCTGGCAATAAAATATTTAATATTTTGACAAATGTGTGTTATATGAGAATACAAGTTAATATTCGTTTTATGTTTGTATTAAGTGGTGTTATCAAAATAGTAAAAAAAAGGGGACATAGTGAAAAGCAAAGTTCAAAAGAAGGTAATTTAACAAAGATAAAGGGTCTTTGGGGGTTGCAAGCGACGATCTGAGAAAGTATTTTTGGTAGCAGTACTTAAGCGTAGTACGGGCACTCTCTCTCATTTAATAGCCTATTGTATCAAACCAGAGTCGATAGTTATTTCGGTCTCTTGAAAGGCATAGGCCATCCTGACCACTTGTACAACTTTGTCCATCCAACGATGTTAGTTTTCTTTTGTAGGAATATACTAAAATTTAAAATTTATCTCATCTTAGGACTCTCTACACAACATACTTTAAAAGAAAGTAAGAAATAATGTGCCACGATATGGTATTAGGAAGTACTTTTTCGTGGGATAAACATTCAAATTTTTATTTAAAAGGAAATTTAGATATGAAAGCAGACTCGATCAATTTTACAACCTTTTTAATAACATAATTTTTGTTTGCGTTTAATAAAGATTTATATATTTGTTTGAAATACTACTTTATGATTATGTTAATCAATCATTGATTCTATTCTTCAATCTATTTTGGCCATTTAAATTTTCGAACCTGTCATCACTAAAATATTTTAAAAAATATTCTTCTTTCCTTTTAAAACCATACCTTCCCAATATTTATTAATATGTACTATTGTTTTAATTATATATATATATATATATATATATATATATATATATATATATATATATATATATATATATATATATATATATATATATATATATATATATATATATATATATATATATATATATAAAAATATATATATATATATATATATATATATATATATATATATATATATATATATATATATATATATATATATATATATATATATATATATATTATTCATTAGCGTTAGCAAAAAGTTATATACCAACTTGAATCTCTTTTATCATTTATATCCATGAATGAAATAATTATACAACCTTCCAGATAATTAAATATTAATTATCATTTATTTTTGCTGTACTATAATGTACTTACTCATTCTCTATAATACTCCAGTCAGAATACGATTTTGAGGTTAAATCGTCACTTTAAACAAAAAATACTCGTCTCGACGAGTACATTAAGGAAAAAAATATTGCTACTTCTGAAAAATTGAAGCAACACCCTCAAAAATGAGAGAATGGGACCGTTTTTAGGTTTTTTAGTGTGTTTTTGTAATTTTATCATAAATTTATGGAAGATAAACTAAAAATTCTGACAGATTTTGATTCTAGATGAAAAAAAACCAAAAATTTAAGGGCCCACGGATGTCATTTGAACCTTCTGGTCAGGAAAAATTGGCCGTTTTCGTCATTTCCTATGATTAAATGAGTGTAGGGTACTGTAAGCTATTTTTTTTTTAGTTAACTGTGGAAATATTGACATTACCTTAATTGATCCAAATATAATTTTAGTCATTTTTTAATATTAGATATATTTTTCACTCCTTATAATATTGATAAATTTTACGGATTCACGTTTTTTTTTTCTGACGAATTTTTTAAACAACTTTTCTTTAGTATACTGCTACCTTACCTGAAATATCGGGAAATGTTCCTTAATCCCTAAGGTTTCATTTGAGGTACTTAAAAACTCATTTAAACAATCTAGGCCCTAGAAATAGTCTCCTTTTTTAATACAAATTTGCGATTTCTTTTTAAAAAATTATTTTTTCCCTAGTTTTATAATATTTTCAGCAAAGATTTTTATTTTTAATTATTATACATAGGTTACTGTATAGGGTAAAGCTCATTTGATTCGGGAATGACGAAAAAATGTTAAATACAATAGTTTTAGAATGTTAAGGTGCACAGTTCAAATTTATTTTTGAGTATACAGGGTACATCAAAAAAGTGTGGCCAATAAATGTTTTTTAAATGGAACATCCTATTTTTTAATATATTTTTAAATTTTGCGTAAAATTTTTTTATTAATAATGTTATATACCTAAACCTAGTAGTTTTTCTAATATTTCAATTTTTTTTTTTTTTAAATATTAGTTTTCAGTTTTGTAAAAAATTGCCAGTAGCACCATTGTTTCTGAAGGTGAAATACTCTTAATAGGTACGAGCGTTTTATAGAGATGAAAAAAAAGATATATATAAAGAAATTTGAGTTAAATGCTACAGGGTGTTCAAAATAAATTTATGCATTTCGACTATTGTAAATTGAAAAATCTCAAATTTTTTAAATGGCACACCTTGTATTATATTATTTGTGAAGATTTTACAAAACTCTCCAACTTTTATTATATATTATATTATAGTTTTCGATTTATGTTGAATTTTTCAATTTTTACCCTTGTTTTTAATACAGTTACGCTATTGTGAAAACATAAACAAATATTTAATAATAATTTTAATATAGTTTAACTTATCTAATGATTAATTACTATAACGTAATAAATGTTCACAAATATGCCCATCTACTTGAATACACATGTTTAGTCGTTTTACTATATTTTCCTTCACTTTCCTTAGCATAAAGGGCGTTATTGCCCTGTACGCATCCCGTATTCTATTTTCCATATCTACTGGTGTTGTAAGTGTATTCAAAACAAGGGTAAAAATTGAAAAATTCAAAATAAATCGAAAATTATTAGAAATAGGTATATGACATACTTAATAAAAGTTGGAGAGTTTTGTAAAATCTTTCACAAAAAATATAATACAGGGTGTGCCATTTAAAAAATTTGAGATTTTTCAATTTAAAATAGTCGAAATGCATACATTTATTTTGGACACCCTGTAGCATCTAACTCAAATTTCTTTACATATATCTATTTTTTCTTCTCTATAGAACGCTAGTACCAATTATGAGTATTCCACCTTCAGAAACAATGACGCTACTGGCAATTTTTTACAAAACTGAAAACTAGTTTTAGATATATAACATTATTAATAAAAAAGTCATAACATTTTATGCCGAATTTGAAAATAAATTAGAAAATAGGATGTTCCATTTAAAAAAAAAAAAAAATATGTTATATCGTCCACACTTTTTTGAGGTAGTACCCTGTATTCTCAAAAATAATTTTAAACTGTGCACCTTAACATTCCCTAAAACTATTATATTTAACATTTTTTGTCATTCCCGAAACAAATGAGATAATGAACTTTACTCTATCGTTGACTCACCCAATACATATTGAGTGGCTGAAGAAGTCATTTGATCTATTTAGGCTGAAATAACTGGCCATTTTACTTTCGATTTTATGCCTTTTTTGTTTCGAATTTACAGTTAATGTTAAAAAATAAATTTTTCTTCAATTTTATCATATTTGGCGTAACAAATGTCTTACAAGGAGAGGCCAGAGCATTTGGGTCACCGATTTGGATGAAACTTGGTCGAAAGTCAGGTAGGTTTCACCGATATATTAAGAACCCCGTTTTATGTTATATCTCATAGGATTTTTTTTAAGAAAATTAATTTTATTTGGTTTCATAATGTTTTCAAAAAGTAATAATATTTTATTAAATAAAAAAACAATTTAAATATAATTTATTATTTTATTTAACTAGTTAAAGTTGCATCATTAAAATTATTATTTGGTGCAGTAACTTTATAATTTTTATTAATTTAATAATTATATCTTCCCATAAAATTTACGTTTAAAGTTAATTTAAGAGTTTCTCTACTTAACAAAAGAGTAAATGAATTGTTTGTTTGTAAAATCGGACTGTTACAAGAGAAACATTTTTTGCTCGATTTTTTGCAGAACGTTACTACTATTCTATAGTATACATTATGTTGTCAGTATGTTTTTAAAAGCTCTAGAACTATATCTAGTTATAAATCTAAGGCCACCGTTCCTGATTGGATGAATGTTGCTGAGTAACTAGACGTATAAGTAAAGAAGGAAAAATAAAAGCAACATTACACTAGTTACTTTACTTTAAAGATATAAAAACAAAATTGAACAAAACAAAACGGAGGAATAATAATGTTTTCAAATGTAGTAATTATTAAATAATAGAAATTAAATACGTTAATAAAAATATTTACAAAGTGTACAAGAAATTATTTTTAAAACTTTTAATGAGTCTGTGCTAATAGATCGGGAATAAATTATGGTTTACTATCTTGTAAAAGTTCAAATTACTTGCTGAGACTTATGCTAACAAGGGGAGCAATGAGAATTTGGATCGCCAATTAAATAATTTAACTCAGCCATTCAACATGCATAGTAACCTGTGTATAATAATTAAAAATAACTTTGGTTACTAAAAATTTTATAAAACTTAAGAAAAAATAATTTAAAAAAAAGAATCGTAACTTTGCACAAAAAAAATTAATTTGAGACTTATCTTAGAGACTAGGGAACATTTTTTAATATTTTAGGTAAGGTAGTAATATACTGAAAAAAGCTGTTTAAAAAATTCGTTAGAAAAAAAACGTGAATCGGTAAAATTTATGTGGGTTGAAAAAAATATCTAATATGTAAAAAATGGCGAAAATTATGTTTAGATCTATTAAAGTAATGCCTACGGAACATATTTCCAGAGTTAATTAAAAAAAAACCGGTCAAGTGCAAGTTGAACTTGCACAATTAGTGTTCCGTACGTTGATTGTTTCTAAAATAAAAATTTTTGTTAGGGTGGTATAAAATGTTCAGTAACTTCATAAAACACACCCCAAATAAATTATTATAGGTAATGCACTCGTGATAATTTTCGTTCAATCTATACCCCATGGAGAATATTCCAGAGTTTTTTCAAAACTTTTTGATCAGTACTTTTCGTGATAAGGTAGGGGACAGCGATTTTTTAAAAGTAATACGAAGAAAAGTGTGCGCAAGTATTACATTATATATATATTTTTTACTCGTGTTTTCACAAGCTTTCATTTGACACCACACTCGATGACCTAGTAAAAAATTTTTTTTTCACTTCCGACTTCACCCCCCAAAACTAACCCCTTAAGTCAAAATTTAATTCTTAAAACTACATGGCTCTGATGAGGCCATATTATTACCAAATTTCACCTTTCTATGTCAAATAGTTTCGGAGAAAATCGGGTGTGACAGACAGACACCGAAGTGATCTTATAAGTGTTCCGTACGGAACACTAAAAATTAGCTTACAGTTTGCAAGTACACCTATTTAATCATAAAAAATGACAAAAACGGCCAATTTCTACCAATTTGAAGGTTCAAATGACATCCCTAGCCCCTTAAATTACTCATGTTTTTATCTAGAATCAAAATCTATCAGAATTTTTAGTTTATTTTCCATAAATTTATGATAAAATTACAAAAATACGCTAAAAAACCCAAAAACGTGCCAATTCTCCCATTTTTGAGGGTGTTGCCCCAATTTTTCAGCAATCGCAATATTTTTTCCTTAATGTACTCCTCGAGACGAGTATTTTTTTTTTTTAAAAGTTGCAGTATACGACGATTTCTGTTTTTGGCCTGTTTTTGGTCGTATTCTGACTGGACTATAATTGTCTCCTAATTTTTATGCTGTATTTCTGTAAATAATCAGCCTCTAGCCGTATATTACAGTTCTATTCTCTTGTTAAAGTTCGAGAACTTGTTCGATGGTCACTGCTAGACTGCCAACGATTTAAGACATATATAGACAGAGACGGCTTACGATGTTTACTACAGAAATTACATCTTAGGTCTCCCTGTAATTTGATAAATTTGGTAAATCGGCCTTCTTAATGGTCTTCTGATATTAATGCAACTCCTATAAACGATAAATTTGGGAAAAATTTAGTCGTATTATATAACATATTGTTTTCGGAGTATTTGATTGGTGCTCTGTTATGTCATATTACTGTCTTCAGTGCTCCGCTTAAAAATCGGTTACTTTGATTAACCAGTCCGCTATATTCGCTAGATCTGGTTTCAACCGCTTGTGAAAGTACTTCATTATCTAGAATCATCCTATAGCAACTCCTGGCTGTTTTTACAATACTCATATTACTCCAAAAATTTACTATTACTGGGACTACGTCATAGGAAATATTTCAGTTGCAGTTTTATTACGTCAAAAATAGAAAATGATTGTCGCCTGTCGCTTCTTCATTTTTATCTATCATGACAAAAAACAAACTCTTACCAAATTTAAATGTATGTATGTATGTCTCTTAAGCCCTGAGAGACACATGAAACTATGTAGTGCCACTGTTCGTAGACAGAGGAGAGTTTTGATTTTGGTTACATATTATTTTTAAATAAAACATAGCTCATTAGAAAACGGTGAATTGGTATTATTAAATCTAAACAACGTCATGAAGAGATTAGTTTTTGTGAATAAGAGATTTACTGTGTTTATTTAAATTTAATGCGGATTTAAACCTAATGCGTAGTTAGATTTTTAACGTCTCAAAAATGAAAAAAAAAGAGATCTGCTCTTTTTAGTTTCCGTACGGAAGACTTATAAGATCACTTCGGTGTCTGTCCATTTGTCACACCCGATTTTCTCCGAAACTATTTGACATAGAAAATTGAAATTTGGCACTAATATAGGAATTGATGGCCTCATCAGAGCCGTGTTTTAAAAGTTAAATTTTGACTTCAGAAGTTAGTTTTGGGGGGTGAGACTGGAAGTGAAAAAAAAATTATCAGGTCATCGAGTGGGATGTCAAATGAAAGCTTGTAAAAAGACTAGTTCAAAAATATATATAATGTAATGCTTGCGCACAATTCTCTTTGTATTATTTTTTAAAAAACTGAGAAAAATCGGTGTCCTTTCCTTATCTCGAAAAGTACTATCAAAAAATTTTGAAAACATTCTGGAATATCCTTTACAGGGTCAAAATTATCACTAGTGCATTAACTCTATTAATTTATCTGATCGGAAAAAACTTTGTTGAAAACTCATTTGTGATGTTTTTATGAAGTCACTTCAGTAACAAAATTTTTTATTTTAAAAGCAATCAACGTACGGAACACTAATTGCGCAAGTCCAACTTGCGCTTGACCGGTTTTTTTATTGTTGCTTTCTTTTTCGCTGTTCTATAGCCTACGAGGTTAACAAAGCAACTATGTTAGCAAGAGTGACTGAATTTCCACCATCTAAAATACATATTATTACATAAAACCGTAGATATCAAAATCGTACATGTGGTTCACAGTCTAAACTCCAAACTAAGTGAGTAAATTAAGAAAGTACGATCAGATTGTAGTAGATGAATTATTTTTTTGACCAAGGCTGTGCCTGTAAACTGTACTCATTAACTGATATGTTTAATATTAAATTTACTTTATTCTTATAGACAAAATTCATTATTTTCGCTCCTCTGTATATCTTTTCAATATGTAAGCAATGTGCTTGCTCAGTTTTAGTCACGTTTTGAAAAACTTTACTATGTTACAGAAAAAAAATTAGCGCCTCGAATCTAATGCGGAAATGAATTTTGGTCTCACAAATTTCGAAAAAAAATGTGCATTATATTCGAGTAAGTACGATATATGTCATAACTGCGCTTTGCCCATGTTACGAAAAAAGTCAAAAAGCGGTAAGATATTATTACTAAAAGTTAAATATACTAATTCTCTGATATTTTAGACAAATAAATAAACGAACTTATATAAACAGTGAAATGATCTAGATGTTACATAATTTCATACTCAAATTTAAAATTTCAAAACTATACTTAAAACGGGACAATAAAAACATCTGTACAACTAACTACATGATGTTTTACGTTTTTAATTAAAAAATTGTTCGTCATTTAAACTTTAACTATAGAAATATTATCAGAAAGATGTCTCTCATATTCTTACTGAATATACACAATATAAAGCAAATATGACATGTAAATAAAGCAAAACCTTAGTAAATTTTTCATTTCGAATGTTAGTTCTCAAATTATTTTATTACCATTTTGAATTATTGGTAACTAATAATTTCGTTACAGAAAACACTACAGAAAAACAAACACGTGGAACAATACTTTGCCGTAATATGGGGCTGACTGGCTACTGCTGGAAAGCTAAAATGTGCCTCGTCCAGTTGCCTAGAAACACCGTAAATTTTTTGCCTTATTATTGTTACATATAATATAATTTCTACTTGTGCGGCATTTCTGAGAAATACGCTGAGGCACATTTTTAAGGTACGTTGGCAGTCAGCAACGGTTTGCCCCACCTGCTTGTTGTCCTATAACCCATATTCACGATATCTTGGTCCCAGTTAAATGGACGCCGTAATTTATTTTGAATTTTAGTCCACCGAACAACCCATAATAGGGCCATGGGCATGCTATGACACATTCATTGAGGGTTGGGATGAAGATACAATGTTCTGCGCTGGTAGATCTCTTAAGGATAATTGTGTGGTAAGTTTGACAGTGAAACATTTTAAATATTTTGACCGTGTAGTTTAATCGATTAAATTCACAGCATTTGAACTGAAACAATTGGATACTGTATATGGTAATTTTAGATTACTACTAGTTAGAGTACATAAAATATTTAAATTCCGAATATACCTCAAATTCACGCAAATACATATATATAAATATATATACATATATATATATATATATATATATATATATATATATATATATATATATATATATATATATATATATATATATATACCTTATTTACTATGAGTTTAATATTGTTTTAGGGCGATGTTGGTAATCCCTTTGTGATCAACGGTACTCTGTTAGGATTCGTGTCCCAAATGCTTTTAATGTGTGGTGAATTTCCTTCAGCATATATGAATGTTACTTGTTATGCAGATTTTTTAGCTCAATTTATAGTAGGGGATGAATAATATAGTTTACTTCCTTAAAGTATTTTCCGTTTATGTTAGATTAGCTAATAATTATATATTATACTTAAGAATTACAAATAGTAATAAAGTCGCGTAATACTTTTTTCTTGAGTTTTAAGTTTAAGTCAATGTTTAGACGTCTAAACAATATATTTACTTTCCAAAAATTTTTTGACATGTATGTACTTTAAATTAAAGAATTATTATCGATTTTTACGTTGCTTTAAAACTTTATCATAAATAATATTGATAATCGACCAGAAAAACTTTTATTAAAAATTTATTACGATTAATTAAAATTTAATTTTTTTTTTTAAAAATCACGTTACTACGAAAGCGCCACGATTGGCTGCCATGTTTGTGACGTCATTATGTTAAAGTGTTTTCACGCAAGTACTCTCAACAGCTTCTACCTGTGTATATGCTGTCAAAATTGCACAGGCCGACAAATTTTTTACCCAGAAACCAGAATATACTTTTCCGAAGGTTTTTGATGCGTTAAATTCGAATCCGTGGTCAGAATTTTTCTGATGATGATTTTTCGAGATAATCTAACCTAAAAGTTAAAAAATCACGGTTTTTCGAGATATTTGAGATTATGTAATGAAATACTGATTTTGTCAAATTTCCACTTTATTTAGTTTCACTGAAACTGTATGACGCGTTTCGCTATACTATAGCTTCGTCTGATTTTGTATCATATCATTCGTTATGAATTTCCATCAAGTAACAGTCACAACAATTCAAATATTTGAGATTATGTTACATCGAAAGGTAAACTAAGTGTAAAAAGTTGCAGTACTACAGATTTTACTTATATCCATTTTTATTAAGCATTATAAAAGTATATTTGTAAAGAAAACACTACAATCTCATTGGCTGTTGAGACAAGACCTTAGTTTTTATGGTCAATTACGGTACTTTGTATGTGGAGCAACACAATAATGTCTTCAAGTAGAGACGACTTAAAATATCTACCAAATGATTTTACTGGAAAAGAATCAACTACAAATGAAATTTAAGTTTCTTAAAAATGAAAGTAATTCTCCAATAAAAATGCCCCAACTGTGAAGGTTTTTTTTTCTACAAGGTCAAATCACAAAATTAGTGTATTTAATATTACCGATACAAAAAAAAAATCTAAGTTGTATAAATTAACATTCGACTACGATGATACAAGATTTATAATCTATAATCTAGCAACAAAAAATTAAACGCTAAATGGTTACTTATAACTTACCATTATCTATGGAAATCTTTTTGTATAATGATGAATACACATTTAGATGAAGTTGCTTTCAGATCATGTCTTGTTAAAACGTGATACTTAAGCTCTAGTGACAAGAGTAGTAATAATAATAATAAACGAATTTTACCTTTTTTTCAGTATATAGAGTATATTATAATAATAATAATTCCCAAGGCCAGCTCGAAATGTTTTCGAAATAGTGCTTTTAACAGCCCGGCTATGCGTTTACGTAATCAAGATTAGTGCAGTAAAAAAAGTATTTGAAATTGCACAGTTTAGATACAGCAATATTATGATTTGATCCTATTTGGGGTATCACCAGGAGTAGTGTCCTGAGTTTTGGACCTCCAGAAACTTGTGCTCTTTTGTTTATAAACAACTCAAGTTTTCAAAGTGCGTTTTTTGAGCACAAAATGTGAATAACTCCGGTTATATATGTCGGATCGAAATAAAAAAAAAACAAACTATTCGTAATGAAATTTCCAACAAATGCTTGTAAATTTTAAGTTGCTCAAATGTATACATAACCTACAAAATTTAAAAAACCGACAAAAATCTGTTTTTTTTTTTCATTTTATTGTACAGGTCTAAGCGGCTTGAAACTTTCAGAAAGTATGCCTTTTGTTATAGTAAAAGTACCCTTTTTTTCAAAATGTCAATTGTTATTTGATTAATAAACAAATGTAAAAAAGATGGTTAAAATGACTCGAAAAAAATTTTTTTTTATGGTGTCGAAAAGCTAACGTCGAGAACTAAATTTGGAAAAAAAAATCCATTAGCATAAAATGGCGGGCAATTCAAATTTTAAATAACAAATTCAATTGTGTCTAGTAGGTTCAATATTTTTGTACCAAAATTTCAGAGCATTTTTATTATCACAAAAGGCATATTTTCTGAAAGTTTTAAGCCGATCGGTTCACTTAGTCGACCTGTATTATAAAATGAAAAAAAAAACAGAGTTTGGCCTGTTTTTTCAATTTTGTTGGAAATTTCATTACTTACGTAGTTTAGTTTTTTGTTTGTCTCGATTCGACTGAAATAACCGGAGCTATTCACATTTTAAGCTCAAAAAACGCGTTTTGAAAATTTAAATTGTTTATAAACAAAAGAGCACAAGTTTTTCGATTTCCAATACTCAGGGCAATACTCCTGGTGATACCTCAGAGAGGATAAAATCATAATATTGCTGTATCTAAACTATATCTATCTCACCATTATCTTGACATTTTTTTACTGCACTAAGTTGTGATTTCTTAATCTGATACTTATTATTATAAATTTTAGCAAACATAAAAAACCTACTGAAAATTGTTGTTAACTGTCAACTAAAAGTTGGTAAATAATAACCGGTCAAGTGCAAGTTGAACTTGCTCAATTAGTGTT
Source organism: Pachyrhynchus sulphureomaculatus (assembly GCA_019049505.1). Classification (NCBI taxonomy): domain Eukaryota; kingdom Metazoa; phylum Arthropoda; class Insecta; order Coleoptera; family Curculionidae; genus Pachyrhynchus; species Pachyrhynchus sulphureomaculatus. The sequence goes on from CM032456.1 coordinate 129,681,346, forward strand.
CCGTACGTTGATTGCTTTTAAAAATTTTGTTACGGAGGTATAAAATGATCAGTGACTTCACAAAAATACACTCCAAATGAGTTATCAACAAAGTTTTTTTCCTATCTTTATTGAAAACTGATGACCTTGAATTTTTTTTTTTTATATACCAGATAAATTATTAAAGGTAATGCACTCGTGATAATTTTCCTTCAATTTACACCCCGTGGAGAATATTCTAGAATTTTTCAAAATTTTTTGATAAGTGGTTTTCGAGATTTATGAACAGCTATTTTTCGCAATTTTTTTAAAATAATACAAAGAAAAGTGCGCGTAAGTATTACATTGTATATATATTTTTTTACTCGTGTTTTCACAAGCTTTCATTTGACACCACACTCTAGGACCTAGTAAAAACAATTTTTTCACTTCCGATTTTACCCCCCAAAACTAACCCCTTAAATCAAAATTTAACTTTCAAAACTACATGGCTCTGATGAGGCCATCAATTTCTATATTATTACCAAATTTCAACCTTTTATGACGAATAGTTTCGGAGAAAATCGGGTGTGACAGACAGACGGACAGACAACGAAGCCATCGTATAAGTGTTCCGTACGGAACACTAGAAACGATGATACAATTAAAATTTAATCAAAAGATTAACAAAAATAAATTGAATATAAATATAAAAAATGGAATATTGCATAAAAATAATTAATAATATTAAAATATGCAAACAATAAAAGAAGAAGCATTTATAAAAGAATATTTTATATCTCGTTTAGAACTAGTGGATATTTATATTCTTTAAATCGTTCGAGATTTTATGGTAAAGATAACTTCTTTAATGTTATGAAAAACCATTAGGTGACTTAAGGGGTTACATACACTTAGAATTTTCAAAAATTCGATTTTTTTTACGGATTTTTATTCTCATCTCTTATTAATTAACACCAAGATGCAAGAGGAAGAACGTATACAGTACGATGCTGGAATGGGAGACTAGTCGTAAGTTTACTTTTTATATACCCGAAACTTTAAGCTCGTTTTACTCGAAACTATGTTTTCAGACACTGTCGGCAATATTACTGAGTCAATTTTTAATATTTTTTTAAGTTTTTTTTTTCTAAATTTTAATAGTTACTTTTTCTACAAAATGTCGAGCGGTTTTTTAAATTTTTCTTATAGACAATTTTTTATAAGTAATTAAACATAAATTTTCTTTGATCGAAAATTGCATACTAAAGTTTGAAACACCTTTAATTTTGTATTTTTGAAAAAAAAAAAAAATCTTTGACAATCTTTAACTACTACATTATTTTACAAGATTAATTTTTATTTTTGCAGATTGGTTTATTTTTTGTGAAGTTATCCTGCAGACAAGGAGGTGCCATAGTTTTCATTAGCGGTCCATTTAATCCGATAAAAAATAATGTTAACGTTTAAAACATATTTAAATAAAAAAATTTTCTTATAACTTAAAGTACAATAAAATTATACATTAGCCAATCTTTTGTATTATTCACTTAATACCCTTTAAAATATATATTTTTTTAATTTACACACTTTTTACAGCGCCCAGGTGTGTGTGAGACCCCTTAAAATCTGTAGATGTAAATAAACGAATCTTATTATAGAAGAAAACAATATTGAAGTTAATGAACAGTAACTCACTGGGTTCGAAGAAGCACTAATTTTTTCACTTGCGTTGTGTGTTGTTCACTTGTTCTGAATTTATAGTCTTCCTTATAAAATAATGAACAATATTATGGCCTTTCCTTAATGAGAATTTAGAATTATGACTAATCAGTAAATTTGAAATTATGACACTGATTTCTTGTAATAATGAGAATGAACGAGAAAAGTAAAAATACTTAATGATCAAAAGTTTCCTAAATACTTTTAATTTTCAGTACGGTGCGCTTTTTATTCTCACCGTAACTACTATTATTCAGTGGGACTTTATGTTCTTTAAAATTAAAATACTACAAAATATTATAGAATATTTTATGTGATTTAATAGGATGTTGAGATATTTAACACGCTAAAAAAACATGCAACTGTGATTTATAAATTTATAATAAATAGATAAGTACCTCGAAATATTTTTTGGCATACTATGGGAAGAAATAAGGAAATTTAAGTTTTTGTAATGATTCGTACTTTATTTCAAATTCCATAAAAAAGATTAATTTTTAAAATTTTAAAATTAAAAAAAATTTGTGTATAACTTCAAATATTCTAAACAAAACAATTAAATGCGTTGACTGTCAGAATGCGGTCTTCATATTTTTCATATGGACATACACAGTGAGCCCGCTCTTATGTTAAGCACATAAAATCTAATCACGGCGGACAAACCTATCCCTGAGACAGGATGGAGTTTCAGTCGACATCTTATGTGCTACAATTTTAACCCACAAACTGTTTTGATATACGAATGCTTTGAACTCTCCGGATACGATTTTTCCAACAGTTAAACGAACACCGCAGGCAAAGTCCTAATAACGGAAAAAATACTAAAAACTGACAATAGGATCTAAAACTTCTTCACAATGTGTGACAACTGACACCAATTCACATGATCGACAGATAGTAATATCAGCACGGCTGTTTAATAGTATTATTATTATTATTATTTTATTATATTATTTTAATATTATATTTCGTTTAATACGAGACTTGTTCGGGGAGAAAACAAATGTTCGTGCCTTTACGTCGAAAAATATCTATTCATCCAAATTGACTATAAATATACGTCCTACTTAAAAACAAGGAGACTATCTTCATCGTTAATCTTCTCTGGTCCAACCGGTTTTCACCAATAATATAACGTCCGCGATATTGTCCTTTGTTGTTTGCAGCCAAATTCTAAGCTCGATAACAAGCAAAAATTTTGAAATATCTACTGCCCCGTAGCATAATGCGGCTATGGTCCAGATATACAAAACTCAATAAATACCGACTTGTGGAACTGCGAGCCCAAAAATACGCAACGAAAACCGGAGCTGTATTATTGCGCCAGACGTGCTTCTACAACAGTATGTATGCTTTCTGCAAACAAACTCGGCTCATTCTGATGATGATAGTGATTAATTGTTATTAAAGTACTTCGATGATAAGTCCGAAACTGTGATAAATCTGACCTTCATTTCATATTATTTCCTTTTAGAAACTACTAATCACAAGTGATATTACATCATACTTGCACTAAGTGCTGCTAATCTCAAAGAAATAACAAAAAGGCAATTAGTTCTACTTATTCATTAAACGGCTTGTACCCTAAATAACAGACTGTAAATCTGTACTAGGAAGACAAATAAACATTAAAGATCAGTAAGCCAAATAAATGCAGGTATTGAGTAGGGATAACATATTCTCATTTCTGTTCCGTCTTCTAGTATAGAAAAAGGATACATATCGTATATACATGGATGTCTAAAAATCTCGGAATCCCGCATAAACTTCACATATTCCTAATCCTTTATTCCCCAAAAAAAAACTTAGACATGTTAAGTAACTTAAATATTCTCTCATTTTATACTGGCAATTTGTTAGGTCTAAGCCTTTCTTATCAATTTTTCATTTGTATTGTTCAAAAATAAACAAATCACCATATATTGTCTGTGTGTTTCTTTAACCAGAATTTCCCCCGCAGAGACAAGTTATGAATACATTTATTCAATTTGAAATTTCATTTTCATCCCAGTCTCCTTAATTGACTATTTTTATATAATATTTAAATTAATTAACAAACAATACGATATATTCAAGGTCACCACCACCTCCTCCTTGCATTTTTCTCACCTCTTACATATAAAAATACAATTTTCAAGATGTTCTTCTAAATAGTACTATTTTGTCCTCTCATTTCCTTAAGCG
>CM032456.1:129690209-129762709 GCA_019049505.1 Pachyrhynchus sulphureomaculatus
AGAAAAAAAAATTTCAAATTATTAGAAATGCAATATAAACTGAGATACTATCTGGAAAGTCACAGCACATAGAGGGTTTTTCCCAATCAATTATTACACTTTTTAGAGACACAAACGTTAAAATAGCTCACTACAAATCAAAGAAGCTTGGATGTTAATACTCTTACAAAAAAGATAAAAAACTGATCTTTGGCAGAAATCAAATGTAGTATATGGAAATAAATGTGAACATTGGCCAGACAGTGCAAAAATTATCTAAAATATTCGCTCTACATAAAAAAGACTATAACTATTAACCAGATTCTACCAGTCTCAGTCAACATGTGAATAAATACGATCACAAAGTCCACTATAACGAAATCTTCATTTTGGACACTGAAAGCAACATGTTCAGAAGGAAGTTTCTGGAAATATGCTATATAAAGAACTGCCCGAATAGTCTTAACCATAAAAAATACGTCGAAGATTTGGGTTTCATTTACATATATCTATTGGCACAAGAACACACTAAAAAAGAATAACCAATGATGAGCAACAAGCAAGTTCAATTTTCGATAATATTGACAATTTTATAAATTAAAAGTATTAGATTTACTTCAAAATGGCCTAGCACGTGTCCGTATAGAAATAAATTTATGTTGTAACTTTTAGATTTTAATAATTTCCAAGTATGATTCTCTTTTATTTAAACGATTAAATGAACAAACCTGTATTTGATTTTGTGAACTTACATGTATAAGAGTAAGTTCGGCATTAATTATTGTTTAAAATCATGTGTCAACACTTTCTTTCCATCAACTGATATGGATCGAATTCTCCTTTGACAGAGGGCCAACTGTAAATATTCAGTAAGTACCCTTTTATTGTAATAACTCTGTTCTTTAAGAAGATTAAAAATTATGATAGGGTCTCTTGCTTTTCTTCGTTTTGAAGTGTGGCATATTCCTTCAAGTGGTTCTCTGGCTGATGAGGGTTCTTTCTGTATCTTCCAGATCCTGACTGAAGATGATGTACGATTTAGCATCGAAAGCTCGATATTAGAATAAAACTGCAGTTACTAAGAACTTTAAGACCGTTTTGTTCACTCTGTAATCTTAAGAGCTATTCCTAAGTTAAACTCCTCTTGGTTATATATATATATATATATATATATATATATATATATATATATATATATATATATATATATATATATATATATATATATATATATATATATATATATATATATATATATATATATATATATATATATATATATATATATATATATATATATACATACATATATACATATATATATATATATATATATATATATATATATATATATATATATATATATATATATATATAATGTTGTTGACATTGTTTTGCAAGTAAACATCATATTACTGCCGAACCAAAAAGTACTTTTGACGGCATTTTCTACAAAAATAAGTTCTTCGCCCTATTTTATAAAAAATATACATAGTTTTTCCAAAATACTGACCAAAATTTTTAGTTTTGTAAATTATCTCTGGCGGTTAGTTTCGTTAGTCTGTACATGCTCTGAAATATACCCAAAATAAAATCAAAGGCGAAATTCAGCCTTATCATTTTAAAAAACAAGAAACACTTCAACAAGACAAGTTTCTCGAAACAGATTGACTTTACTAGTTATCTACAAAAAGAACAGACACAACAAGAGTTTCCATTAAATTGTATTTGTCTTAACAATGGACCTGTGTTAGCGTCATGCTGTTGATCCTAAATTTAATAATAAAGGATAACTAATAAATTGAACAATTTTTTAATTTTTATGTGTTAAAGTAAAATGCGCCACTACAAATTTCCTGAAATTTTAAGGGATATTTAACATACATGTAACAACAGATTCCTATTCACTATTATAAACTTTTCTTAATGTGATCCTAAAAGCTATTGGACACAACTATTTATTAGTAACAATATTTGAAAAGCATACATCGAAGTCCAGCTCATTATGACTCAGCGTGAGCTGCATGTACTGTATTTTGGGCGAATTCGCTAAAATATATAATTTTTGTCAAAATATGTAATTTTTAAATTGTATATATTATTTTACAATATATTTTTAAAATGGATTTTATAATAAAATTATACTATGTACATTTTTGATTAACTAATTTTTCTAAAAACGTAAAAAATATTCCAGAGAACCCAAACTCGGCGATTTGTGAAACAGTTAAACAATTTTCTTTTAATTTGATTTTTTTATGTTTATTTTTATAAAGTTGGTCCCCCAAGAATAAAAAAAAACAAGCAACTTTCATAAATATATTTTGTATAGAGTTTACTGTTTTTTCAATATTAAAAAAATAAGAACTCCTTATGAAGCTTAAGGTTTTTTTCTATAAATAATTGCATTTATTTGATAATATGTCTAATCCATGAAGGAATAATGTCGTACATAAATCTCAAGAGGTCAATTTGATTTTTTTATGTTTATTTTTATAAAGTTGGTCCCCCAAGAATAAAAAAAAACAAGCAACTTTCATAAAGATATTTTTTATAGAGTTTACTGTTTTTTTTCAATATTAAAAAAATACGAACTCCTTATAAACCTTAAAGTTTTTTTCTATAAATAATTGCATTTATTTGATAATATGTCTAATCCATGAAGGAATAATGTCGTACATATATCTCAAGAGGTCAGCTGGAAGTTTTGGATTCCATGGTAGCTAAATTGAGTTTAGATTTTAACCATCTTTAGCAATTTTGGTTACCAACCCTATTCCTTTGACTAATATAAAATTTTCGTAAATTTTATTCCTAAATATCATTTTTATAGCTTATTTATATAAGCACGATTATTGTTATGCACATACCTTTTCAATTTACCGGAATTCGTCCTAATATTGCAGAAAAGCTTTGAAATATTGACTTTAATTTTCATCACTGTCAGTTTACCTGTCAAAGAGGAAAAAAAATTGATAACTTACATCGTTCTATTCATCTGTTTTGCTTCAGGTGAATTAATATTATAGGTGCTTTTTCTATCAGTGCCCCACACAGCTTTATATTGTTTAATTATATTTATATCGTAAATTACTTAATTATATGACACGAAGTGACTGAGTATAAAAAATATTTTGTCCTGCACGTTGATCGCAATAAATGTAAATAAATAGGCATTTCTTCCTTATTATAATCTATTATTATAAAGGGTAATCTATAATTAAAGTATCATTTACTTTGCAAATAAGCCCTTTCCGAGAGAAGTTTAATTTTTTTCATTTAAAATTAATGATGATACATTATTTCAATAGATAATATTTACGTGAGGAGTACCTTAGATTGCTACTTTCGCATTTTATTAACGCATCTCGTACAATTTGATAACCTCCCTTATAACTTTCTATTAGGAATATTGTTTATTTTTTTAAAAAACATTAATAATAAATCACCAGGTACTCATACGAATGCAAATATTGACATACTACTTCTTTTTTAATTTGTTACCTATCTATTTTCCTATTTAACCTTTAAGGGTCAGACACATTGCATTCTTTTTTTTAATAACACTTGAATTTTTCACTTACTAGTATGGATTTTTTAATGATTAATCCATTTTAAAATCACGAAAATAATTTATTGTCAATAAGAGATACAATAAGCAAACATTATATTAATCTTATCTTCTGCAATTTAAATAGCCTATATAAAACACCAGATACATATTTCCAATACTTTTAAGATGTTTGAAATAAAAGTGTTCTCTTTAGTTCTAACAGTTGTTTTCTCTGGTAAGATATTAACTAATAAAATATTTTCCACCAAAATTTTGCTTCTATATCTAATGGTTTTTGTACATTTCCTGTTCGATATTTTATCCTTTCACTTCATTCTCCAAATGTTAAAAAGTAAGTGCTCTTTTACCCTCCTACGATGAGCAACTTTGAGTCGAGAAGGAATTTGACAAAACATGTATTTAGCCAATGCATGGTAGGTCGGGGATCCTTTTTAACAAATAACTTTTTATTATATTTCCTGATGTCGAACAAAAAAACTTCTGTGAAATAGTTATTCAGCACTTTCATTTAATTGTTCTGTATCTGAACTAGAACCTTAAAGCTTGTTTATTAATAAATAAGAAATTTGTATCGGGTTGTAAGTAGAAATGTTGAGCCAAAAAGTACTTTAAGCTAAAACTATGAGCAAGTATCAGTGTCTCGGTTTCACGAAAAGTAACTAAAATTACTATAGGCAATGAAGAATTGCGGAAACAATACGGAAAAATCATCTAACAGTAGAAGTATATAAAAGATCTAAACTCTCTAATGTTCTCAAAACGATTAATTAGGAACTGGGAAGAATGCAACTAACAGGTAGTGTTTATAATAAAATTAATTAAATCAGGAGTTCTTATGAATTATTCACTATATGGGCTTCTATTGACACTGGATCTTTTACGCTTTTGTTACAATATAAGTTTATTAGGCTAGAGCAATTGTCAACAACAATGTCAACCTCTCTGATATTATCACCACTCTTCACTACTCTTTAGGCTAATGATATTTTCTTTTGTACTCAATCTGCCTTGGAAGAAATTTGAACAATATTTGTTAAGGAAATGAAAATATATTAAATGTTTTATATATTTTTAGCCAATATGTCTCTCTCATATTCAGAAGACGTGAATATTTGTCTTATAGTTATTGTGAATTATTTTTTTCCGAATTCAGGTAGTTGTGCATATTATGTTATTTAAAAGGATTATAAAAATTATATCCTTGTACAGTATTTGGACTTTAAATATCCATGTTTGTACGATATTCGAAATCCACCAAAAACATAACTTAGATTTTATAATAATTGAAAAAGTCAATTAGCACTTATCCGGAAACGTTCTGCATCGCTTAAGTTTAAATTTCGTATTCCTAGCACTTTCACTTCTATGGCAAATTGTAGAAATGTATATAGTAGCGACCTAATCACATAGTCAAAAGAGGGAGGGGTATATATGCCCCTTGTATTTATGTATCCCTAAGAATATTCAAAATAATAAAACTGAATGGTGTCCATTTTAATTTTTGTACATTATACATATTATATATCTTTTTAATTTTTTTTCTCAACTATTCTATTACAATGTAACAAAAAAACTGTATGTACTTTATAATAATAGCCATACAAAAACATGATTATATCCCTGGAAAACCTGGAATCTGAAAAATCTTGCAATTGAATAACAATTAAAAATATTCAGGATGGCGTGACAGGTAGAAATGCTAAAACCAAAATGGTTGGTAAACATTGGTGATGGAAATGTAAAACACAAAAACATTAAGAATTGATCAGTAAAGAATAGCTTTTCTAGTCAAAATATTATACTAAGTACTCATAGAAAATTCCTTGTTTCTTCTGATAAATACAGAAAATAACTTGACAGTACTATTTATTGCTAAACCCGGAGATTTCGTACACTTCCGTATCGCCGCTATAATTAAACTTGAAAATTGATATGGTTTCATAATATAATACAATTTTATTATTTAATAATTTACGTGTACCAATGCTGAGAAAACATATGGAAGTAGTTAAATGTATGTAGGAGCAGAAGTTTTAGCCATGCCAAGTTTTAAGCACAAATATGTATGTAATAGATACATTTTTAGATTTAATTATAAGCTCAAAACAGTTATTAATAGCATAAATCATTTTTCATTTCTTTAGCGCGCAATAATGAGGAGAGAGAAAATAAAGAAAGAAACCATGTTATTACCTTCAAACTAGCCAAAGAATTTTATAGTAATACTATTTATAAAAGCTTAATTCCCAAAATATCAGATATTCTTATAAAGAGTGTATAGTATAGTAGCTCAATGAAACTTAATTCGGAAGTAAGCGATGCTGGAAATATTGAAGCATCTAATATTACATAGCATTATAGTACTAACATGTTTTACTCAAAATAACTTGGCTTGCGTTTCTCAAAAGGGATAAGATACAATAATATATTTCTGTAGTGTATATTAAACAAACAGTCCTTAGGTAGTAGAGTGAATTCACTTATGTTTTCCTATGTGGTTTTTCTTATTTTAACTGAATGGTAAAATTAATGAACTTGTTTACTTGAAGAACTACACCTTAATGTCTTGTTACCGTAGGGCACAAACAACACATCATAGTAGCTTAATTTTTTATACACTCTTAATAAACTTATTTTTGTCCCAATAATATTTTGATAAATTTAATGCTCCATGGTAATCTGCTTTTATAAACGTTTACTGTGTAGCGTACATATCTTTGTACACAAGCCAGTAAGTCTTTTCAATTATTCTTGTCCTCCCAATTTAATATCATATTCTTGTAGATTTTAGTATAAATTTTATCCGTAAAATCGTTGTCAAGACACTAGTACTAAGAAAATTTATAAGCAATTCTTTTCCCATTCTGGACTATATTTGTCCTCATATTAATAGAGTTCCTTGCTGTTTGACAAATTTTGATCTCTTAAACGAAAAAGCTATCTTAAGAAAAATCTCTCTTGATAGTGAAAATTGCTGTATTGCTTGCAAGTAGAATTTCTTGCAAGCTAAATTTGAATAAATTTTATTAACCTGCCTTGAATTCTAAATGGAATAGAATGCAATTTCTAGGGAGAAATTCTATTTTTATGGGTCCAGTACACATGCTGCAGGGAAGTCCCTAAAGCGCTACAGGAGCGACACGTGTGCGGAAAAAGCGATTCACGTTGTTCTTGAATCGCTGTAAATTGTACTCGGTGGGAAACACAGTCCTGGGCAAATTATTCTAAAGGGATGATGTTCTCCATATAAAAGACTGCTTGAAAAGCGTTGTGCGAGGAGTAGCAAGCTGAACCTCATACGGATGTGAAGTATTAGCGCGACGTGTATTTCTAACATGCACCGCTCTGGGAGAAATTAAGCGGGCTACATCCTTCGAACACTTTCCATGAAAATACTTGTAGAATAGGCTCAAGTCGCCAACCGTTCTTCGATGTTCTAGCGAATCAAGGCCGCAGGTCAGTTATGGGTCTCCAATTAGACGAACAGCTCCTCTCTGAATAGAATCCAACAAACGCAATGTATGTTTGGGAGCGAAGCCCCAAACATGGGAGTAGTATTCCACAGTTGGTCGAATTTGAGCTTTGTAAAGAATAAACAGTTATTGTGGAGTATAAAGCTTTCTGGTTCGAAATAATATTCCCAACTTTTGAGAAGCTCTCCCTGCTATGCCTGCAACATGTTCATGCCAGGACATATTTGCTCCCAAATTAACGTCCAACAAATTGAGTGACAGTGCTAGGGGAATGCAGTGCCACGATATGACTATGTCGGGTTCAGCAACGTTAACTTTTTTAGAAAAAACTGCCGCCTGGATTTTTGTAGCGTTAAATTCCACTTGGTTACTGTCACCCCAAGATAGAATTTCTCCCAGGTCTTTGTTAAGTTGAACGACCTCCTGGTGTCTGTGGATATTCGCCTGAGTAGCCGATGTCCGAGCGTTCAAAGTGAATGAGCAGATAAGCAAACTGTCATCTGCAAAGCAGTAGATTTGATTCCCGGGCTTTTCCAGCAGATCGTTAATGTAAATGAGAAAGAGAGTAGGAGAGAGTATGGAGCCTTGGGGCACACCGGCGTTGATAATGAAGCTGTTAGAAAGAAATCCGTCTACCGCCACTCGTAAAGAACGCTCTCTGAGGAAACATGAGAGTCACAAACAGAACTTTTCAGACATACCATAAGAACGTGGCTTAGCCAACAGTCCATCGTACCAAACACGGTCGAATGCCTTGGATATGTCAAGAGCAACCGTTCGAGATTCTCCAAGGTGTTCAATTGCGTTGTTCCAAATATGTGTTACATAAGTTAGAATATCTCCTGTTGATCTATGTTTACGAAAGCCATACTGGTGATCGCTAATAATGTTGAATCCTTCGAGATACTTCAGAAGATGCTGATTGATAACCTTTTCCATGACTTTCGATATTATTGAAAGCAGTGCGACTGGTCGGTAGTTATTTGGTAAGGTCTTCTTGCCTTTTTTAGGTATCGGCTGAACCGTGGCACATTTCCAGCAGGAAGGAAATATTCCCTTTCCGTAGGATAGGTTGACAAGTCTACAGAAAACTGTATTTGTTCCCTCGCATAGTTTTTTAGGACTATGGCAGAATTGTAATAACGATAAATATAAAGCATTTAGAGGAAAAGATAAAACAAGCGGAAATGGTTATTATTTTAGCAGAATCCCTAATATTTTAAATAAACGAAGAAAAAATTGGAAAATAATTGCCTACCTTGGGTTTAAATCTGGAGTGTCCCCAATACACAGTTCCGTAGAGCCTGGAATTTGTAATGATTTCTATTGTAATGTAGCAGTAAGCTTGTCATGAAACTATTCCTGATATCGACCCTCAGATTTTATGATTATCTTTATGTGAATAACATTTTCTTTTTTTCTTTAACTGAGTTGGAGAAAAGAGAACAACATTTCTTGAAGTTACAAAAATTCTAATTGTTACATCGTGTCGACTGAAATCTTCCTACGTTTATCAAACTGTGTCCGAAATCACAAAAGGTCATTTTAAAAAGGATACGTGGTAATTGTGAAGGTAGAATTGTATTTCGCTTTTCTCTTATGCAGCGTTAACAAGCATTTGTATATGTAATATGATGGTAAAGAACAATGAGATCTTGTGGAAAACAGTCCTTACCAAACGCAGATCTTTAGTGAGCATCAGAGATGTCCAGACGTCCCGCGTCACTCCTCCAGAACTCAAGCGCATACACCATTTTTAACTGGATATTTGTTATCATATTATTATATTACAAAAACATAAAACATTTGTCCGTAGGACTACTATTAGATCCTTTTTGCTTCCTTTTCACTGGTATTGTATTCATGAAAAAATCATCGCCCGATATTTTTTTATTTTTTGACTTTTGGAACCCCTAGATCACGAAAAATATGGATTTTCTCTCAGAATGAAATAAGTTTTAGCCATAAATTTGGTACGCTTATAGTACTTGATGTGGGAGAAACGACTGATGACTATTAAGGGAAAGAGAGTGAAAGGAATGTGACTTGATAGATTTTGTATAATTTTAATATTATTAATAGAATTTTTCCTGGCGTCTATTTTTTTGGTTTTTAGTTATTGGTGGTTGTCCATATAAGTGTTGTGTGAAGAAGCGAGGAACCGGGTTAAAAGGTTGCATTGTGATATATGTCCTTCTCAGGGTTCATAGAGTCGAGGAATCTAAAAATTGTTATTTTGTTCTGGATTCTAACGGAAACAGTTTGACCTCAGTTATCCTTTAGTGTGATAAAGTCAAATTTAGTACTTATTTTAGAATCACATGTTGCCCAGACAATATGCTATTGTTTTATTAAAAATGAAGAATTCAGCAGAATAAATTGTGATACGCGCAACACAATCAATATGATTTTTATCTTGGCGCTCGATAGAAATGTTGTACTGATATAGAAAATAACACTATATACACAATTAATAATATTGCGCTTATATAAAAAATATTACTATAAACGTAATTAATATTAAATGAACAACGCTCCTATTCATAACAATTCGATTACTTCGGCCTGGGACTGACCAGCTGTATTATGACAGTAAGTTTTTTAAACAATTTAATTTTATATATGTTTTTCCTAAAATGTATTGCAAAAATCTCACTAAGTTTGAATTATACGAGTATCTGAAGTTTGTATGATCAGAGTTTGTCTAATTTTTATATTTTTTTTATAAAAAATTAATTAAATTCAAACCTAGATAATATGTGCATTTATATATATATATATATATATATATATATATATATATATATATATATATATACATATATATGTATATATATATATATATATATATATATATATATATATATATATATATATATATATATATATATATGTATATATATATATATATATATATATATATATATATATATATATATATATATATATATATATATATATATATATATATGTATATACATATATATATATATATATATATATATATATATATATATATATATATATATATATATATATATATATGTATATATATACATGCTTTTTAGGGGGTTACAGGCGCTCGGGCAAGCCTATAATGCCTAAACAACGCATCCTCAGGTGGCGGATCGGGAAAAGCCATAGGTGGAAGGAGAGAAATGAAATACCTCCTGCGGACTGCGGCGGCTGCAAGCAGCGACCGTCTCTCAGGTTAGCGGCGGATGAAACTTACCCTCACCCAGATGTCTGGCCAATGTTGTGCTTTATGGCCACACCCCTCTCATATGCGTACAAAGATACACAAATGGCCCCCATTCCCCAGCGATTCGAGTAACTCTGACCAAGGCAGCAGCCAGATAAGTTACCGATCGAGGGGTGCTAAGAATATCTGGAATAGATCAGGCTACCAACTACATACAACGCTAGGTCATTAGAAAATGAGGAAAGGCTGATTAAACTGGAGTACGAGCTCAACAAGATAAAATGGGTCATCTTGGGAATATTAGAAATGAGAACGAAAGGTCAGGTTTGCCTAACGCTAAATGACAAGTATTACAGTAGAAATAAACAAAGCAGTAACGGCGGCATAGAAATCCTGGTTCACAAACGTTTAACTACACAGCCCCACAAAAAAAAGTGGGGTATACTTTTGATGCGATATATCAGATCCGTTGTATTTTTGTCCGCTGATCACGAATCTGACGTCAGAATATCGCCATCACATCTCAATTTCTTTCTAACCTCAAAAAATAGGTAAAAATTAGTAAAAATTAAGAAAAATATACTCCTAAAAAATTGATTCAAGCTTTTTCATGAATCCAAAGATGTATTAATATGTATTCGGACACGCTAAGCTAATATTCATCGGTTGGATTAAGCCACACAGTTCTGTTTTCTTTCTAACCTCAATAAATCAGACAGATATAGTGCTTCTCGAATGCAAAAACGAATTCAAATTAAAATTCAACCGATTCTTACCAAATTTGGTACACGGGGGTTTTTTGGGTTGCTGATCATGAATCTGAGGTCGGATTTGCAAAATTCAAAATGGCGGATCCAAGATGGCGGACAAAATTTTTAAAAACCAACCGATTCCTACCAAATGTGGTATACAGTTGGGGAATCCTCAAACCTGATACTCTTAAACCCTAAACCCTGAAACCTTAGACTCCCACACCCTGTAACCTCAAAAAATAGACCTCAGTAATCCTGTAACTTTAAAAATGAGACCCAATAAACTCAAAACCAGGACTTTTAAACCATATACTCTCAAATAGTAGACCCTTAAGCCCTAGAATTGCGAAGGTTAGACCCGCGCCTAACTTTCCTTTTTTTGGCTGTATCTTGTTCTTTTTTGCGCGAATGACCTATTCAAAGGCTTTCTGCCCAAACGCTTTTGAGGACTTGTTTCTCTTTTTAGCGACCAGCAATAGTCCGCTAGCATATGGTCATCCCATCGTCCTTGATACCGATTTTCTGTGATTTTCAGATCTTGGTGAAAACTTTCCCCTTGCTCCTCATTGTAGTCACCAAGATTATCTGGGAAATCATCGATGTGGGAGTCCAGGAAATGTAATTTTAGATTCATTAAGCAACCTAATGTTTGAACATTTTTTACCATTTTCTCGACTATTTCTTTGTACTTAGGACTTTTATTATTTCCCAAAAAGTTTGTTGCGACTTCTTTAAAACTAAGCCAAGCAGCTTTTTCAACTTTATTCATTTTAGTAACAAATAATGAATCTTGAAACAGTTTTCTTATTTGTGGCCGGTCAAATACGCCTGCCTTAATTTTAGCTTCAGAAAATTTCGGAAATTTTTTATGCAAATATTTGAAACATGGGCCGTTTGTATCTAATGCTCTCGTGAATTGCTTCATAAGTCCAAGCTTAATGTGAAGCGGGGGAATAAGAACTTTTCCTGGATCTACCAATGGTGGAAACAATACATTATTTTCACCAGGAGTGAACGATTCTCTTGTTGGCCAAATTTTTTTCTTATAATGACGTTCCCTGTCTCTGCTATTCCACAGACATTTATAACAGGGATAAAGTGTAAACCCTGACTGTTGGCCAAGCAATATTGTTACAATTTTCAGATCTCCACAAATTTTCCAGTTATGATCAGCATATTTTATTTTTATCAAAAGCTGCTTCATTTTTTCATATTGCTCTTCCATAACTGTGGAATGAGCAATCGGAATGGGAGCGTAAACGTTGGTATTATGCAGCAAAACTGCCTTAATGCTCCGATTAGAAGAATCAATGAACAGTCTCCATTCTTCAGGATCGTATGAGTTATTTTGAAATTCATCCATTAGACCTTTTACATCGGTACAATATGAAAGTGACAATTCCTCGTCCATTGTGAAATATTTTCGAAATTCTTCATCTCTGTTTCTATAATAAGAAATCGTAGCTTCTGGCTTAAGTAAATGTCTTTTCTTTAAAAATGAAGCAAGATGCTCTGAACCATCTTTAGATAGGCCTAAATCTCTGACTAGATCACTAAGTTCTGACTGTGATACGAGTATTGGTTCTGGTTTACGGTTGTATGGTAGAAATTCTTTATCTGTGTCACTAGTATATGATAGGTTGTCACTAGAACATTCATTAGTAACAGTGTTTGAATCTTTTTCGACAGTCTCAGTGTTTTCGGCATGAACTGATAAGGTGAAATCATTTATTTCCATAACATCAGCATCAAGTGGTTCAGGAGGCAGAATTAGTTTAGTTGGTCTTGTTACTGTCGAAACATCGTTATAAGTAATAGTGCTTTTATTTTTTCGGTTATACCTAGATACAACATTCATACAAAAGTAGCAATCATTTTCACTGTATGGTCTATTCCATATTGCTGGTCTGGAATATTTAATCGCCTTCTTATTGATGTACAACATTATTTTGCAAGAACTGCAAATGATGTGGGGAACCCAGTCTGTATCCTGGTGCTGTATTTCAATGTTAAAACAATCCTTATACAAGGTTTTAATCTTATCCGTTATCGGTGACCCCATTTTACTCAATACGTGTTGACAGCAAATATAACAAAATGAATCACTGTTTTTATCGCACTTATGAAAAGTCCTTGTACCGTGAGACCGTTTTCTTGTAGCATTATACTCTACATGAGCCAAGTCACCCACACATGAAGAGCTACGGTCGCTGGATGACGACGGCTGCGGGCCCGCTTTCCTACCCTGACCAACCGCCGATACTGGGTTTCCGAGTCCCTGCATTGTAATTCTCTTTCTTCTACCTGTCATGACGGCATCTAAGCCATTATCCAGGGTCTCTGCCGGCTAGTGGAGTAACACCGTTGCCCACCGTCACCACGTGGAGGTGCCCTGGATGCAGGTGGAAGAATAAAAATCGACCGATGAATTTTCTCGGCGTTCAAAATGGCGCGAAAACATCTGCCATCTTGAATTTTGCAAATCCAGATCCGTGTACCAAATTTGGTAAGGATCGGTTGAATTTTAATTTGAATTCGTTTTTTGCATTCGAGAAGCACTATATCTGTCTGATTTATTGAAGTTAGAAAGAAAACAGAACTGTATGGCTCAATCCAGCCGATGAATATTAGCTTAGCGTGTCCGAATACATATTAATACATCTTTGGATTCATGAAAAAGCTGGAATCAATTTTTTAGGAGTATATTTTTCTTAATTTTTACTAATTTTTACCTATTTTTTTTAGGTTAGAAAAAAATTGAGATGTGATGGCGATATTCTGACGTCAGATTCGTGATCAGCGGGCAAAAATACTACGGATCTGATATATCGCATCAAAAGTATACCCCACTTTTTTTTGTGGGGCTGTGCTATTAATATACAGACCCCGAAAGCAACATCAGACAGGGTGATATACATCATCATAAGAATTAATTCTAATATAAAGATAATCCAAATTTACAGACACGCAGCCACGATGACAACCAAGTCAAAACATTGTGCGAAGAAATATTACAAGGCCTGACAGAAAATAGAACGAAATATACCCTGATTACAGAAAATTTCAACGCAAAAATTGGAAGTATAAACACCGAATCAAAATAAATTGGCCCGTTTGGACTAGGTACTAGAAATGAGAGAGGCAACATGTTAAACAATTATTTTGAAAAAGAACAACTCTATGCACTGGATATCTTTGTTAAAAAAAGACTAAATAAAAAATGGACCTAAATAAGCCTAGACGGTAAAACCAAGAATAAAATAGACTACATGTTAACATACCACAACCACATAATCCAAGATACCAACGTCCTTAGTTCCTTTGCAAGTGGCAGTAATCATAAACTAGTAAGGAGCAAAATCCTTATAAATTTAAAAGAGCCAAAAAATGTCATAACAAAGAAAACCATTAGATGCGAACTCACTGAAAAAACACAAAGGGGTTTATAAGAAATAACTAACACAACAATTAACAAAGAAATCATCACAGCTTGATGAGAATATGAATGAAATGAATGGAAGAGTGACAAAATTAATAAAAGATCACAACAACGAAAGCAACAGAGAAAAGATAAATTAACACCAAAAACAAAACAGCTACTGGAGAAATGCAGAGAAATAATAAATTTAAATAAAAAAAAATACAGTAGAATACGCTAGAATCAATAGAACTGCAAGAAAAATGGCAGGAGATGACACTAGAATGTACCAGGAGAAACGGATTGAAGAATTGTTAGGACAGAATAGAGGTTTCAATATATTAACATAGTAGAACTCACGTAGAAAAAAGATTAACAAACTGATAGAAAAAAATGGAAGCATTATAGAAGAAAGATTACAAATACTGACAGAAACATTCCATGCAGATCTATATAGGTCAAGAGCCGTCGATGAAGAGAGGAGAACTGAAGAGTTCTTAGCATCGGTTCGGAAGACCCACCAGACATCGAAACTGAAGAAATTGAAAAAGTCAATAACCAACTTAAAAATGGGAAATGAGGAGAAAAAGACGACATCCTACCGGAAACGCTAAAAGAAGGAAGATTGCCATTAATAAAAGAGCTTAAAAAATTCTTAGATAAATGTCTAATCGAAGGTGTGGTACCAAAGGATTGAGAAACTGGCATAATTATATTAATATGTAGAAAAGAACTGCCAATAAGTCTTCAATCGCAAATATATAAGTTATTCACGCGAATAATCACAAATCGATTAGATAAGAAGTTTGAAACTTACGAACCGAAAGAGCAAGTAGGCCTCCGGAAAATATTCAGCAGAATCGAAAATCTACACACGGTCAGACAACTTATAGAAATGGTAACTAAATACAATACCAGAGCCGTGAGATTCGCTGATGATATTGCACTTTTTACCGAAAATGAAATCGAATTGAAAGAAATGCTCCAAGAATTACAAACCGAGGCAAAAAGTCGGTTTAGAGACAAACATCACAAAAAATCAAATGCATTTCGAACGAACAAATAGCCATTAATGACGCAATATCTATACATTGGGAACGAGTGGAAAAGGTTGATTCATATGTATACCTGGGACACGAAGTTACAGTCGGACATGTGAATCAAGAACTGGAAGTCAATCGAAGGCTATATATATATATATATATATACATATACATATATATATATATATATATATATATATATATATATATATATATATATATATATATATATATACATATATATATATATATATATATATATATATATATATATATATATATATATATATATATATATACCAGGTGTATGCATATGCAGTTTTTGCCGGTTTCACTAAGAGATAGCACCAGCAAACAGTACGCAGTCTATGAATTTGATAGATGGCCAGTTTGTTCGTCTGACATTAACCTAACCAACATACACAAGTTGAGTCCGTCAAACATTAGCGTCTGTATTGTATCGTTCAGTGATCATGTCATCTTTTGTGCCTGAAAAAGAACATTTGCGGCACGCATTGCTTTTCTTATGTAATCAAAAGAAAAATGCTGCGGAAAGTCATCGTTTGCTGGTAGAAACATATGATGAACACGCTCCATTGATTAGAACATGTGAGACATGGTTTCGACAATTTAAACGTGGTGATTTCAATGTGAAAGACAGTGCGCGCTCTGGTAGACCACAAAAGTACGAAGACGAGGAATTGCAGGCCTTACTGGATGATGACCCAACTCAAACACAACAGCAACTGGCAAAAGCATTAAGTGTGTCACAAGAAACAATCAGCAGACGTTTACGAACAATGGGGAAGATCAATAAACTCGGTAAATGGGTCCCACACGATTTGAATGAGCGGCAAATGGAAAATCGTAAAGTAACTTGTGAAATGCTGCTTCAACGCCACGAAAGAAAATCATGTCAGCACCGAATTGTGACGGGTGACGAAAAATTGATTTATTTTGAAAACCCGAAGCGGAGAAAATCGTAGCTGTCACCTGGCGAAGCCAGTCCTTCAATACCAAGGCCAAATCACTTCGGCAAGAAGACCATGCTTTGTGTCTGGTTGGACCAGAGCGGTATTGTGTATTATGAACTCTTGAAGCCCGGCGAAACCGTTAATGCACAACACTATCGCTAACAAATGATTAATTTAAATCACGCATTTATCGAAAGACGACCGGAATGGGCCAGAAGACATGGCAAAGTGATTTTGTTACACGACAATGCGCCATCTCACACAGCAAAATCATGCGCCGTCTCACACACCTTGAAATCGCTTGGATGGGACATCCTTCCGCACCCGCCGTACTCTCCCGACCTAGCGCCATCTGACTATCACCTCTTCGCATCAATGGGGTACGCGCTTACAAAGCAGCACTTCGGCAATTTCGAGGAAATTGGAAAATGGTTCGACGAATGGGTTGCCGCAAAAGACAAGCAGTTTTTCTGGCATGGTATTCATAATTTACTTGAAAGATGGGCGAAGTGTGAAGAAACCAATGACCAATATTTTGAATAAATAAAAAATGAATTTCCCTTTAAAATTACGTGTTTTCTTTACCACAAAAACCGGCAAAAACGTATGCATATACCTGTCAGTCCAAAAAGTCTTCATACACCACCTGCTTTCTAGAGTATTATTCTGTTATGTTTAACTAATTAATTGGAACTATGAGAAAACATGTTTAAATTAATATTTGAAACTTAACCAACGAGGATTAGTATTAAAAACAACTGCGGTACATTTTATTTAGAAGTTACATCATTGTTATGAAAATGTAAATAAAATTAATGTCAAAGAAGTCTCCAATACACTCAAGAACTACACTGAAAAAAACCTTATAATCAGCTGCATTTTATCAAGCTATCTATTGCTCGCTAAACTCAAAACAAATGAATAATTTTCGGCCATACTTCATAATCTGTCACTTGTTGCTAGTAATTTTGCAGTGGTTTTTCAAAGTAGTATTAAAAATGAGTGAGAGAAATTGTGAAATTCTATTTCAAATACGAAAGATCATAATTGATTTGTGGAAAGATGGAAAATCGTACAGAAATATAGGAAAAATTGTTAAAAAGTAGCATGTAAAATTCGACCACGCTCCGGTCGTCCCAGAAAACTGACTCCACGTATTGTTAGACAAATAATTATAGATCCCAAGAAAAGTGCACCAAAATTAAAAGAAGAAGTACGAAAACTATTTTCGAAAAATGTTTGTTCACAAACAATGAGAAATTGTTTACACAGGGCAGGCTATAAGGGGTGTGCAACCAGAAAGAAGCCGTTAATTTCAGAAGCTAATAGCAAAAAGCGGTTAGCTTTTGCTAGGGAATATGTTATTAAACCTTCTGAATTTTGTGAATCCTTAATCCTTAGTGACGAAACTAAAATTAACCTTTTTGGGTCTGATGGCAGAACTAAAGTTTGGAGAAAGAAGAATACCGCATTTGATATTAAAAACATTTGCTCCACGATGGGGAATGCATGTCTGCTGGAGGGGTTGGAAATTTACATTTTATTACCATTGGTACCATGGATCAGCATGTTCATCTGAACATTTTGAGGGGCAATTTTAGAGAAAGTGTCCAAAAATTAACATTCGAAAAAAGATACATTTTCCAACAGGACAATGATCCGAAACATACGGCAAACTTGGTGTGGGAATGGATGGTCCATAATGTGCGACAGCAGCTTCATACACCTCCGCAATCACCCCTTGTTAACCCCATCGAGCGTTTATGAGAGGAACTTAAACGACGCGTTCGCAAACATAATGTTGCAAATAGAGAAGAATTAAAAAACAGAATAATGAATGAATGGGAGAACATGCCAGCAAAAGTTACTAGAAAGCTGGTTGCAAGCATGACAAAAAGGTATTAGTTTAAACGAAGTTGTTATTTTCCGTTAAATTCCGTCAAACTATTATTGGTAATTGTTAAGTGTATGGAGACTTTTTTGAAATTAATTTTGTTTACATTTTTGTAACAATGATGTAACTTCTAAATAAAATGTTCCGTAGGTGTTTTTAATACTAATCCTCGTTGGTTAAGTTTCAAATATTAATTTAACTATGTTTTCTCATAGTTCCAGTTAATTAATTAAACTTAACAGAAAAATTGTACAGAAAGCAGGTGGTGTATGGAGACTTTTTGGACTGACTGTATATATATATATATATATATATATATATATATATATATATATATATATATATATATATATATAAAGCCAGCCCAAAAACCAACGTATTCTTTCGAGTACTTATAAATCATCAGAATATGTAAATATAACTTTAGAGAAAAATCGTTAGAGTTCGAGTCATGGTTAGCTAATTAAAATGTTATTACTCATGATACTTGCAAAAAATGTTTTTTATTCCACCGGCTTAGCAGAATTAGTTTTATTTTGGACAGTAATCAACAGCAGGGTTATTCAGGATTACGTAACAATAATAAGAATATTAAAATACGGAAATTTCTAGTTGTGGCATTCGATAAACTGATTTAAGGTGTAAATTTTCATGAAAAGTTGTTTATTATTTTTCGTAAAAAATATTCAGGATGCTTTTTTAAATAAAAAAAAACTGTGTCTAGTTTCCTGCGGATTCGAACGTGACAGACCATTACTATACGAATATATAAAATTTCATTTTGTGAAATAAAACTGTTTACACATTGGATAGTTACTATTTTTAAGAAATGTACATGTAACATATAGTTTGAAGAGTATATATATACATTATACTCGTAAATACATTATATAAATATATATATATATATATATATATATATATATATATATATATATATATATATATATATATATATTGTAACATTCATTTTTTCCTAGATTTTAAGACCATGTAATGTTACTGATTTTTCACTTCAAATTGTACTTATTTTCATTTTTGTATCGAACGGTATATTAATCAGAGATTCCAAGCCGTTCGGTATATTAGTGTGCTGTGCGGGTTTCTGACCGAATCGATCGATACACCGGGATTGGTTGAAAATGTGTATCCGGATTTTTGGTTCCGGCGTCGCGATATTACCGAGAGAAATGCCCACGGCTTATTTAAGGGTCGGTAGGACAAGAATCGAGGCTGAGTACCATCAAGCCGCAGCCAGGCTAATTTTCATCGGAGCCGCCAAAGAGGCTTCCTTCGACTGAGCTGCAGTAAAGGCTCATAACAACAATCATGAGAGCTAAATAAAGCACAAGTTTTTTAACGAAAAGCCGTAGTGGGCTCTCTAAGTGTTTACTAGAAAAGTGTGAAATCGGTCGTGTTCCATCGAAGCCGAAACAAAAAACAGTAAGTTACCAAAACATCCTTCCATAGACTTATCCCTGAGTAGTGCCTTAACAGCAATTTGAGCTGACTAAAAAGTGAAGTGAAAAGCACTATTTTTCGTCTTCGGGAGTAGTCAGAGTTTAGAATTTAAATGTCATAACTACCTGTTAGGCTAAAATTTTTTTTAGTAATCCTGTAAAACTGCAAAGGTTAGAACTTTTTATTTTTAAAAACATGAATAAATTTTCTTTTTGTTGATTAAAGCTAGTGTCTCACTGAATACCTATCTTACTTTTCAGGATAAGAACGGCTGTACCAAACTGATTTTTTTATTTACCAACAGTACACCCTTTCAGTATTTTTTCATTTTTTTAGCTGAAGTTAGATCCTTTCTATTTTAAAATGAATGGTGCCCAAAAAGTCGTACAGCTGAGGTTTCTTTAAAAATAGAAAATAATTCCAAAAAGACGTACAAAAATTATCTCTTACCCATATCTCTCTACCAAAGAAAACTGAGCTAGTGTGTGTTTAATTTCTTTAGTTCTTTTAAAATCAGGATTCACTCAATTCATTATCAGAAATTAAAGCGGGGCTGCAAGAAAATTGTGCTCAAGCTTGGGGCATCCAAATTTCAAACGGTACAAAATTGCGCTCAAGCGTGGGACAAACAACTTCTCACAGGGTACAAAAAAAAGATGCCTCAAACTGAGGACAGTTTTACAGGTTACAAAATAGCGCTGTCAACGCGGGGCTTTTGGAATTTTATTTTTTAAAGGGTTCAGTGTACTAGCTTTCGAACAAAGTAAAAGCTCTAACTTTGCAGATATTTTTATTTCATAATATTTATTAAACGAAACTACACTATAGCAGTAAGACAAAAGCAGGAAATTTGTAGAATTTTTTTATTTCAATTTATCTGATGGTGGTATAGATATTTGAATTTTGTTAATTGACTCTAAGATAAGTGATCCCTGTTTTTTTTCTTAAAAGCTAGCTTTATAGTTCAGATTAGCATATATATACCTGTTATATCGAAATAAATTTCGAAGGACGAAAAGGTTTTCCGACCATCAAGCATCAAGCCAAACCGTGCTGAATGAATCGAGTCGGGTTGTTTACTTGGGAAACAAATACTTGGCTATCATGGACCCGATGAGACAAGAGTACGCAGGCTGGGTATCAGCCGCACCAATAAAATAAATACTTTTGAATTTCTAACATCCTCTAATTACTTTCATTTCTGGCTCAGCAGGGACCAAAAGATATAGTCCTTTTTATAACTCTGTAGTTTATGATGGCACTCGCTCAATATGACAGAAGTTAACATTCTTTACAAAAAAAAAACCTAAGCTGCCCTTCTTTTGTTGAAATTAAAACTACTGAAAATTCAATACAAAACAGAGCTGTTGTAGAGATGTAGAAATATAATCAACACCGCTAGAGGAGGTTTATTTCAAACTGTATATCTTTCTAGGCTATATTCATATTTTATTCAACACAGAGGAAACAATATTTACTACCTCAGTAATACACAAACATGCAAAGATGCAAAATGCATGCAATGCAAAAAGAAAATAAATAGTTAGAAACTTTATAAACAATTTTGAATTCCTAAAACATTTTTGATTGTGCATAATTCGTACTGCACTCTAAATGCATCTATCATAGCTTACTTAAAGCATAAATATAGTGTTATTGTTTCGTTACTCCTCTAACTCGCTGATTTGAAGAGTTAAGCATATTTTCATGGTGTTATAAAGAAAAATAAGAAAGAATAAACACTCTCTAACTTTGTCAAAGTCAGTTATGCAGGTTTGATAATAACAATGGCTTTTGTTTAGAATTTGTTGCAAACTTTAATATTAGTGTGTTAAAACTAAGTGCGTGTATAAGAATATTTCTTTTTGAGACCAAAAAACCCTATATATATATATATATATATATATATATATATATATATATATATATATGATTTTTTTATTGGAAATGGGTATAACTCCAAGAATAAATATCTACATCTGAAATGATACAACGTTAAAACAAAAGAAAATAATAATAAAAAGAGGTGAAATTTAAGTACGATGTTATCACTAAACTAAAATTAATTTTTTATATCAAATACTCAATACATCTCCCATTCTGTTCGATACATTTGATGTATGTACATTTATTTCTGTCTTTCAATGAGTACCAAAATGATTTCTTGCCTTTATCATTTAAAATTGTGACCTCTTGTGTAATTTTATCTTTTAGACGGTTCACTGTTCTTTTATAATAAAACATTCAATATAGTTAAATTCTAATTATCTAGCCTCTTAATGTTCCAAATCTGCTGAAAAATAAGGCAGAAGTTTCATTAGAAAAATCGTTTTTTCCAATAATATTGTGTGGCGACGTATTTTCCTGCTGCCAAATTATTTTCCGTTATTAGATGTACCTAACGTTCAGCAGTTTCCGCTATTTTTGCTTTTAGAATGTTTTACTGGTCCATTACCTCTGCATTTTCCTTGTACAAAATAATTTGTATAATCTCGTTGTGCTTGCCTTTTGCTATAACAGTATTCATAAATTTTCATCTCGTTTTTTTACTTTTTTAAAAAATTATTTCTACACTTAGTTTTAACTTAATACTATCAAAATTTTTAAAACAAACCATTGCCAGTGTCAATTTGCATTATTGTCAGAAATGCATAACGAACTTTGGTAAACGTTTCTCTTTCCTTATTTTTCACAATAACATCATAAACACCATAAACATATACGTCAGAGTTGCTAGAGTTAAAATATGACCTTTTAATTTATAGGTAAAGAGGCATAAAAAAAATTAGTGGTAAGGCATTGTAGCTACTGTAAAAATTTTCTGCCTCACACTACCAATGAATTTTGTAAATATATAATAAATTCTTAATTAAGGCACATTAAATTATCTTAAAATACATCGCCGGGGATCCTGCTGATGTCAAACATTACAGATATCTCACAAAATAGTAATTTCTATTACTATCCATTGGAAAATATTCTCTACATCTTTCTACTGCCTTAAACAATAAAATACATGTGACTTGAAAATTTCTAATTATTTGTTTGCTGATCAGTACAATTATACAAATAGTTAAAAGTAAACCGTGTAAATTCCGACATTTTCAGGTTCTTCTTCAACAATTTTATACCAGCACATCTGATTTGATAGATATGGTTTATGAGCTTCAGATAGACGCAAGCTCCAAGAATAATACCGGTACCCCTTTTATAACCACTAATAAGATTCTACCCTCTAACTAATTATCCTCAATTCAATGCTTAGGTCTTTTATGAATATCTACAGCTCAGAGCCACCAGTTTTCTGCAAGCTCTGAAAAGATCTCTCTATACATTCTTGAATGACTTAGGATTAAAAAACACTCAACAAAAGTTATGGCCTTATAAAATGATAAGTGGTATTCAAAAGATATTACCATAAAATAGTATATACAAAAATTGCATTCAATTATCTTTATTACAAATATTTTTTTGTCTACTAACCATTTGTATAGACTTCTGCGTACAGTTATTAGCAGGGAGTTACTGATTTGTTTCAAGTCTACTAGATATGCTGTCCTACCACACTACATTGAAAATGGAAATAAAACTATAAAAATTTTATAACATTTATTTGCGCCTGTGTGAGGAAGACCTAGTTGCCCAGAGAGCCGTGTAACACCCCGGTATATATCGTGTTTCCACATAGTACTACGTCAAATTATTCTATCATCTTCTAGTGCTAAATCATAAGTAGTAGCATTTCAGCTACGTATAATTAGTCTCTTGCTAGTATTAGTTCTTTTGCAGTTCTGATTTAACTTTATGGTTAAAATAGACCCGAGGCGACCTCTAAAGTATTTAGTCTTTAGGTTTAATGTTTATTTTAGCACACCAAATAATGGCAATAATTCATGGAGATTTAGCGGAAATATCTGATTATCCCTATGCTTGTTCAATTCAGGTCAATCATACACATATTTTTGGAGGAAGCATTATAAGTTCGCAACATATACTAACGACAGCATCTAAAATTGTTGAAAATAATTACAGGTATGTACTAAAAGTTATTACTTGCTACTATTTTTATATTGTGCGTTAAAATTACTGTATTTGTGAGTCACTAGATCAGAGAAAACATAATATATAACTCACTTTGGTGTCTCGGATATCAACTGCAATTTTGGAATAAATAAAGATAAGAAGGAACATATTAGTTATATTCGTTATGTTTAGTATTTAAATCAATAAAGTTAGCATCATAATTAAACCCTGAATTTTACTATTTTAACTAACACTGCGTTAAAACGGCAAGCTAGATAGTATTATTTTACTATTCAATATTAAATTTACTTAAGTTTACTCATGTATTAAATACGAGATCTGTTTCCGCAGGGCGATATACCCGCCATATATTAATCGATTTTAGTCAACAAAGAAGAATAAAGAATATGTCTACAAATGTCTTTGTTTAAATTGCAATTACATACATTTACTAGCCGTGCCTACGGCTCCACTCACGTGGATTTGATTCACTATTATCGTTACTGCTTATTCCTTATGTTACCTAACATAACAAAATATATCCTATAACCTGGCCAGAAAACATATATATTTTATAAAAAAATAATTGGATAAGATAAGACAGACAGATGTTGCATTATATATATATATATATATATATATATATATATATATATATATATATATATATATATATATATATGTATACATATATATATATATATATGTATATATATATATATATATATATATATATATATATATATATATATATATATATATATATATATATATATATATATATATATATATATATATATATATATATATATATATATATAATGTCCACAACATCAACTGGCTTATATATTCAAATACTACCGACGAACAAGGTCGTGAAGCCGAATCATTTTCAATCAGTTGTGACTTGACTCAGCTTATTGAGGAACCAACACGGATCCCTGATCGAGACGGAAAGTTCGCTAGTCTTCTTGATCTGTTTTTAACCACCAATCCGGAGATTTACACGGTCAGCGTAAATCCGCCGTTAGGTTCTTCCGACCATAAACTACTTTCGACATCGAGTATTCTACCAATCAGTGACAAAGAGGCGCCCAAACCGCGCAAGATTTGACACTACAAATCTGCTAAATGGGAAGATCTCGTGGAATATTTTCTAACTTTCCCTTAGTTAGACGTTTGTTTTCGATCCGACGATCCATCTGACTGCGCCAGGGAGGTTTCCGATGTTATTTTGGCCGGTATGGAGGCTTACATCCCTTTTTCGAAGAAATACCCTTCCAACGACAACCCTTGGTTTGACCTAAAATGCAAAGAAGCTGTTGCTTCTAAGCATCTTGCATACCGACAATGGCTTGAAGATCCTAACACCATAAATCGTAACATCTTTGTTCGTGCTAGGAACAGATGCAAAGAAATTATCGACGAAACCAAGGAGGTACACAATCAACGGATTAGAAACAAACCTCTCGCTTGTCCCAGAAATTCCACGTCCTTTTGGTCAGTCGCTAAGGCAGTTAGTCAAAATTTCACCAAATCCACCATACCACCACTCACACGGCCAGATAATTCTATTGCAACGACACCTGTTGAGAAGGCGAACTTGTTGGCTGAACTCTTTGCTTCACATTCTACTGTCGATTTCCAAGGAAAAACACCACCTACTATTCCCATAGTGCAGTCAAGGATGCCCGATATTGTCTTAAGACAGCGTATCATAAAACGTATTTTGATGAAGCTAGACACCAAAAAGGCTTCTGGCGCTGACGGAATACCTGCCATAGTCCTCAAGAACTGTGCGAGGGAACTAACACCAGTTTTCTCTAGACTTTTCAACCTATCCTACAGAAAGGGAATATTTCCTTCCTGCTAGAAATGTGCCACAGTTCAGCCGATACCTAAAAAAGGCAAGAAGACCTTGCCAAATAACTACCGACCAATCGCACTACTCTCAATAATATCGAAAGTCACGGAAAAGGCTATCAATCAGCATCTTCCAAAATATCTTGAAGGATTCAACAATAGTAGTGGTCACCAATATGGCTTTCGTAAAAATAGATCAACAGGAGATCTTCTGATTTATATAACACATGTTTGGAACAACGCAAATGAACACTTTGGAGAATCTCGGGCGGTTGCTCTTGACATATCCAAGGCATTCGACCGTGTCTGGCACGATGGGCTGTTGGCTAAGCTACGTTCTTATGGTATGTCTGAAAAGTTCTGTTTGTGGCTCTCATGTTTCCTCAGAGAGCGTTCTTTACGAGTGGCAGTCGACGGATTTCTTTCTAACACCTTCATTATCAACGCCGGTGTGCCCCAAGGGTCCATACTGTCTCCTACTCTCTTCCTCATTTATATTAACGATCTGCTGGAAAAGACCGAGAATCCAATCTACAGCTTTGCAGATGACAGTACACTTCTCTCCTTATTCACTTTGAACGCTCGGACATCGACTACTCAGACGAATATCCGCAGACACCAGGAAGTCATTCAACTTAACAAAGACCTGGAAGAAATTCTATCTTGGGGTGACAGTAACCAAGTGGAATTTAACGCTACAAAAACCCAAGCGGCAGGTTTTTATAAAAAAGTTAACGTTGCTGAATCCGACATAGTTATGTCGGGGCACTCGATTCCTCTAACATCGTCACTCAATCTGTTAGGCGTTAATTTGGGAGCAAATATGTCCTGGCATGAACATATTGCAGGCATAGCAAGGAGAGTTTCTCAAAAGTTGGGAATATTATTTCGAACCAGAAAGCTTTACACTCCACAACAACTGTTAATTCTTTACAAAACTCAAATTCGACCAACTATGGAATACTGCTCTCATGTTTGGAGCTCCGCTCCCAAACATACACTGCATTTGTTGGATTCTATTTAGAGAAGAGCGGTTCGTCTGATTGGAGACCCGGAACTGACCGGTGGCCTTGATTCGCTGGAACATCGAAGAACTGTTGGCGACTTGAGCCTATTCTACAAGTATTTTCATGGAAAATGTTCGAATGATGTGGCCCGCTTAATTTCTCTCAGAGCGGTGCATGTTAGAACTACACGTTGCGTTAATACTTCACATCCATATGAGGTTCAGCTTGTTACTCCTCGTACAACGCTTATCAAGCAGTCTTTTATATGGAGAACATCATCCCTTTGGAATAATTTGCCCAGGACTGTGTTTCTCACCGAGTACAACTTACAGCGATTCAAGAACAACGTGAATCGCTTTCTCCGCACACGTGTCGCTCCTGTAACGCTTTAGGGACTCCCTGTAGCACGTGTGCTACGCCCATAAAAAAAAAAAAAATATATATATATATATATATATATATATATATATATATATATATATATATATATATATATATATATATATTTATATATATATATATATATATATATATATATATATATATATATATATTATATTCTTTGCTACATGATATTGTTCCATATTTAATGTATTGCCAGAGAACGCGCTAGTGGGAAACTTTTTTTCGACTTGATTTACTAGTATCGTCACTGCTTATTCCTTATGCCACCTAATATAATAAAATATATTCTATAACCTGGCTAGAGAATATTTGTATGTTTTAAAAAAAGGAACGTAAATCGGATAAGTGGTTCTCCAGTGATAAGCGCACTAACGGACAGACAGACAGACATACAGACAGATAGACAGAGAGACGTTGTTTATATATATATTATAGAAGATCAGATAGAAAAGGATATAGTCTGAAAAGCTAAATATCTAGATTGGTATAGTTTAAATATATAGGATTACTAAGAACATATAAACTCCTCTCTAACTTACCCATTTAAAAAAATAGATAAAAATTTTGAAAATAGAAACTGTTAAAGAATTTTTGACGGAGTGGAACCGCATACCATCGCGCATCGACTTTTTAACATATAACATAACCTTTATATTTTTTACATTGGACACCCCCTATACGAACAGGAAACACAAATATATATTTTATGATGTTATTGTACAGAACATAAAAAAAGGCGTTTCCTATTTTTATCCCAGTTGGCTATGCATGCATGACAATAACGTAAATTGACAATGGCATTCGTTTGAGTTAAGAATTTTGATAGCAATAAAAGTAAATATTAGTATAAAGAATTGTTTTTTTTTTTCGAAGCATGAAAAACGAGATGTATAGAAAATATCTGTTGAAAAGTAACAAGCCAATCATAACCCGAACATACAAGACATTATTGAAGACACAAAATCTCTAGCTTAGTACATTTTCAAGTAGAAGGCCGTTTGATGAGTTTAATTGCTCTTAACATTTCAAATTCACTTATTTTAGCGTCGAAAATTTAACTGTTCGAGCTGGATCATCCTTTTATAAGATCGATGGTCAGTTCAAAGATGTCTGTGAAGTTATTATACATCCTAGCTTCAACGAGTCACAAGGTCTTCTAAATAATATGGCTGTTTTAAAATTATGTTCGCCCTTGGTAAGTAAAAAACTTAGAACAAAGCCTAGATAATAGTAAAATATTTTGAAAGAAAATTACTTCTAGGTAGCTATCAGCTATCAAAAATAATATTGATTAAATTATTTTAACCTTAAAAAGAAGCACAAGTTTATTTTGTACTTTTAATTTAAAAATATATTTATCCAGGAACGAAAATTTAAACAACTATTTAAGATCATCACTTATGTTTCTTTTATTATAGCTGACAATTATTTCCACACATGTGGTTTAAGCTGATCCTATTCTCGAATTAAATACTTCATGTATAGTATGTAGAAAATAATAACTATAAAATATGCATGTTATTCTATGTACTATAAATGGACGATATTTTAACCGCCTAGATAACTTTTTATTAGTAAGGATAGTAAAGTTATTTCTTTGCCAAATTATGAGCACATCGGTATGCCTTTATTTTTATATTCAGGAAGATTATACATTGGTTATTAAAGTCGCTTTTAATAAAATATTCTGCATGCTTCAAATAATTCATTTTTAGCTTTTCAATATTACTACACCTTTACAATTCTCCTATTAACTTGTTAGTGTTCCGTACGGAACACTTATAAGATCACTTCGGTGTCTGTCTGTCTATCTGTCTGTCCGTCTGTCTGTCACACCCGATTTTCTCCGAAACTATTTGTCATAGAAAGTTGAAATTTGGTAATAATACAGGAATTGAGGGCCTCATCAAAGCCGTGTAGTCTTGAAAGTTAAATTTTGACTTAAGGGGTTAGTTTTGGGGGGTGAAATCGGAAGAGAAAAAAAAATTTTTTTAGTAGGTTATCGAGTGTGGTGTCAAATGAAAGCTTGTGGAAACACGAGTAAAATATTTATAAATAAATTTTTAATATTAAACAGAAAAAAAGAGGGACAGTGGACGAAAAGGAGGAAATAGATATATTGAAGTAAATATTTTAATGTACTTCTAATAAATGTTTTACTAAATTCAAGATACTTGAAAACAAAATATATTTAGCATCTATAAACATGGAAAGGTAACTTTCATGGTTTTATTAGATAAGAAATAATGGTTCCTGGTATTTATTCCTGTTAATTTGGAGTACCCTTCCGATGTTTCGCTTACAATCGCATGAGCTAGGTGTAGAGATTTTTTCTATTTAAAATAAGAATACTGAATGAGTTCGAAAAAGCATTACCTTAGTGTATTTATTAAAACTTCACAACATTTTGTTGAAAGGTAACTTGAACTATAAAGATGTGTCCTGGGGTATTCTGGTCACTTTTGACGTTAAATCACTATATACAAACGTTCCACATGAAGATTTAGTTTTTGCGATATCAGATATATTTTGGCATAAATGATTCATCATTGGTAAATTTAATAAAAAATATTTGTCGACTACATATCCTTATTACTAGTACTTACAAACTACTTTAAAAATCCAACATTGACATAATCTACAACACTTGCAAGAGAACTGGACAACACTTGGGATTACGAATAGACGGTTATTAGTCTAAGGTGTCTATAAAATTCTCTGTTAGTGGGATAAGGGATATGCAGGAGAAGCTGGAAGATCAATATTAACCCAATTCTACAACCAGCTCTAGCTGAACATTAACACTTTACAGGTCATACCATTAAGATAAGAAAAATTAAAATTCTTCCTTCTGTATCCAATTTTTATGTACGAAAATTTAGGGAGTCAATCGAAACTTTCAAGCACTTTAACATTAATAAAAACTTGAGCTTTGGTCTACATCACACGTAGAAAACCAACATTAGATTGACTTACGATTTGGTGTATCCCGATCAGGTATAAACAAGTGACTTCTTTGAACATAGTCGCTGTTCGAAGAGTAATTATTTCTGAAGGTGTCTTGTGCAATCGTAATCGAAACACTGTTAAGTTTCTTTAAACTGACATGGGCACGATTTCTTATCAGTTGTAAAATCTATTCAAGCGAATAACATTAACTAAGGCTGATATTGTTGACCAAAAACAGAAAAAAAAGTCCCTTAAAAAATCATATTCTGGGTACATTATGTATCCGTAAGTAAAAATATTTTTGTTTTATACAAATGTTGTTAAATATAAATTGAAGTTAAAATAATGAAAAACCCGTTACGAAATATTGATGGTACTTATAGAAATCGACCCATTTATACAAGCACCTTAATTATACCTTACATCTGTTTATTATTTTAGTTTCTATTTTTATTGGCAATATGATATATTGTGTAATTAACACAAAAAACTGTTAATTTATTGTTATCATTTTAAATCTTTTAGGAAGTATATATATGTTTTTGTTTAAAAATCGGTGATGATTATATATATAGCCAAAGCATGAGACAAATAATTACGACAGAAATAAACGTGTAAAAAAAATTAAATAAAGAATAATTGTTTCACTATTCTACACATAGCTGAGCTTTGGCACCTTGTGGTATTTTTAACGTTAGAAGTCTTATTTACGTAACGTTTCATCATTTCAAAAAAAAATTAACATCTAACAAAATACGCTCTCTGTTATCAAGTGAAGAAATCAATCAGTAATCCTTATTAATACTGTCTTTCCTGGTTGCACAACTATTATTCAATATCTATCCACAGAATTGTTTATCTTAAAATTTATTCTGATCTACCTACCACAGTAAAATTAGAATATATATATATATATATATATATATATATATATATATATATATATATATATATATATATATATATATATATATATGTATTGCTACCTTCTATACTATTTTTCTGTTATGTTTAACTAATTAATTGGAACTATGAGAAAAAATGTTTAAATTAATATTTGGAACTTAACCAACGAGGATTAGTATTAAAAAACAACTACGAAACATTTTATTTTGAAGTTACATCATTGTTATAAAAATGTAAACAAAATTAATGTCAGTCTCCATACATTTAACAATTACCAATAATAGTGTGACGGAGTTTAACGGAAAATAACAACTTCGTTTAAACTAATATTTAGTGGGACCGCCGTTGGTCTTGATAATCTCCTGTAACCTTTTTCTAATGCTTGAGACTAGCTTTCTAGTAACTTCTGCTGGCATTTTCTCCAATTCGTTTAAGATTCTGTTTTTTAATTCTTCTCTATTTAAAACAATATTTGCGAACGCGCCGTTTTAGTTCCTTCCAGAAATGATCGATCGGGTAATTGCGGAGGTTTATGAAGCTGCTGTCGCACATTATGAATCACCTATTCTCGCTCCAAGTTTGCAGTATGTTTCGGATCATAGTCCTGTTGGAAAATGTATCTTTATTCGGTTGCTAATTTTTGGACACTTTTTCTTAAATTGTCTCTCAATATGTTCAGATGAACAAGCTGATCCATGGTACCATTAATAAAATATAAATTTTCAACCCCTCTAGCGGACATGTATCCCCAAAGCAGAATACTGCCACCCCCTTGTCTCGCCGTGGAACAAATGTTTTTTAATATCGACTGCGTTATTCTTCTTTCTCCAAACTTTAGTTCTGCCATCAAACTCAAAAAGGTTAATTTTAGTTTCATCACTAAAGATTATGGATTGCCAAAATTCAAGATGTTTAATAACGTATTTCCTAGCAAAAGCTAACTACTTTTTGCCGTTAGCTTCCGAAATAATCTGCTTCTTCCTGGCTGCACACTCCTTATAGCCTGCCCTGTGTAAACAATTTCTCACTGTTTGTAAACAAACATTTTTGGAAAATAGTTCCCCTATTTCTTCTTTTAATTTTGGTGCACTTTTCTTGGAATCTACAATTAATGGTCTCACAATACTGGCGTCTTCACATGGAGTCAGTTTCTTGGGACGATCGGAGCGTGGTCGAATTTTATAGGAACCCGTTGATTTATACTGGTTTACAATGTACTGAACAATAGCATGTAACATTTTAATAATTTTTCCTATATTTCTGTACGATTTTCCATCTTTCCACAAACCAATTATGATCTTTTGAACTTGAAATGGAATTTCACAATTTCTCTCGCTCATTTTTAATACTTTGAAAACCCATTGCAAAATTACTAGCAACACGTGACAGATTATAAAGTTTGGCCGAAAATTATCCATTTGTTTTTAGTTTAGCGAGCAATAAATAGCTTGATAAAATGCGGCTGATTATACATGTATTTTTCAATGCAGTGTATGGAGACTTTTTGGACTGACTGACTGTATAATACATATATATATATATATATATATATATATATATATATATATATGTATATATATATATATATATATATATATATATATATATATATATATATATATATATATATATATATATATATATATATATATATATATATATATATATATATATATATTTATATATATATATATATATATATATATATATATATATATATATATATATATATATATATATATATATATATATATATATATATATATATATATATATATATATATATATATATATATATATATATATATATATATATATATATATTTATATATATATATATATATATATATATATATATATATATATATATATATATATATATACACTTTACTTTATTACTTTCCATACAAAATGAAACAATTTTATTCGTGAAAAAATAACTTTCCGAGATTTTTGCTTTTTTCACAGTTTAGTGTTCCTAGATCACGAAAAACATAGTATCTCAAGTCTATCGATCTGTGGCCACAATAAATCTTCACCAAAATTAGATATCAATTTTAAACTTGGTATATATATATATATATATATATATATATATATATATATGTATATATATATATATATATATATATATATATATATATATATATATATATATATATATATATATATATATATATGCTACCGACACACAATAACATTTATAGAGTAAATAATGCTTTAAATAATTGGAACCTATATAACAGAGCTGCCGTTCCCAATTCAGATATGCCTCAACTTAAAGGCGGATTATCGCTGCCTCTTGATGAATGGGACAGAACTCCATCCTCTTCTTAGAGGCCTCTATAGGAGTAAAACCAGAAGGTAGTAATAATTTGTAATCACAAATTTTCACTTTTTTTGGCTTGTACTGGGTAGACACATGATGACAGTGTCTTTTGTTGGTGTTGTCTTTGGGAATGTTTAGTCTAACAGAAGTTAGTTGTAATCGATTATTTATGGAAATTTTTCTGGCGAGAATTTGGCTAGTGCACATTTAATTGTAGGCGAAGGTTCACTCTAACAAACTGTTCCAGGTAAATATATGCCCCTATTTAATACGCAATTTTTTTTTCGTTCGGACTGCACGGTAACACAAAGTTGACTGTTGGATGTTACAGTATGTAAGTTAATTAATATAGAACGGGTTGGAAAGGTGCAAATGAGAACATGTAGACAGAATGTACCAGGATTACTGCTCCGCTTTAGCGACCAAGGTGGATTTGATATAGCTTCAATTACAAGAAAAAAAATGTCATTGTAACTTTTACACCGAACAGCAAATTATTATCTGTCAATAGTGTTTTTGTTTTCATTCTGTAGGTAATTTAAAATTTTAAAACAGCTTAAGGTTTTTTTTATTGTTTAATTCCAATTGACGCTTATAAATTTATATGTAAAATAGTTAAATAAGTACAATTTTCTACTATCACACGATTCACGGAGAAGTTGATCAAATTAACAAAAACAATAGGATGGTATTCTTGCCATATCATAATAATTGTTACAGAATCTATTGGGCTGAGATATCTGAAAAAAAATGAGGTGAGTTCTAAATAGCACAGGTATTAATTATCAATTCATTTTTATGGGGTACATTTAGGAACTAATTGCAACAACCCAGTGTAGGGAAACATAAAATGAATACTACAGGTGATTCAGGTCCTACTTAAGAAATTCAAGCATCAGCGTTATACTGGTTTTTAATCACTCTTGTAATTCTCAGGACTTTCGAAAAAAATTTCATAATTAATTGGAAGTATTTAAATAATATAAATTATTGGAGGCCGGAAAAATGAAAGTCTTAGGACTTGGTACTTGAAGCTTTGTTCGCCTAGTTCTGTATATAAGACTTGTCAAAATTATTTCTTTAATAACTTTTATTCTAAAAAATAACATGTTCGAATTCGAAATTAAAAGACTATTGATATGTTAATCGAGGGCAGCAACCTGTTGACAAAACATAGATGATTGCAGTGGCTAAGGAATATAACAGAATAGTTCTAGGATTTTGTCCTAGGGAAATATCAAGGGGAAACTAAGAGTTAGAGTTTCATATCGATAATTGGAAATTTCTAAGGAAAAACATCATCAACTATTCCCATAGTGCAGTCAAGGATGGCCGATATTGTTATCAGACAGCGTATCATAAAACATATTTTAATGAAGCTAGATACTGAGAAAGCTTCAGCCGCTGACAAAATACCTACCAT
This sequence comes from Pachyrhynchus sulphureomaculatus, assembly GCA_019049505.1. Lineage (NCBI taxonomy): Eukaryota > Metazoa > Arthropoda > Insecta > Coleoptera > Curculionidae > Pachyrhynchus > Pachyrhynchus sulphureomaculatus. The sequence goes on from CM032456.1 coordinate 129,724,885, forward strand.
AGTATTCAGTAAATGTGCAATCGAACTAAAACCAGTTTTCTGTAGACTTTTCAACCTATTCTACAGAAAAGGAGTATTTCCTTCCTTCTGGAAATGCGCTACAGTTCCGCCACCAGTTTCACTGATTTCAGTAATATCAAAAAGGCTATCAATCAGCATCTTCTAAGACATCTGAATATTATTAGCGATCATCAGTATGGCTTTCGTAAGTAAAGATCAACAGGAAATATTTTAACTTATTTAATACATGTTTGAAACAACGCAAGGCTCGATACTCTCTCCTATTCTCTATCTCATTTACATTAACGATTTGCTGGAGAGCACCAGAAATCTAATCTGCAGCTTTGCAGATCACAATACGCGCATTTGTTCATTTACATTGAATGCTTTAACATCGGCTCCTCATGTAAATATTCACAGACAGCAGGAAGTCATTCAACCTAATAAAGACCTGGAAGAAATTTTATTTTGGAGCTACAGTAACAAGTAGATTTTAACACTATAAGAACCCCGTCGGAGGTTTTTTCTAAAAAACTGCCGTTGCTGAACCCGAAATAATTATGTTAATTTTCTGAGCAATAATTTTAAAGCAAATATGTCTTGGCATAAATATGTTGTGAGCATAGCAAAGAGGCCTTTTCGAAACCTGGAAATACTATTTTGTACCATATAGCTTTAAACTCGATAAGAACTGCTGATTCTGTACAAAGCTCAAATTCGATCAACGACGGAATACTGCTTACATGTTTGCTCTCAAACATATATTTGTTGAATTCTGTTCAGAAGAGTGCTGTTCGTCTGATTGGATACCCTAACCAGAACTACCCAGCAACCTTGATTCCTTGGAACATCAAAGAAGGTTAGCGACTTGAATCTATTCCACAAGTACATTCATGGAAAGTGTTCGATGGATGTGGCCCGCTTCATTCATCCCAAAGCGGTGCATGCTAGGAATACATGTCTCACTAATACTTCACATCTATATAAAGTTCTGCTTGTCACTCCTTGTATAACCCCCTCAAGCAGTCTTTTATATGAGGATCCTAATCCTTTGAAAGAATTTACCCAGGATTGTGTTTCCCACCGAGTACAATTTACAGCGATTCAAGAACGGCGTGAATAATTTACAGGGATTCAAGACTAACATGAATAGCTTTTTCTACACTCGAGTTGTTACTGTAGCGCTTTAGGGAATTTCCTGCAGCACGTGTGCTATACCCATAAAAACAGAGCGCAAAATAAACAACTAAATTTATATGACATTAGAGCATGCATTCTAAGCATTAAATTTTTTATAAACTAATAGAGAAAGCTTATTTTTCACTTTTCTTACTAAAGAAAAGTGTTGGATTCGTGAAAAAAAAATCACACTTTGAGATTTTTGCTTTTTTTACGTTTTAGTGTTCTTAGATCATGAAAAATATTGTAACCCATTTCCAGTGGTATGTCTGTCGGTTTGTCGGTCTCTTAGCAAGATAACTCTCTGACGAAATGAGATAACAATTTCAAATTTATCACATAGGTATTATCTAAAGAGGGAATGAAGCCTATAGTTTTTGAAAGATGAAATTTTATGCCAAAGGAGTGAAAGGGATAAGGGTCCATAAATTTTATTCCCAAATATTTACTGTCAAATGTATACGGAACGAAAGAGGTGGAGAAGTAGATTATAGAGGTTAATTTGTATATATCGTGTTGTATGCCTTTCTCAAGGTTTTTGAAGTCCAGAAATCCAAAAATTAGGTTGCTTTTTCACTGCTTTTAAACAGGATTCTAAAATATTCACAACTTTTTGGAACAAATTGGAAGCATTATTTTGCATTATTTATGTTATAGCAAAATACGTAAAAGATTAAAGGGGTAGGATGGGGGAATAAGTAGTGGAAAACAGAGTTAGAAGGGCGATTGTGTATTTATTGTGTTGTAGGTTTCTTTTAGGGCCCTTTCAGTCAAATATTTCATAAAATTTTAACTAATTAAATATAGTAAAAGACATATAAGGTAAAAGGTACGCGGTAGGTGGTTAGAAGGGTGATTACGCATCTGTTTCAGTTTGCTTTTTCATTATTTTCTATTTTAATAGAAATAGTATGTAGAAGGGATTAAGATCTGCTTACAGAGTAACCTGAAAAAAATGTTAAGTTGAATATAGAACAAGTTTTAAAAATACAAACAATTAACTTCTTTCGCTGAAAGGAAGTGTTTTAATTGTAAAAAATTAACTTCCCTGATTTTTTCTTTTCTTTACGTTTTAGATTTCTTAGATCACGAAAAATATATTTTCCCATTTACCTCGGTGGGTCTCTCTGACTGTCGCCCTGTTAGTCTGTTTATAACACATAGGCTAAAAAGTTTTTGGTCTGACACATAGATATTACCCTTTTCAAAAATCCATGTGCTAGTACTAGCCTTCAAATAATACGTGTCAAAATTTCATGGCATTTCGACGATAAGTTTACAAGTTACAGTGAGTTTACTGACGCTATTTTTGTTATTTTTAAAACAATGGAAAAAATCGAGTTTCGTGTGTTGATTAAACACTGTTTTTTGATGGGAAAAAATACTGTTCAAGCAAAGCAATTGCTTGATAAGTGTTACTGGGATTCTGCCCCTGGAAAATCACTCATCATTTACTGGTATGCTGAATTTTAACGTGATCGTACGGGTACAAATGATGCTAAACGCTCTGGACGCCTCAATGAGGTAGTTACACCGGAAAACATAAAAAAAATCCAAACAATTTTTTTGGATGAGATTGCGTGAGATAATTGACACCCTAAAGATATCAAAAGAACGCGCATGGACCTTTCGGCATAAAAAAAGCTCTGTTCTAAGTGGGTACCGCATATCTTCATAGTGAACCAAAAACAACAACGTGTTAATGATTCTGAACGCTGTGTGGACCCGTTTAAGCGCAATAAAAAGGAACTTTCCATGCGATATATGACAATGGATGAAACCGGAATCAAATCGGCAGTCAGCTGAGTGGACAGCAGATGGTGTAAGCCGCCCAAAGCGACCAAAGACACAGCATACACACAATCGACTGGGAAGGTTTTGGCCTCTGTATTTTTGGATGTAGATGGAATAAATTTCATCGACTATGCTGAGAAGGGAAAAACCATCAATAGCGAATATTATATAATGTTATTAGTGCGCTTGAAGGCAGAAGTCGCAAAGAAACGATCCCAAATGGACAGCAAAAAAGTGTTCTTTCATCAAGACAATGCACCGTATCACAAGTCAATGGTTACTATGGCAAAATTGCATGGATTGAAGTTCGAAGGCTTCTTCATCCACCATGGTCTCCAGATTTGGTTCCCAGTGACTATTATCTAATCACAGACTTCAAAAACGTGCTCGCGGGAAAGAGATTTGGCTCCAATGAAGAAGTTATCTCCGAAACTGAGACCTATTTAAAAGGCAACGACAAATCCTTCTACAAGAAAGGTATATAAATGTAAGAAAAGCGTTGAACTGACTGTATCGCTCTTAAAGGAGACTATATTGATTAATAAAGTCGAATTTTGCAAAAAATGTGTTTTAAGTAGCTAGACCAAAAACTTTTCAGCCTATGTTGGCACCATAAGTCTCAAATAACATGATATTAATATATGGCGAAAAATTATTGTAAAGTAAATAAAAAAATTATAAATCCAGAAAACCGGTTTTACTGCTCTCATTTAACTCAAATTCATTTTTGTTTCACTCCTGGAATTTAGCCTGTAAAAAAAGAAGCGTTTTTGATATGCGTCCAGTATTGTTAAAATCTACAGTTGAAAAAAAAAATAATAACCTATTTGTACTTTGGGTATATTTTAATTTTTTAAAGCTGGATATATAATAAATAAAACCTAATAAAGTTTGAGCTAATCCAGATAAAAGTAAATATTATTTTTATTTGTAATTAACTTTTCAAGTTTTTCTGAATTTGTATTTCAATAGGTTATGAAAGTTAAGAATCCAAGGTGATGTTACTACATGACTGCAAGTGACCGTCCAATTTTCTTTGCGGTATTGCATGAGATTATAGAAGGGTAACTTTTTGCATAGGGCGATCTAATGTTTTCTGTATGTCCTTATCATAGTTATTGAAATTTTAAATGGATGAATGACATGGTTTTTATCCCACTGATACTTAGACTATATATAAAATACCCTTGGTCGAGGTCACATTGTAGGTTGTATTTGATCTCGAAAATGTATATATAGGTTGTGCCACAAAAATGGATAATTTTCACTAAATATTCAATAAATTCCTTCACCTAGAGAATATGTTAAGTTATTCGAGTGATATAAAATAATATATGTACTAAAACTGTTGCTTATATTTTTGGAGTATAATAATAATATATTATTAGTTTTATTTTTATTTATTTATATATTATATTTAAAATATTTCTTTCAAAAGTAAATAGATTATGTTATAATGGCAGAAAGATTCTTTGGCTTATACGACTTATGTAGTATATGCTCTATTATTATTCCTAAAAGTTATATACAAAGTAAGCAAATAAGTTGTTCTTTATACCTCACAATTACTCACAATTATGAAATGCATTATTTTCTTTTGCAACAGTTTAGCTATAGAGGCAAAACATAAGTGACGATTATTTTTGGGTGTAAAAACGGCATACTTTCTCTAAGAGAGCTCTATAATTATCACATAATACGAATTAATACGTCGATTTAAAGAAAACGAGGAAAATTAACAATCGAAGTGCCAGAGTAATATTGTTTATGTTCTAAAATATCGTTAGTCAAGTTAATTCTTGACATGATTAGATTGAGATAATTAATAAACCCAGCTAATTTATCACTTAAAAATACAAAAATATTTTATACCCAACCGGAGAAGATCATGAAATCGCTTCCCTTCAAAGTAACCATCCATTTAAGATTTCAATAGGTGCGGTAAGGACAAGTAGAAAACGGCAGAATAAATTGTAACCATGTCTTATGCAAGAAGTTACCTTACTCCGCTTCCATAAAATATTCTTAGGACAACTAAATGGTTGCCTGTTGTCTTTTATTAAAACGTGCCTTGGATACGTTTCGAAGTTATCTCTTATAATTTTTAATTTTACAGCTGGTTATATATAGTTACATATAATATATCAAAATACAAATTTAAAAAGTATTCAACTGTTACTATTAAATATAACGTTACTTTCTTTGTCCTCCAATAGCTGGCCTGCACTTCATTTAATTGGACCTTGAATATTAAGAAAGCAGGTGAACCAAATTTTGGAAGTTTAATAACATTATACATTTAACTGATTCTTTAGCAGCCGATCCTATTAACTGATTTCCAGGACAAAGGTACCCCTTTTCTTATTTATGAAACTAAAAAATAGATAGATACAGATAAGTATGCAAGGGTGTTTGTTAAATTATGTACTTAGCCATAAAGAAAAACTGAGAAAAGCTTAAATTTTCTATGTAGCTAGTGCATATCTACAATAACACATTTAATTCATAATTTCTTGAGCTATGAAGCTAAATTGTCTTTAATTTCATCATCTGACGGAAATTTCCGGACTTGTTTCCGATGTTTAAGAGAAGAGCAGAGTCATAGAGCTATATCGTGAATGTTAAGCAATATCAAAGTTTTGGTTCTCTATAATTCCCGACGTTTTTCTATACTGGACTGCATCAACTTTTAGATTGTCTTTTCATAAATTATTTTAGACCTTTTTCCCATATATTCGGTAAACCAAATTCCGTCGCAATCTCAAAAACGATCGTGATCAAATTTCTACAAGACGGCTGAGTTTTTGCCTTCTCTGGAGGTGAAGAGCCCTTAAGAAACCATGGCATCGACTGCTGCTCCGTGCGAAGATGTAAATAGAATGATCAAGTCCTATTGTTCCTGGCAATTGGCGAAAAATAACTCTCATCGTTTTCTAAGCGGTAAAATGTTCTGTAGAAAAGTGTTATCTCGAATCGGTCGTGCACAAACTTTTTTGAATTCCTAAATCTTCTCGGACAATCTCTAGTTTTGGATACTCTAGGTTCTTTATGAAACACTGGGATCTTCATTCGTCTATCTGACAGAAGTAAATCCACAACACGCCTGATGTTTCCACGACTTATCTAAATCTTATGATTTTAGATCATCCTGTATTGAACTATTTCCATCATTAAAACTGTTATGACCAAAATTTACTTGAAAGAAAAAAGCCGACATTGCCATACATCTAGGATATTCTTACATTAATAACTTTGCTCCATTTCCCTCTTTAGTCAGAATCTTAGAATCTTTATCAATTCGAGATGCTTCAAATTATTTTCATTCATTTTAGAAAAAAAAAATATAGAGTACAAAGCGGTAATCATATTTAGGTCTTTCCTGCTTAACAAAAACCTGGTGTATTCAGTGTTATGTCTCGTTAAGAGAATATTTAATAATCTTATTTCTTGATGCCTCCAGTTCCAGTACTTAATGAATCTCCTATTCAACCGATCTGGAATTGCATGAGATTTCCAAAAAGATTCAGGTCTTGTAGGGTTCATTAACCTTCTGTTTAGCCAACGTGTCAGCTATCTCATACCAATCGTCTCTATCGGGCCGGGTACCAGGCCAGAAGTAAACTATTTTTACACGCTAAGTTGGCTCATAAGTCGTTACGCTTGCTTACTAGTTGTGAGCTTAGTCTTCTTTAACGATATCTTAACGGGTCCACTTCTACTCTCCCGGAAAATATACATATACCTTCGTATAAGTGGAAAAAACCCTTAACTTGCGTAATAAGAGTTTTTTTTTAAATTTATTTATCCCCGATTTACATTTGAATCGAGATAAGGTGTTCGGTTATTAACGCAACTCGATAGGATTAGTTGCAACAAGTAGTTGCTAAGACCTTTCATCCTCATATACCCACAAAACAATGAAAATAATTTTGTTGAGTTTGTATGTATACGTAGGTCAAAAGCGGCACATTGCAACAGTGCGCACTATCAAAATATTTACAAAGTATGTTGCGTTATTGCCCCACATATAAAATAAAATTTTTGCAAAAGTGTATTTAAAAAATAAACTAATGCCAATTAAGGAACCAGAGTGGAGTTTCTTTATTGAAGAGTAATTAAAAGTAATGAGCAATAGAGTTTTTACACCCTTTGTACAAACAAGTAGTATACAAAATATTGTCTAACAATTAATTCAGAATTATTTCTTTTTTTAGAAATTCTATCTCTAAATACGTCTACCTTAAGCAATATTATTTGCTTGCTCATCAAAATTACTTTACGGACGGCCGGAAAATGTAAAGTAATCCATGATTACGAATGGCCGCGCTAAAAATACCTATTTTTAGTGTTCCGTACGGAACACTTATAAGATCACTTCGGTGTCTGTCCATCTGTCTGTCCGTCTGTCTGTCCGTCTGTCCGTCTGTCACGCCCGATTTTCTCCGAAACTATTTGTCATAGAAAGTTGAAATTTGGTAGTAATATAGGAATTGATGGCCTCATCAGAGCCATGTAGTTTTGAAAGTTAAATTTTGACTTAAGGGGTTAGTTTTGGGGGGTGAAATCGGAAGTGAAAAAAAAAAATTTTTACTAGGTAATCGAGTGTGGTGTCAAATGAAAGCTTGTGAAAACACGAGTAAAATATATATATATATATATATATATATATATATATATATATATATATATATATATATATATATGTATATATATATATATAATGTAATTCTTGCGCGCACTTTTCTTTGTATTATTTTTAAAAAATCGCGAAAAATCGATGTCCACCCGCCTTATCTCGGAAAGTACTTATCAAAATATTTTGAAAAAATTCTGGAATATTCTCCACGGGGTGTAGATTGAACGAAAATTATCACGAGCTCATTACCTGTAATAATTTATCTGGTATATAAAAAAAAACAGAAATTTCAAGGTCATCAATTTTCAGTAAAGATTGGAAATAAACTTTGTTGAAAACTTATTTGGGGTGTGTTTTGTGAAGTCACTGATCATTTTATATCACCGTAACATAAATTTTGACTTAAGGGATTCGTTTTGAGGGGTGAAATCGGAAGTGAAAAAAAAATGTTTTTACCAGGTCATCGAGTGTGGTGTCAAATGGAAGCTTGTGAAAACACGAGTAAACAATATATATATAATGTAATTCTTGCGCACACTTTTCTTCGTATTACTTTTAAAAAATCGTGAAAAATCGCTGTCCCCTACCTTATCTCGAAAAGTACTGATCAAAAAATTTTGAAAAAACCCTGGAATATTCTCCACGGGGTATAAATTGAAAGAAAATTATCATTACCTTGAATAATTTATCTGGTATAGAAAAAAACCAAAATTTCAAGGTCACCAGTTTTCAGTAAAGATTGGAAACAAACTTTGTTGAAACCTCATTTTGGGTGTGTTTTGTGAAGTCACTGATCATTTTATACCACCCTAACAAAATTTTTTATTTTAAAAACAATCAACGTACGGAACACTAATTGTGCAAGTTCAACTTGCACTTGACCGGTTATTTTAGTTAAAATCAGAGATAAAAATTTATTATTATAATACGGTTTCCGGAAAAGTTGGTAAACTGATTTACCCAGCACGTCCCTTGCAAACACGAGTACTGAATTTGACTTCCTTACACTAATAAGTAACTAAATCCAAAGACTACAAGTGCGATATTTTAAATGAGAGGATGGGCTGAAGAAGCGTTCCAGATGTATTTACAACTAAAACCGGGCATTTTCTCATACATACTATTTCTGCTAAAACTGAAAAAAAAAGAATAACATAATTTTCCGCTATCTTGACCTTACGAACCTTGAAAAGAACGTATATCACTATAAGCACACGGAATCCTTCTAATCCTCCTTTCCTCTATCAATATCCTTTTCGGGGTTTGACCATAAGTAATTAACAATATTGAAAAAATAACACGATTTTCAGGTGTCTCGACTTCTAGAACTCTGAAAAGAACTTATAATATAATACATTCGAGGTTAGCACCTTTTTTCATTCTTTTGATCCCATATGTTTATGTATTTACTAAATTTGCATAATTAATATATATTAATAAATACATTGCTATTCTTGCGACAGGAAAGTAAAAAGGTAATTAAAATTTCAGAAAGAAGAATGTTCAAAAACTTAACGGTTAATCAGAACTGAATGGTTAAATGAATATAAGTATTTCGGTATCAAAATGACTATTAAATATGGATATAAAAGTGAAATCGTAAAAACCTCCTAATACAAATGAAATCCTTATCTCTGCTTAAACTTAGGAAGACATCCAACGATAGCACGTTATTTCCGTTGTGCCTTCTTGCCGCAGAGCGTGATCTCAAATAAGCCCCTTATTTCTTTCGTTATTGGAGAAAATAAAAAGCGAATGCTAATAACTTTTCAGTACACACCATATACATAACGTAATCCAAATTTTCATTTCCTTATTTTTGGATTTAAAAAATCATTTTTATAATATAAAAAAGCTAAAAATGAAAAAAATCTATATCTGGGCATAAACCACACATTTAAAATTAAAGAAAATGAAAATTGGATGGTAAAGAACATAAAAATTTAAATACTGACTGAACAAAATACAACAGAGTGTTGTATTTTACTAATAAATGCACCTTAAAGCAGATAAGTGCACTGAAATTTTACAGACTTCGATGTAAAAATGTAGAAAACTCCAAAATATTTTGTCTTCTACATTACCCAGTTACTACTATCTTAGGCGAAATACCATATTTTACTGAATACCACAATCTATTAAAACACCACTTTAGATAATAACTTGAATAAAAGAAAATCAGGAAAACTATATATATATATATATATATATATATATATATATATATATATATATATATATATATATATATATTATATATATATATATATATATATATATATATATATATATATATATATATATATATATATATATATATATATATATATATATATATATATATATATATATATATATATATATATATATATATATATATATATACGAGGCTGGTTTGAAAAGTCCGTGCAAAGTCCGAGAGATGGCACCACCGGCGCGTATCGAGGTCATGTTTAGTTAGTAGCATCTCTTGAATGAACGCACACCAAGTTTCAGCCATATTGGTGTATTTCTTTGTGTTTGGCATTCGTGTGAATCAAGGAAGTCGAGTGATTTTCAAGAAATGGACGAAAAAGAATTTCGTGTGGTGATTAAACATTACTTTATGAAAGGCAAAATGCCTCAGAAGACTAAAGAGAAGCTTGATAAACATTATAGTGACTCTGCACCTTCGATTAGAACAGTTTATAAGTGGTTTCAAAATTTTCGGACTGGCTATATGGGCACAAGTGACGCTGAACGTTCTGGACGGCCTGTGGAGGTTACGACTCCAGAAATCATTGATCAAATCCATGATATGGTGATGGATGACAGAAGAGTTAAGGTGCGTGAGATTGCTAGTGCTGTGGGCATCTCGACTGAACGGGTATATAATATTTTGCATAAACATTTGGACATGAGAAAGCTATCCGCAAGATGGGTGCCGCAATTGCTCACGCTTGAACAAAAACGGAATCGTGTGAAGTGTTGCAAGGATGGTTTGCAGCTGTTCCAGAAAAATGCGGAGGACTTTAAGCGTCCTTTCGTCACTGTGGATGAAACATGGATACATTACTATACTCCTGAGACCAAACAACAATCTAAACAATGGGTTACCAAGGGAGAATCTGCACCAAAAAAGGCGAAGACCGTTCCTTCGGCCGGAAAGGTTATGGCGACTGTCTTTTTGGATTCGCAAGGGATAATCCTCATCGACTATCTGGAAAAGGGTAAAAACTATTACAGGTAAATATTATTCATCGTTATTGGACCGTTTGAAAAACGCCCGCGATTGGCCCACAAGAAAGTCCTTTTCCATCACGACAACGCACCAGCACACACCTCAGCAGTTGTGGTCGCAAAATTAATGGAAATAGGATTCCAACTCGTTTCACATCCCCCCTATTCTCCAGACTTGGCTCCCTCGGACTACTATTTGTTCCCCAATTTGAAGAAATGGCTGGCGGGACAAAGATTTTATTCAAACGAGGAGGTGATTGCAGACACTAATGGATATTTTGCAGACTTGGACAAATCCTATTATTCGGAAGGCATCAACAAACTAGAACATCGTTGGACGAAGTGTATAAGCCTAAAAGGAGACTATGTCGGAAAATAAAAAAGGTTTACCCCAAACACATAAGTAGTTTTTATTTTTGCACGGACTTTTCAAACCAGCCTCGTATATATATATATATATATATATATATATATATATATATATATATATATATATATATATATATATATATATATATATATATATATATATATATATATATATATATATCTATAATATATATATAGAATGCAAAGTCTCTCTGTCTGTCTGTCTGTCTGTCCGTTAGTGCGCTTATCACGGGAGAACCACTTATCCGATTTACGTACTTTTTTTTAAGAACATACATATGTTCTCTGGCCAGGTTATAGGCTAAATAGTGAGTGAAGTCGGAAAAAAATTTGCCGCTAGCGCGTTCCCTTGCAATACGTAGCCTAAACCATTAATTATGGAACTATATTATGTAGCAGAGAATATCTATAATCTATTATCTACCATATATATAAAAAAATGCAATGTCTCTCTGTCTGTCTGTCTGTCCATTAGTGCATTCATCATACGAGAACCACTTATCCAATTTACGGGTCTTTTTTAAATTCATACATATATTCTTTGGCCAGGTTATATAATAATAATTATAATCTATATCTATAATATATATAAAATGCAACGTTTCTCTGTCTGACTGTCTGTCCGTTAGTGCGCTTATCCCTCGAGAACCACTTATACGATTTACGTGATTTTTTATATTCATACATATGTTCTTTGACCAGGTTATAGATATATATTTTATTACATCTATAATATATATAAAATGCAACGTATCTCTGTCTGTCTGTCTCTCCGTTAGTGCGCTTATCACTGGAGAACCACTCATCCGATTTTCGTACTTTTTTTTTAAAACATACATATGTTCTCCGGCCAGGTTATAGGCTATATTTTATTACGACAGGTAGCATAAGGAATGAGCAGTGACGATAATAGTGAATGAAGTCGGAAAAAAGTTTGCCGCTATCGCGCTCTCTTGCAATACACAAACTAAACCATGAAATATGGAACAATATTATGTAGCGGAGAATATCTATAATCTATAATATATATAAAATGCAATGTCTCTCTGTCTGTCCATTAGTGCATTTATCACGCGAGAACAACTTATCTGATTTACATGTCTTTTTTTAAATTCATACATATATTCTTTGGCCAGGTTATATAATAATAATAATAATCTATATCTATAATATATATAAAATGCAACGTCACTCTGTCCGTCTGTCTGTCTATCTGTCTGTTCGTCCGTTAGTGCGCTTATCACTGGAGAACCACTTATCCGATTTACGTGCTTTTTTTTTTTTAAACATACATATGTTCTCTGGCCAGGTTATAGACTATATTTTATTACGTTAGTTAACATGAGGAATAAGCAGTGACGATAATAGTGAATCAAATCGGAAAAAGTTTGCCGCTAGCGCATTCTCTTGCAATACACTGTCTAAACCACTAAATATGGAACAATATCATGTAGCAAAGAATATCTATAATATATATAAAATGCAACGTCTCTCTGTCTGTCTGTCTGTCCGTTAGTGCGCTTATCACTCGAGAACCATTTATCCGATTTACGTGTTTTTATAAATTTATAGATATGTTCTATATAATTCGATATAAGCCTATATAATGGGAGATAAGGTGAGATAATGGGAGATAAGCAGAGATAAGTCTAGATAATGGGAGTTATGGTGAGATAATGGGAGATTAGGAGAAATAATGGGAGACAAGGAGAAATATTGCGAGATAAGTCGAGATAAGCCTAGATAATGGGAAATAAGTTGAGATAATGGGAGGTGAGGAGAAATAATGGGAGATAAGGAGAAATAATGGGAGATGAGCAGAGATAAGCCTAGTTAATGGAAATTATGTAGAGATAATGGGAGATAAGGAGAAATATTGGGAGATAAGGGGAAATAATGGGAGATATTTTATTACGTTGAGTAATAAGGAATAAGCAGTGACGATAGTAGTGAATCAAGTCCACGCGAGCGGAGCCACGGGCCCGGCTAGTATATATATATATATATATATATATATATATATATATATATATATATATATATATATGTATATATGTATATGTATATATACATATATATATATATATATATATATATATATATATATATATATATATATATATATATATATATATATAGATATATATATATATATAGATATATATATATATATATATATATATATATATATATATATATATATATATATATATATATATATATATTCCTACTCACTGATAGAAAATTATTTGTCAAATTTTAAATATTTACAGTTATCGGGTTATAGGACTATCTAGCATAACACAGCTTTATGTAACTAGAGAGATGGATGGAGACACATATCTTTTATTGTGTCCGGGTGTACATTCGTTGATCAGTGTTGTTGAGGCCAGAATCTTATTTGACATTATTAATGCCTACAGGTCGCTGTTAACTGGAAGGTATGGTAGTTTGAATTAGCATATAAGTGTATGTTGGTACATGCTGGCTTTCTGTATACTGAGTGTTTCAGATGACCTCCTGCAGTCTTCTGTACAATCACGTCTAGGAAAGGCAGTTGGTTGATTTTTTGTAGCTCCAAATGGAATTGGATTTTCTGGTGTGAGGAGTATTATGTGATTTAAAAATTCGTAAAGTTCTTCTGTTTCATACGACCAGACAACAAATATGTCGTCAATGTAGCGGACCTAGAGTTTTGGCTTTTTCGTAGGCTTATTTGAAGCCATTCTTTCAAAGTAGATCATGAAGAGATCGATCGTGGCTGGTAATCCAAGATGAACCTATGGCGGCACCTTCTACTTGCCTATATGTTTTGTTATGAAATAAGAAGTGTATATTCTTGAGGTAGTGTCTGGCAAGATCTAAGCCGGGAGATCTATGTTACGTATAATTTGTTGGAGAGCTTCATCTATTATAATGCTAGGATACAGGGACTTGATATCTATTATGTCGTTTTCTTCGAGAATCAAGATGTGAAGAATCTAAGTAAGTGTTCTGAGTTTTTGACGCGTGATTTCGCTTGTTTTACTATAAACTGTAATATGGTAGCTAGGTGTTATGCGTTTTGTATGTGCTTACAATGGGTCATAGAAGGATGTCAGATTTGTAAATTTTCAGATGGACGTTTAATTCGGGGCACCTAAGAGGTTTTTCTCGAAGTGCAAGTTTCGGATTGGTGCCAAGACTTATGAGTAATTCGTTGATTTTTGTCTAGTCGTATTTTCTAAGTATATTGTATCATCTGGAGATATGGGCTTGTAAAACACATCATTTTAGTTTTGTAGTCTGTTGCGTCCATCATAAATGTTGCGCTGTCTTTAACTGGTGGAAGTATAATAACGTCTGTATTTTTGTTTGGACTCGTCAAAGCTTGGAGCTGTTTATCTGATAAATTTGCCTTAGGTGGCCTTGAGTTTCTTAAGATGTTTGTTACGTCTTGGCTTATTCTCTATGCAGTTTCTTCATTCAAGGAAGATAGGGTTGGTTCGATCTTGGCAATTTTTTCTTCTAAGGGAATACTTTGTGGTGTTATTGTGTAGTTGAAACCTTTGCTGAAAACGTTCTGTTCTTCGGCAGTTTGTGTATAGGTTGCAGAATATTTATTTGGTGCTGCCTAATTGTTAGTGGAGTTGTAAAACCAGGCAGCTAACTGGTCTTCATAATAAAATACTTTCAGGCACGTGTTTTACTATAGACAGAGTATATATTCTAAAACAAGTTTTCAATGTACATTTTTTGGATGTAATTTAACAAATTGAGCACATCTATGTAAATATTGCTGCTAAACATATCATATTGTTGTTGTGGAACGTTTTGTAAAAGTAAATAGATCTGGAAAATTTTCATTTGTATACACCTAGTCTTGTAAATTCAAACTGGAACCTAATTCTACATAAAAAAAAAACTCAGAGATTTATATATGGAACGTTTAACCTAACAAGTTACTTATTTATTTATTAATTCTATATTTTTAGGTTCTAGGTAACAATGTTTCTGTTGCAACATTAGCTAATTCTAGTACTGTATACTCAGACAGTGAAGGCGTAATAGTAGGATGGGGAATTATAGATATGGAAGATATAGTAAAACCATATCACCCATCGGAACAATTAAGGGTATGATATACATTTAGTTTTTGCTTGTAAATTTTGCTATTTTCAACTGTGTAAATATAAGAAGGTATTGGCTGGTGATAAAATTCTAGGCTTGCTTATAAATTTATTTACCCCTGAGCCAGCAAAAATTACATGGAAAAACCTATTAATAATAGTTTTTATTAGATATATTTTTATTTGGGGTAATTATTGTTGTGCCCCCGCTCTGTTGTCTCGATTCCTCCTACTGTACCGAGGACCCGTGTGCTAATCCTGGCAGGTCGGTGTACTTATTTATTAGTTTATTTCATTATATCTTGCTTGGCAACATATATAGGTAGTAGTTTTTGCAAGAATGCAATAACGCTTTTAGCAGCTCTACCATGTTGTCTGAAAAAAGTATCGTGAAATACAAATGTATGTTGCCACACTTAGATAAGGACGGATTTAAGCAATATTTTTGCGCTATTTTAGTCATTTTTTGAAAAATTTCAATCTGTTACAAAATAAAATGCGTACCTCGAATTTAATGTGAAAAAAGAATGAGAATTATATTCAAGTAAATTTGATGAACGTTATAACTGCGCTTTGTCCATGTTGCAAATGTAGCCCAAAAGGGGTAAGGTCTTACTAAAACGTTAAAAATACTAATTGTGTGGTATTTTAGACAAATAAATAAATCTTAAAAAGATAAACTTATATAAAGAGTGAAATGATCTAGTGTTATATTTCAGACTCAAATTTGAAACTTCAGAACTATACCTAAAATCAAACAATAGAGTTATCTGTACAACTAGCTACATGACGCTTCATTTGCTTACATTTTTAACCAGAAAGTCGTTCATTATTTATATGTCAACTATAGACATATTACCAGAAAGATATTTTTCATATGTCAGCTACTATATACACAATATAAAGTAAATATGAATTGTAAATAAAACATAACCATAGTAAATTAATTGTTTTAAATGGTGGTTCTTAAATTATTTTATTAACATTTCGAATTATTGGTAGCTAATAGTTTTGTCCCTCCATTACTACAGAAAACCAAACACGTGGAACAACATTTTGCCACAAAATAAGCCAGCTGCCAGCCGGCTTCTTTTTGCTACAACGTTTTATCCAAGCTGTGTGTCTTTCGATAGATTTTCTGTTGTGGTTTAACGTAAAACAACTTAAAATAGGCAAAAAGCCCATATTTAAGCAGTCTACCCACTGCTCTCTTATTCGTCCATCCATCCCGAGACGCGTTTCGCCGTATCACGGCTCATCAGTCGGGCTAGGATCGACGAAGAAGAGAACAGAATTTTAAGTACTTTATTCCGGCACTTACGGAACACAACGGTAAGATACAACGAATTGTACCAAATACGCACACCTAGTACTCAATCGGAGGCTGACACAGCAGCCACAAGCCGACAGAGTGGTTGGCACAGCCAACACTAAAGGCAGGCAGCGAGATTTGCGAGGAATCAACCTCAGACCTTATGTGGTTTAACGTAAAACAACTTAAAATAGGCAAAAAGCCCATATTTAAGCAGTCTACCCACTGCTCTCTTATTCGTCCATCCATCCCGAGACGCGTTTCGCCGTATCACGGCTCATCAGTCGGGCTAGGATCGACGAAGAAGAGAACAGAATTTTAAGTACTTTATTCCGGCACTTACGGAACACAACGGTAAGATACAACGAATTGTACCAAATACGCACACCTAGTACTCAATCGGAGGCTGACACAGCAGCCACAAGCCGACAGAGTGGTTGGCACAGCCAACACTAAAGGCAGGCAGCGAGATTTGCGAGGAATCAACCTCAGACCTTATGTGGTTTAACGTAAAACAACTTAAAATAGGCAAAAAGCCCATATTTAAGCAGTCTACCCACTGCTCTCTTATTCGTCCATCCATCCCGAGACGCGTTTCGCCGTATCACGGCTCATCAGTCGGGCTAGGATCGACGAAGAAGAGAACAGAATTTTAAGTACTTTATTCCGGCACTTACGGAACACAACGGTAAGATACAACGAATTGTACCAAATACGCACACCTAGTACTCAATCGGAGGCTGACACAGCAGCCACAAGCCGACAGAGTGGTTGGCACAGCCAACACTAAAGGCAGGCAGCGAGATTTGCGAGGAATCAACCTCAGACCTTATGTGGTTTAACGTAAAACAACTTAAAATAGGCAAAAAGCCCATATTTAAGCAGTCTACCCACTGCTCTCTTATTCGTCCATCCATCCCGAGACGCGTTTCGCCGTATCACGGCTCATCAGTCGGGCTAGGATCGACGAAGAAGAGAACAGAATTTTAAGTACTTTATTCCGGCACTTACGGAACACAACGGTAAGATACAACGAATTGTACCAAATACGCACACCTAGTACTCAATCGGAGGCTGACACAGCAGCCACAAGCCGACAGAGTGGTTGGCACAGCCAACACTAAAGGCAGGCAGCGAGATTTGCGAGGAATCAACCTCAGACCTTATGTGGTTTAACGTAAAACAACTTAAAATAGGCAAAAAGCCCATATTTAAGCAGTCTACCCACTGCTCTCTTATTCGTCGATCCTAGCCCGACTGATGAGCCGTGATACGGCGAAACGCGTCTCGGGATGGATGGACGAATAAGAGAGCAGTGGGTAGACTGCTTAAATATGGGCTTTTTGCCTATTTTAAGTTGTTTTACGTTAAACCACATAAGGTCTGAGGTTGATTCCTCGCAAATCTCGCTGCCTGCCTTTAGTGTTGGCTGTGCCAACCACTCTGTCGGCTTGTGGCTGCTGTGTCAGCCTCCGATTGAGTACTAGGTGTGCGTATTTGGTACAATTCGTTGTATCTTACCGTTGTGTTCCGTAAGTGCCGGAATAAAGTACTTAAAATTCTGTTCTCTTCTTCGTCGATCCTAGCCCGACTGATGAGCCGTGATACGGCGAAACGCGTCTCGGGATGGATGGACGAATAAGAGAGCAGTGGGTAGACTGCTTAAATATGGGCTTTTTGCCTATTTTAAGTTGTTTTACGTTAAACCACATAAGGTCTGAGGTTGATTCCTCGCAAATCTCGCTGCCTGCCTTTAGTGTTGGCTGTGCCAACCACTCTGTCGGCTTGTGACTGCTGTGTCAGCCTCCGATTGAGTACTAGGTGTGCGTATTTGGTACAATTCGTTGTATCTTACCGTTGTGTTCCGTAAGTGCCCGAATAAAGTACTTAAAATTCTGTTCTCTTCTTCGTCGATCCTAGCCCGACTGATGAGCCGTGATACGGCGAAACGCGTCTCGGGATGGATGGACGAATAAGAGAGCAGTGGGTAGACTGCTTAAATATGGGCTTTTTGCCTATTTTAAGTTGTTTTACGTTAAACCACATAAGGTCTGAGGTTGATTCCTCGCAAATCTCGCTGCCTGCCTTTAGTGTTGGCTGTGCCAACCACTCTGTCGGCTTGTGGCTGCTGTGTCAGCCTCCGATTGAGTACTAGGTGTGCGTATTTGGTACAATTCGTTGTATCTTACCGCAGATTTTCTGTTGTTTGGTATTCAATAGTATATTTGCGATGCTTATTCAAAATTTTATTGCTCACCATTTCTACTATATTTTGGGCCCAACAGAGTGTAAGCCTTAATTTATTTTGAATTTTAGTCCACCAAGCAACCCATAATAGGGCCATGGACATGCTACGACACATTCATTGAGGGTTGGGATAAAGATACAATGTTCTGCGCAGGTGGTTACCTTAAGGATAATTGTGTGGTAAGTTTAACAGCAAAATATTTTTGATATTTTGGCGGTTTATCGAATTCAATTCACAGCATTGAACTAAAATAATTAATTGTAGTAGTAATTGTAGATTACTACTAGATAGAGCATATAAAATATTTAAATTTATAATGTATGTACATCTTAATTTCGTCGATTCGTTGACAAGTACCTGTTTGTGTATTATTCGAATAAAACATATATTCAAACTAATATATGTTACATACCTTATTTGTATAATCTACTATGAGTTTTATATTGTTGCAGGGTGATGTTGGTAATCCCTTTTTTATCAATGGTACTCTGTTAGGATTCGTCTCCCAAATGCTTCTAATGTGTGGTGAATTTCCTTCAGCATATATGAATGTTACGTGTTATGCAGATTTTTTGGATCAATTTATAGGCGATGAATAGTATTGTTACTTTTTTAAAGTATTCTACATCTATGTTAAGTCACAAAAGCTTCAGATTAGTTTACAATTAAATATTAAGCTTAGTAATTATAAAATAGCAATAAAGTCGTTTAATACTTTCTTCTTGAGTTTTATGTTTAAGTCAATTATTATCAATCTAAACAATATATTTACTTTCCAGAAGTTTTTTTACATGTATGTACGCTGAATTAAATAACATTTTTCAAATTAGCTAGCAATTAAATATTATATTGAATAATTGTAAAATAATAACTTTTATAATCCTCATTGTCGAGTTTTATTTTTTCAAGGTGACATTATGAAGATGGCGTTAATCTTAACTTTCTCTCACTCTATATTTTTAAGTATTATAGTAAAAAAAATCTGCAGTGCTATTAATTTTGCTTGCATCCGTTTTTATTAAACAATATAAAAGTATATTTGCAACGAACACTCTCCAAGCCTTACAATTAGACTAGTTATTGAGACAGGACCTTAATTTTAATGGTCAATTCTAACACGTAATGTGTAGAGCAACATAATAATGTCTTCAAGTAGAGAGAAATAAAATAGCTACCAAAAGTTTTTTCTACGATATGAAATCACAAAATTAGTGTAATATCATATTCGAGACACAAAAAAAATCTAATTTGAACATTAGATTGCAATGTTATTAGACACATATAATCTCTAATTTAACAACAAAATTAAATAAGCTGTTTCATGGTACGTTAAAAACACATCTTATTTTGTTGTAACTTCTGGAATTCCATTACCAAATAAATAAAAAGCTAAATGATTACTTATTGCTTACCATTATGTATGGAAATCTTTCTGTATGATGATAAATATTTACATTCCGTTATTTTCAACTAGTGTCTTCTTAAAATGTGAGAATAGTAGTAATAATATTAATACTTAATGAATATTCAAATAAATGATTTTTATCCTTTTTTTTTAATATTCGCTTATACATATAAGAAGTATATAATATTAATAATTCCCAAGGACAGCTCGCAATGCTGTCGAAAGAGTGCCTTTAACAGCCCGGCTATTCGTTAACGTAATTAAGATTCTAGTTGTGAATTCTTAACCCAATACTTACTGAAAATTGTTGTAAATTATCAACTAAAAGGTGATAAATAAAAACGATGATACAATTAAAATTTGATTAAAAGATTAATAAAAATAAATTGAATATAAATATAAAACATGGAATATTGTATATAAATAATTTATAACGTTCAAATATGGAAACAATAAAAGAAGAAACATTTATAAAAGAATTTTTTATATCTCGTGTAAAACTAGTAAATATTTATGTTCCATAAATCGTGCGGGATTTTACAGTATACGTAACTTCATTAATGTTATGAAAAATCAATAGATTACCCAAAATCTGTAGATGTAAAAAAAAGAGAAACAACAAGTAAAAAACGTTTTAAATTTTGATACAGACTTACCCTTGGTTCAAAATGATCGTGAACTATTTGTCACAAAAACCAAACAAAATATGAAACTGATACCGATAGATGCTAAACTATTTTAAAACTCTTTCTAAGCAGCAAAACTTGGAGATTTGGGCTGATGATACTGGTGGTTTATCTCTGTCATATGTTTTAATATAGGAGGATATTGAAGGTAATGAACAGAAACTCACTGAAATGGGTTCAAAGAAGCACTAATTTTTTCACTTTCATTGTGTGTTGTTCACTTGTTCTGAATTTATAGTCTGTCTCAATATTAAGTGATATTATAGATAACGATTTCAATACTTTGTACCAATAATCCAATTTCTTTTACAGATTTGAGTTTGTTCTTGATTCATTTTCTACTAGTTTATTGTTGTTACTATTTAAATGTTTTCGATTTTTACCGAATCTAATTATTAATAAGTACAAGCACTAAGTACTCTTAGCAAGAATTTCTGTATAAGGGATGATTATGAGACTAAGACTTTTTATCTGTAGTTAGCCAAAAGATTTCTGATTCATTTTCTATTATAGAAATGTGAAATATGAAATTTTAAAATTTTGTTAATCAGTAAATTTCAAATTGTGAGACAGATTTCTTGTAATAATGCGACTGACAGAGGAAAGTCGAAATAGTTTAGGATCAAAAGTTTCTTAAATAAGTTAAGTGAACAGTAAAACAATTTTTGTTTACTGGTAAACTCCACATTTATTTAACATATCAACATGTTTCGCTGTCACTGTAGCTTTATCAAGATTAAAAGAACAAGATGGACAATTTGTTATATATATAAGATTCCTACAGGTAAAATACAGTAATGTTGGAAATCCCTAATTATACTATTATAAAGACTTTATATTATAGGTAACAAATTATTTAAGTACAGTATTATTGAAATATATTTAAAGAGGTGAATTATTTAATTCTGATTGGTCGTTTAACAAATAATTAGTATTTTTAAGTTTATTGATTTCCAGAGATTCAAGCAAATTTAATTTATACCCTTTATTTTCAACATGTAAAATTTCAAAGTTTTTATTAAACTGATGTTCCAATTCTATTAAATGGTTAGCGTAATTTAAGTCTGATTTGCTAGTTATAAAACATGCAAAATATTCTATTATTCTTTTTTTAAAATTTCTTCCTGTTTGACCAATATAAGTACAATCGCAATTTTCACAATTAAGTTTATAAACACCTGATTTTTGCTCTTTGTCTGTTTTTGATTTATTATTTTTTATATATTTGCTTAGGGTTTTATTTGTTTTAAATGCTACATTAATATTTAGTTTTTTTGTTAAGACGTTTCTAATTTTATTGCTAGTCTCACCTATGTATGTAATAACACTTCTTGATTCATTTTTTGCCTAGGAAAAATTAGTTCTAAGGCTTTTTTATATTTTTTCTTTTTTAAAATTGTGTTTACTATATCTACATTATATCCGTTGTTTACTGCAATTTGTTTTATTATATTTAGTTCTTTAAGAAAATCTTTTTCATTTAATGGAATAGATACTAGTCTATGGATCGGATCGGATGACATGATTTATTATGTATTGTTATGGCAGTATGCGATGGTTTGTGGTAAATAGAGAACGTATGTTTATTATTATTTTTTGTTATAATTAAGTCTAAGAAGTTTATGCTTTTATTAGTTTCTTCTTCTGAAGTGAATTTTATGTTAGCATGTAAATTATTTATATAATCAAAAAATATTTTGAGTTGTCTATCTGTTCCTGTGAAGCAGGCTAAAATATCATCGACATGTCTATACCAATAAATGATTTTTTAAAAAAATGGATGTTCACTGATTTTGGATTCTATAGAATTCATTAAAATTTCTGCTAGTAAGGGACTAAGGGGATTGCCCATTATGAAGCCTTTATTATTAGTGTATATAGTGTTATTAAATTCAAAATAGTTTTGTGTTAAACAAGTCTTAAGTGTAATGAGTATTTCTTGTTTTTTAATATAATTAATTTGGCTTGAGTTTAAAAGCTGTTCGACTAGTGTTATAGTATCTTGAGGTGGTATATTCGGAAATAAATTAGTTACATCAAAAGAGATGAATTTCTTTTTGTTGGGAAGTTGTATATTTTGAATTCTATTAACCAAATCATACGAGTTTTTTATTTGAAACTTAGCAACAAAATTAGTATTCTCGTTAATTACTTCTATTAATTTCTTTGACAACTTATAAGATGGTGCTGAAATAAAAAGTTGTCAAAGAAACTAATAGAAGTAATTAACGAGAATACTAATTTATTACATTATTGTATTTTACCTGTAGGGATCTTATATATAACAAATTTTCCATCAGTGATAGCGAAACATGTTGATATGTTAAATAAATGTGGAGTTTACCAGTAAACAAAAATATAGAATATTTTATGTGATTCAATAGGATGTTAAGATATTTAATACTTTTTGAAAAAAAAACAGAACATACAACTATGATTTCTAAAATTAAGAATTAAGTATCTCGGTACATTTTTTTTGCTAATATGATCCACAGGAAGTTCCGCAATAAGAAAATTTCAGTTTTATTAAAGAGTCATATTTTCTTTCAAATTCCATAAGGATAAATAAGTTTTTAAAATTTTAGAATTAAAAGAAAATTGTGTATAACTTAAAATATTTTAAACAAATCAGTTAAATGTTTTGAAAAAAAAACAATATAAATTGTCAGAATTCCGTCCTCTTATTTTTCATACGGATATCCACAGTCAGCACGCTCTTAATTTTAAGCACACAAATCTAATCATGGGGGATGAACATATCTCCGATACAAGAGAGAGTTTAGTAGTCATCTTATGTGCTCTATTTTTATCCAACAAACTGTCTGATATTCGAATGCTTTGAACTCTCCGGATACAATTTTTGGAACATTTAAATGGACACTGTAGGCAAAGTACTAATAATGAGAAAAATACTACAATAATAACTGACAATAATATCTGAACAACAATTCTCATGCTTGGCAGATAGTGATCTCAGCACGAATGTTTAATAGTATTATTCTATATATTTCATTTACCAAGAAACTTTCTCGAGGAGAAGACAACCTATGAAAGTTTTCGTGGCTTTGCGTCCTAATACGTCCTACTCAAAAACAAAGGCTCTATCTTCATAGTCAGTCTTTTCTGATCCAAGTGTCTTTCACCAACAACATGACGTACCCGACATAATTCTTTGTAATTTGAAGCTAAGTTCGAGGCTTGACCATAGGCAAAAATATTCCAGTATCTACTGGTAGCATAACGCAGTTATGCTCCAGCTACATATAACTAAATAGATACGCAAACCAAAATATACGCATAGCAAACCGAAACTATATTCTTGGGCCATGAATGCCATTAGCTCTGGTATCTATAAAAGTATGAATAAATGATTTTTACAAACAAATTCAGCTAGTTCTATATAATAATTAATTGCTATTAAGGTGTCTCAATGATAAGCCCAATCTGATCTTAATTTCATGTTATTTTCTTTTAGAAACTACCAATCACAAGCAATATTACATCATACTTGCACTAAGTATTATTAATCCCCAAGGAATAATAAAAAAGGCAGGTGGTTCTACATATACATTGAACGATTTGTAACATAAATAACAGAGTATAGCTCTAGAATTTATGTACTGATGTATGCAGACATGCGATATATAATATAAAAAATTTTTTTTAGAACCACGATCACGTGTTAAGAACTGGCCTTAGTTTAAGAAACCTTCCTGAAACCCTGCCACTGCTTTAAAATCGCAAATTATATAGTCTACAGAGATGATAGAAGCTGTCGCTAAATCATCATCAGCCACCGACTCTCGCACTAACCCACACCTAAGCCGTTTCCATGGCTAATAATACCTATATTCATTTCTCTTCTGTCTACCAGCAAAACGAGAATAATCAGCAGATTGACCCTGTAGACTTCCGTAGACTTTTCAGCCCCAATAAACAAAAGTCTGTTCTGGGCGGTGATTTCAACGCCAAAAACGTTCATTGGGGAAACTTAGAACCAACTACTCTTTAACATCATCACTCCAGACGAGCCGACGTTCATAGATGATGAAAAGCCTGACTTTCTCAACCTCTTCCTGGTCAGAAACAACGACTTCCACCATAATATCACAGTCCTCCACGAGTTCTCCTCTGACCACGTACCAGTCATTCTCACTCTGATCTACTCGGCCGATGCTAGTCCCCTAGTTTAAACAGTGAAGAATCCAGCTCAAACCAGCGAAGACCCAAGCCAACATGTTCTAAAAGGCCCGCTACTCACCGCCGGAAAGCCTCACCCTCCAAGGAACCCGAATCCGAGAGTCAGACAGCATCAAGTACCTGGGCCTCCACTACGACAAGCGGCTAATATGGAAGGACCAGGTTACCACTTCTGCCAAGAAAGCGAACCAACTCCTCGGCAAGCTATACTCGCTCCTGAACAAGTCCAGCAAATTATCAACTAGCAACAAGTTGATAATTTACAAGATGATCATCCGAGCCGGATTGACCTACTCCAGCCAGCATAGTGCCAAATGTCACGCTCCCGCAGATCCACCCTCTATACCATCCAGACCATCATCGCCAAAGCAACATGATTCGTGCGCAACACTCAACTTCATAGAGACCTCCAGATACCCACAATCCGGGAATTCAGAAGCAGCAGCTTAAATTCCTGGACAAAGCCACCCACCACCCCAACCTCATAGTCAAGACGGCGTACCCTCCAAAACCGCCACCGTTTACCAAGACTTAGCGACCCCCTGCCCCGGATTAGCTTAAGTAAATCTTAACTAATATTAAGTTTAATTTTAGGTTTATGCTCATCTTAAGTTTTCTCAATATATTTGTATAAACTCCATGCATAGGCTAAGTCAGTTAGGTTCCTATCCTGTATATATCTTAAAATCCAAATGTAAATCAAATTGTCATCAAACCAGTGTATAATATATTAGTTTTAGGGCAGAAACTAGCTAGTAGTCAATAAAAGTAATGTGAAATGAGTGCTAAGAAGCTTAATAAACATTAAATATCACTAAGCCAAATAAATGCAGCTATTAAGTAGGGCTAGCATATTCTCATTTCTGTTCCGGTCTAGAAAAAGGATACACACTGGATATATAGGGATGTCCAAAAATAAACTTCACATATTCTTAATCCTTCATGTTCCAAAAAAATCTTAGACATGTAAAGTGATTTAAACGTTCTGTCATTTTGTACTGTCAATTAATCAGGTTCAAGCCATTGTTAACAATTTGTAATGCTCAAAAATAAACAAGTGATCACATTTTGGTCTGTATGTCTTTAGGCGTAACTTTGGATTCTGTCTTTTTGTGAGGAACGATCTCCCTTGCCAATGAGAGGTAGCTCTGCAGCCACGAAACTTTGATGTTATGTGGTTAAAAATAAATACTCAACAAACCACTAAATTTATCTGTTACCATTATCGACCTACTGATTTTAGAAAACTTTTCGTTTCTATTGCAGACACCTTCGATCATTTACAGATTAATTATCCAAATGCCAAAATTGCCATCCTGAGTGACTTTAATATCCGCAACATCAATTGGCTTATGTATTCAAATACGACCCACGGACAAGGTCATAAAACTCAATCATTTTCAGTCAGTTGTGGCTTTACTCAACTTATCGATGTACCAACACGGATACCTGATTGAGACAAGGAGTTCGCCAGTCTTCTTGACCTGTTTTCAACCATAAATCCAGAGATTTATACTGTCACCGTAAATCCGCCGTTAGGTTCTTCTGATCATAACTTACATTCGACATCGAGTACCCTACCGATCGGTGACAGAGAGGCACCTAAGCGAACAAAGCAATACAAATCTGCTAAATGGGAAGAACTTATGGAATATTTTCGAACTTTCCCTTGGTTAGACGTTTGTGTTAGATCCGACAACCCATGTGACTGGGCTAAGGAGGTTTGCGATGCCATGTCGGCTGATATCCCTTTTTCGAAGAAATGTCCTTCCAACGGCAAGCTCATGCCCGGAACAGATGCAAAGAAATTATCGACGAACCCAAGGAAGCACACAATCAAAGAATTAGAAACAAACTTCTCGCTTGTCCCAACAATTTCAGGTCCTTTTGGTCAGGTGCTAAGGCCGTTAGTCAAAATTTCACCAAATCACCATACCACCACTCACACAGCCAGATAATTCTATTGCAACGACACCTGTTGAGAAGGCGAACTTGTTGGCTGAACTCTTTGCTTTACATTCTACTGTCGATTTCCAAGAAAAAACACCACCTACTATTCCCATAGTGCAGTCAAGGATGCCCGATATTGTCTTCAGACAGCGTATCATAAAACGTATTTTAATGAAGCTAGACACCAAAAAAGCTTCTGGACGAAACACCTGCCATAGTTCCCAAAAACTGTGCGAGGAAACTAACACTAGTTTTCTGTAGACTTTTTAACCTATCCTACAGAAAGAAAATAATTCCTTTTTGCTGAAAATGTGCCACCGTTCAGCTGATATCTAAAAAAGGCAAGAAGATCTTGCCGAATAACTATCGACCAGTCGCACTGCTTTCAGTAATATCGAAAGTCATGAAAAAGGCTATCAGTCAGCATCTTCTAAAATATCTTGAAGGATTCAACATTATTAGCGATCACCAATATGCCTTCTAACTTATGCAACACATATTTGGAACAACGCAATTGAACACATTGGAGAATCTCGAGCGGTTGCTCTTGACATATCAAAGGCATTCTACTGTGTTTGACACTATGGACTGTTGGCTAAGCTATGCTCTTATGGTATGTCTGAAAAGTTCTGTTTGTGGCTCTAATGTTTCCTCAGAGAGCTTTCTTTACGAGTGGCAGTCGACGGATTTCTTTCTAACACCTTCATTATCAACGCCGGTGTGCCCCAAGGCTCCATACTGTCTCCTACTATCTTTCTCATTTACATTAACGATCTGCTGGAATGAAATGTCAATGAATGTGGAATCCAATCTACAGCTTTGCAGTTGACAGTACGCTTCTCTCTTCATTCACTTTGAACGCTCGGACATCGGCTACTCAGACGAATATCCGCAGACAGCAGGAAGTCATTCAACTTAACAAAGACCTGGAAGAAATTCCATCCAGTTAACGTTGCTGGACCCGACATAGTTATGTCGGGGCACTTCATTCCTCTAACTTCGTCACTCAATTTGTTGGGCGTTAATTTGGGAGCAAATATATCCTGGCATAAATATGTTGCAGGCATAGCCAGGAGAGCTTCTCAAAAGTTGGGAATATTATTTCGAACCAGAAAGCTTTACAACAACACAACAACTGTTAATTATTTACAAAGCTCAAATTCGACCAATTATGGAAATGCTCCCATGTTTGGGGCTCCGCTCCCAAACATACACTGTATTTGTTGGATTCTATTCAGAAAAAAGCTGTTCGTCTGATTGGAACTGGCTGGCGGCCGTGATTCGCTGGAACATCGAAGAACGGTTGGCGACTTGAGCCTATTCTACAAGTATTTTCATGGAAAGTGTTCGAAGGATGTGGCCTGCTTAATTCCTCCCAGATCGGTGCATGTTAGAAATACACGTCGCGCTGATACTTCACATCTGTATGAGGTTCAGTTTGTTACTCCTCGTACAATGCTGTTCAAGCTGTCTTTTATATGGAGAACAACACCCCTTTGAAGTAATTTGCTCAGGACTGTGTTTCCCACCGAGTACAATTTACAGCGAATCAAGAACACATGTCGCTCCTGTAGCGCTTGAGGAACTTCCCTGCAGCACGTGGGCTAGACCGATAAAAAAAAATTAGCTGATTGTTCTTTTGTGTTGCTTCGAAGTATATTTAATATATATATATATATATATATATATATATATATATGTATTATTTTCTATATATTATGTATTGTTTGTATATTTTTCTAATACTATGTCATTGGTTTTAAGTACTTCACCAATTCAAATTATGTAAAGACCTATACATTGTGTCGTAGTTTGAAAGAAAGCTGAACTCATTCACGTTAAATAGTAAAAATATAACCGCATTCAGAGAGTTGATTTAAGATTACGAACAATTTCCGTTTTATTTATTATATAAGTGACTTATTAGGTTTAAAGAATGTATTTATTCATCTTCATCTTTAATTTTAGTTTTATCAGTATTAAAAACATGAAAAGAAAACTATTAAACTGCCTAAAATATAAGCAGAGAGCTTTTTCGAATTTATGTGTGACGCATAAGGAATGATTTTCCTCTCTGAAATTGTAATAAATGTATTCAGCTTAAGGAATTAGCTGTACAAAAATAGATAGTGCAATAGTATCAAAGAGGCTGAATTAAAAATTCAGCCTCTTTGATAAGAGCAAAACGAATCTGTAAACCATTTATTTTAATACCAAATAATATAGAAAATAAGACTATGATCATTAACAGTAGGCATAGTTTAACGTAACTATGATACTTGTAAATGTACAAGGTAAAATTGTCCCTATTTTAGGAACAACCTTGTTAAACATCTTTTGACAAATCATCATGTGATAGAGCCTGTAAAACGACCGTCTTAATATTGTTTTCTTTAGCAACAATAACAGATTCTATTGCCCTTTTTCTCTTTAAGGTATTAGGGAGATAGTTAAACGATACAATTCGAGATAGATACTTGTGTTGATTGTTCAAATATCGACTCTTCTCTATTGACCCTCTTTCTAACCTTTAACTCTCTTTGGACATTAAACGACGTAAACGTTTTTTTCTATACAGCTGTATGAAAATATAACCATACAATGTATTTAGCTAAAATATATTTCAGAATTAAAAATTTCAGAACATGTTCGGTAGCTTAGTATGTTAGTATCCTGCCTTGGCAATCAGAAAGTTGCCAGATCGATTCAAGCACGCGGATCAATGTTCTGTGAATATCCTTAATTGTATATCAATAACATTAGCTTGTGGCTAATTATGAGCTTTTAATAACTTCGAAAATATTCCATGATATCTTCCCATTCGGCAGATTTGTAGGGCCAAATCTTGCACGGCTTAGGCGCCTCTCTGTCACTGATTGGTAGGATACTCGATGTCGAAAGCAGTTTATGGTCGGAAGAACCTAACGGCAGATTTACGGTGACCGTGTAAATCTCCGGATTGGTGGTTAAAAACAGATCAAGAAGACTGGCGAACTCCCCGTCTCGATCAGGGATTCGTGTTGGTTCGTCAATAAGCTGAGTTAAGCTATAACTGATGGCGAATGATTCAGCTTCACGACCTTGTTCGTGGGTAGTATTTGAATATTTAAGCCAGTTGATATTGTGGACATTAAAGTCGCCCAGGATGGCAATTTCGGCACTTGGATAGTTAGTTTGTAAATGAATTGATTTCAGTGTCTTCAATGGTATCCATTTCTTCTATGAAATTATTTTCGTTTTCATCCAATGGAATAATATCGAGGGGTTCTTCTATTATAATTTGTATTGTTGCTAATCGTCCATTTACGATAGTAGTGGTAGCATAGTAATTTTCTATGTTGACTACGGCTTCCGGGGATTCGAATAGATTTTAATAATGTATATAATTCATTAATGCTATTTCTTCTTTTTGGTTTACTGGTATTTGGACCATTTTCTTCGTTCTTGGTGGTACTTCAATTTTATATACAAATTTATTGATTCTTTCGTCTTTAATGATGTTGATGTTTGGGTCATTAACCTGGCAAGTATTATTATTTTTTTTTAAATCAAGTAATGCTTCCATTTCGTCTAATAAATCATTTCAACGTAAAATTTGTTACTAAAATCTAAAATATATAATTTGTAAAGAGTTTTTACTTTAAATAATTCGAAAAGGGGGATTAAGGCACCTTTGTTATGGTAGGACGTATTATGAGCACTGGTAATTTTAAAATTTTCCTTTAAAACTCGGGTGAGATAAAATATTTTTTTATAATTTAAGTTTAGAGAATGCTTTTTGATCTACCTATGTCTACTAATACATTTGCATTTATTTCTGGAATATGAATATATGGTAATTTAGTATCAGGGGGAGAAGGTATATTACAGTTATTTCGTTGGAAATTAGGTTTTTTCGATTTTGTGGGAAACCTGAAGAAAATTTTTTTCAACATCAGTATTATTGAATTCTAGTAAATTATCGTAGAATGGGTCGTAACTTAGAAAATCGTTAGTATAATCATTCGGTTGAAATTCATAGTCAGAATTGAGGTAAATCATATCTTGATGGCTGGTGGAATTGTTGTCGCATTGGGTTAAATCCTTGGGGTAATTCATCACATATTGAGAGAAGTTATGGTTGATGTATCTATATTCATTTATATTTGGATCGTCAGGGTGTATTAACGGATTTTAAAAATTTTGACTTAATAATTCGTTTTGAAAATTCGGTTTTTCTAAATTGAGGTAATTATAATTTTGTTGGTTTATATAATTTGGCTCAATTGCTTTAATATCTTGTTGATGAAGTTCTGTGAAAGAAAATTTTGGTTTCGGATTTTGAAATATCCTGAAATTGCCTGATGAGGTGTCCATTGGCTGTGGCTTATTATTTTGATTTATTTGTGGTCGGTTTGTATTATGTTTTCGCCAGTGATTTGGGGCAACATTGTTAAAATTTGAGGAGTTAAACCTGTGTGTGGAGGTTACTCGAAATCCGGTCTCATTTGGTTACTTTAAAAATTTGAGACATTTGGTCTTTGTATGGGAAAATTATTATTTCTCAATATATTATTCATTGGGGACTGATTGGTTGGTTTCCAAGACGAGCGAGGGTTGAAATGGCGGTGATAATATATTATTTGTAAATAACACGGAGGCTGAAAAGTTCTTGGTTTAGCTACTTAAAATACATTTTTTTTTGCAAAATTTGACTTTATTCATCAACAGACTCCTTCAAGAACGATTCAATCAGTCCAACGCTTTTCTAACATTTCTGTACCTTTCATGAAGAAGGATTTGTCTTTACCTTCAGTTTCGATAATAACTTTTTCATTGGAGCCAAATCTCGATAATACGGTGGATAAGGAAGCAATTCGAACTTCAATTCATGCATTTTGCCATCGTAACCATTGACTTGTCACACGGTGCATTGTCTTGATGAAAGAGCACTTTTTTTCTGTTCATTTGGGGCCATTTCTTTGCGATTTCTGCCTTCAAATGTACCAGTAAATATATAATATTCTCCATTGATGGTTTTTTCCTTCTCAGCATAGTCTATGAAAATTGCTCCATGCGCATCCCAAAATACAGATGCCAAAACCTTCCCAGCGAACTGTTGAGTTTTTGGTCGCTTCGGGCGGCTTTCAGCGGCTGCTATCCACTCAGCTGACTGCCGATTTGATTCCGGTGTATAGTGGTGGATCCATGGCTCTAGCTTATTATCATCCATAGTCACGTATCACATGAAAAAATCCTTTTTCTTGCGCTTAAACAGGTCCACACAGCGTTCAGAATCATTAACACGTTGTTGTTTTCGGTCAGCATCATTTGTATTGGTACGACCGAGTTTAAATTCAGCATACCACTAAATGATGAGTAATTTCGAGAGGAAGAGTCCCCGTAACACATATCAAGCCATTACTTTGCTTGAACGGTATTTGTTCCCATCAAAAATCAATAATCAACATACGAAATTCGATCTTTTCCATTGTTTTGAACATATTAAAAGTATCATCACTAAATCTGCTGTAACTTGTAAACTAATATCATGAAATTTTGACACGTATCATCTGAAGGTTGGTACTTCCTCAAAACCATATGGATTTTTTTGAAAAGGGCGACATCTATGTGTCAGACCAAAAACTTTTCAGCCTACGTGTTAGTTTTAAAAATCGATTTGAATTTGAAAAAGAGGTTTTCTATTTAGGAAGTTTGGAATTTGAGAGTAGCATTCTTGGAATGAATTGAAAATTTTGGTTATTCAGGGCATTATTTTGTTTTTGGCTGTAGAGGAAATTTTCCTCCTTAATTAGAGAGCCATAGAAGGGTTTTTTATTACATTGTTTTGTAGTTGTCCTGAAAGGTTTCTGATAAAAGTCTTAA
The DNA here is from genome assembly GCA_019049505.1 of Pachyrhynchus sulphureomaculatus. NCBI lineage: Eukaryota > Metazoa > Arthropoda > Insecta > Coleoptera > Curculionidae > Pachyrhynchus > Pachyrhynchus sulphureomaculatus. Next base: position 129,757,878 of record CM032456.1, read on the forward strand.
GTATTTGTATTCTAATAATTTTTTGTTCAACTGTCAGTAATAGGGAACCTAATTTTGATATGATTAAAGAGCGGGAATCTTGGCATCTCATACCAAAATTATAAGGAGTTTAATTTTTATTAACACTTAAACTATTGTTATTAGACTATTACAATTGTTCAGGAAAATTGTCAAAGTATGGGGGTTTCCATTATATTCGGAAATAGTTTCAATGTATAACTGTAAGAGTTGATATTTGACATTTTTGTTTCGTTATCAGATACATTCATATATATATATATATATATATATATATATATATATATATATATGTATAAATATATATATACATATATATATATATATATATATATATATATATATATATATATATATATATATATATATATATATATAAAGGGTGATTCATTTAGAGGTACTTTTTTTTAAATAAAAAAAAAATGAATAAAAACAATTTTATTTTATAATCTTTATTATCATATAAAAGAACCATTCTTTACAATTATTTCTTAAAGATAATTTCTTTCAAATGTTGTCCGCGACTACGGTTAACAACGTCCATTCTGAAGTTCCAATTTTCAATGACGCGTGTGAGTATTTCGAGTAGTATTTGGCCAATGACTCGAGTAATATTGGCTTCCAATGCCTCAATTGTAGCTGGCTTATCCATGTAGACTTTGGACTTTACATAGCCCCAAAGGAAAAAGTCAAGAGGTGTTATGCCACATGATCTAGCCGGCCAATTCACTGGTCCAAAGCGTGAAATGATCTGTTCGCCGAAGTGCTCTCGCAGTAAAGCCACGGTTTCACGGGCTGTATGGCAAGTGGCGCCATCTTGTTGGAACCAAATTTCGTCGAGACCACGGGCTTCAATTTCTGGCATCAAATAGTCTGTTATCATGGCGCGATAACGGTCACCATTCACAGTAACATTCCGGCCGGCCTCTGTTTTGAAGAAATATGGACCGATTATTCCACCGGCCCATAAACCACACCAAACAGTTGTTTTTTCTGGATTTAATGGCAGCTCTAGAACCTCTTCAGGTTGTTCATCACCCCAAATACGGGCATTTTGTTTATTCACGAACCCATTAAGCCAAAAATGGGCCTCATCGGTGAACAAAATTTTTTTCGAAAACAGTGGATCTTCTGCAAGGTTGTCAAGAGCCCAACGACTAAAACGGAAACGATTCGGAAGGTCGGTCGGCTTCAGTTGTTGCACTAGTTGAATTTTGTATGCTTTTAAAGAAAGATCCTTACGTAAAATACGCCAAGTTGTTGAATATGACAGGCCAAGCTGTTGAGAACGGCGACGAATCGACACTTCACGGTCTTCGCGTACACTCTCCGCTACCGTCACTACGTGCTGGATGTGGTCTATTCGGTCGAGCATTATCCAATAATGAAAATTGGGTCTCAAACTTATTGATGGTAGAGCGAATTGTGCGTTCGGTAGGCAGATTATGTGGACCATAAGTTGCTCTAAGCGCCCGATACACATTCCTCGTAGAACGCCCATTTTCGTAATAAAGTTGAACAATTTGTAGACGCTGTGCCGGGCTTAGTCTTTCCATTATGAATTGTCAAACACTACTGAACAGGAATGCCACTTCAGTTGACACGACGCATGCGCAATTAAATCCCCATCACAAAAAGTACATCTAAATGAATCACCCTTTATATATATATATATATATATATATATATATATATATATATACATATATATATATATATATATATATATATATATATATATATATATATATTTAATATACATATATATATATATATATATATATATATATATATATATATATATATATATATATAATCCTAAGTTTAACTACTGGGAAATGCCCTTATAAGGAGAAGAGATGAGTAATCAAAGATCTAAAGGCTCTAGTATCTGCTTTTTATTTTTATTATCGAGCTTTCGCTGCATAATGGTAGCTTCTTCTGGATTCTAAAAATGCAAACCAGGTACAGAAAATAAACCAAAACGTTCGTTTTTTAAAATGTGATTAAATGAGTTGTACGACTGTATGTGAAATTACTTACAAAAATTTAGCAGTTAATTCATCTCTGGTGAAACCAATAAAAAAGAACGAACTTTATGAAAAAAAAAATAGTTTCTAGTAAAGTCGACGTTTCTTTTCTCTTTCTGTCATTTTTGCTGTTTATTACCAGTTACTTTTCCATGTCTTCTTGTTAATATTAAATAATTAAAAAATTAAATATGACAAATAATAAATAACGTCCAGTATTAATTTTCTCTTTCAAATTTTTAAATTTTTAAATTAGCCTATGAATCTCTTGATTACAAAATTAAAGAATTATTAATATAATTAATAACAAATAACTCGTCGAAGAGTAACATTCATCAAATTAAGTCCCCTTTTTTAAAAAATTAAAACTAAAAAATAGATATCATTAATAATAAATAATTTATCTAAAATTAGGATCCACCTAAAAAAACATTTACCACATCCCTAACTTTAATGCTTTTATGGTTTTTTTTGTCGACCTGATGACGACATAGACTACCAACAATATCCGGTTCGGACTCAAATATCACTAAATAGTTACTAAACTCGACGTCAAAAATTTTAAAATGGAGTACCATTTCAACATCATGGTGTTTCTTGCAGTTATGTTTCGGTCTTCAAAAAGTGTTTCTATCTAATGTTTATCGACAAAGTTTTATTTTTAATATTTGTGTAATTCTCTAAGTGTCTTTTAATCATGTTTGCGTAATCACTCATACTACCTGGCCAACAAAAATGCAAATTTCATTGTCTTCACCAGAGATGAATTAACTGCTAAATTTTTGTAAGTAATTTCACATACAGTCGTACAATTCATTTAATCACATTTTAAAAAACGAACGTTTTGGTTTATTTTCTGTACCTGGTCTGCATTTTTAGAATCCAGAAGAAGTTACCATTAGGTAGCTATAAGGTCGTTTCCCAGTAGTTAAACTTAGGATTGTTTGTTGCCAGTGCCCTGTTACTGTCCTTCTTCTTTCTTATATATATATATATATATATATATATATATATATATATATATATATATATATATATATATATATATTATATATATATATATATATATATATATATATATATATATATATATATATATATATATATATATATATATATATATATATATATATATATATATATATATATATATATATATATATATATATATATATATATATATATATATATATATATATATATATATATATATATATATATATATATATATATATATATATATATATATATATATATATATATATATATATATATATATATATATATATATATATATATTATATATATATATATATATATATATATATATATATATATATATATATATATATATATATATATATATATATATATATATATATATATATATATATATATATATATATATATATATATATATATATTTATATTTATATATATATACATATATATATATATATATATATATATATATATATATATATATATATATATATATATATATATATATATATATATACAGTAATACCCCGCTTTACGCGAGGGATACGTTCCGAAAAAAATCGCGTTAACTGAAATTCGCGTATATCGAGGTTTATGATTAAACATAGTCAAAATTTAATACAAAAAAATACAAATCATTTTAATCAATCACTTTAATTCTAAGAACACTTTATGCAATACATACTCTTATTTTTTACGGAAAAATACATCTATTGTCTTTTGGGTAACGTTTTGTTTACGTTCTTGTAAAATACGTTCATAACACCCAACACTGTTTTTAATTGTTTGACACACGGTCAAGACACGGTCATCATTATTGTCTATACTCTGCAATATGTCCAAACCTGAATAAATTTTTGAAAGTGCATTTTGTATTTCCCCTGAAGATAAAACTTTCTCTTCTACTTGTTCTTCCTCATCGTAGATAGGATTATTCTGTAACTCGATCAGATCTTCATTGCTAATAGGATCGTCGTGCGTTGCTACAAGTTCTACGAGATCTTCTACCGTGACATCTTCAAGTTCAGACCCCTCAATCATTGCAGCAATGTCTTCAAGCACTTGTCTCTGCATCTGGACAATTCTTCTAGGTGCTTCCACTACATCTGGCCAAAGATTACGCCACACCCCATTCATACAACTCATTTTAACTTCCTTCCAAGCCTCTTCTATGTTGTGAATAGACTTCATAATGTTGTATGACTTCCACCACTCTCGCATAGACTGTCTTCCTTCCCCGTCAGTTTCATGAATTAGTTGGCTAAAAGTGCGGCGATGGTAATAAGCTTTGAAGTTTGCTATTGCTCCCTGGTCCATAGGTTGTAATATTGACGTAGTGTTTGGTGGAAGGAACTTTACGTACACTTTTAAAGTCTCTGGGCGTATCAAGTGAGGTTGGATGTCCTGGGGCATTGTCTAAGAGTAATATAACTTTAGGTTCAAGCCCATTTCTGTCACAGTATGATTTGACTGATGGGCAAAAACTATTAGAATACCATTCTTGAAAAATTTCCCGTGTAACCCACGCCTTTCTGTTTGATCGCCACACAACTGGTAGACTTGTCTTGTCTGTGCCTCGCATTGCACGGGGTGTTTCTGAATGGTACACTAGTAAAGGTTTCAGTTTGAAATCACCAGTGGCATTACCACCCAGCAGAAGTGTTAGTCGATCTTTCGCAGCTTTGAAACCACTGGCTTGACGTTCTTCCTTAGAAATGAATGTTCGAGATGGCATTTTTTTCCAGTAAAGTGCGGTCTCATCAACATTGAAGATGAGACAAG
>CM032456.1:129765209-129780714 GCA_019049505.1 Pachyrhynchus sulphureomaculatus
TAAGTGCTAATCAAGACGAAACTACTGAATATTTTTTCGCTTACGTTTGAGAATTGTGAAGGTATATTCTAACTTAGGGTTTCTTGAGATTGAAATTTAAAGTGAATGCCAGTTAAGATATTTAAAAAATATATATTACTATAGTCTTATGCAATGATATATTTTAGTTTCCATTAAATAAATTGAGGCGCTGTGGGGATGGATAAAGGAATACAGAATTTTTTTTGAAAAATATAAATGTACAATTTTGAAAATAAAATAGTAGAATGAATTTGAAAAAAACTATTATTGGAGCTTAGACTAAAATTTTTTTTTTTTTCAATTGTAAATTCCAACATAACGGCGAAATATCTTTTATAAAGAAAGTTTTCTTTGTTAAAGAAAATACCTGAAAACCAAAACTAAAAATTGTTTTTCTCATTATAGTGCACATAATTAGGAACCAAAGCTGAAGTTTATTTATGGTCTATAAATATTTGCCAAAGTACGAGAAAATAAATACACCAATGATATATGTACTTTTGGCTGTGTAATAACTCTTAAAAACGCAGATTTACTGAATACTTCTACAAAACTTTTCTCGTATTGATAACTCTTGCTTAGTAAACTAGAATTTTCACATTAAAAGGTAAAATTTATACAATTTGATTAGGGGTTCTTCTAGGGGAGAGGCATAATAAGACAAAAACCTATTTATAGGTATCCTTAAAAAATAACAAAGTACGGTTTTAATGAAGTGTCGTTATGGGAATTAAAAGGCTTTAGAGTATTTCATTATCTCCTCAATTAATTCAAGATTATTCATCAGTTTCGATTAACATTTGATGCATTAATAATCGTATATGGGTAAGTTCTCACTTCATTTTTGTACGTTTAGGAGTACTTGTCGTATATTTAACTGAATTAAAGAAAATCGTATCCTTTAAGTTTTCAGAAAACGAAGGTTTCGTATTGTTTGCAGCTACACTGCTTCGTAGGAAGAGCCCATTAGAATACCTAAGTCGCATCCGCCTGTATGACTTCACGGAAAATAACTGTCAGCCAAATGACCTTGACTTTTCTTCGTAAGATTCTGCTCTGGTATAAGGAGTTTGGGGAGCAATCGCACAGAAAATAGTTGCATCTCTAAATCTTCGTGCACAATTTTGAAAGCTATAGCTCTAGTAAGCATTGGGAGATTTATTTGCCATTTTGAGAGCGACAAATCCTCAAAACAAAAAATTTCTCTGTTCTTACCTTAACCTGTCTTCTTATTTTGGAGTCATCCTGAATTGAGTTTCTGCTCCATAGATACACCAAAATTTTAATTGGAAATAGAATGGATTGTTACTGCTATTTATCTGGATCATTCTTTCATGACTAACTGTTGGTTTATGACCTCTTGAATGAAAAATTTTATCACGGCGCTATACTCTAAATTGCTTTCACTAATTTTTCGGAATAAAAAATCGTAAAGACTCACATAAACCCATTACGAACTCGTGCAAGATTTCGGCCAAGATACGAGGCATGTTTTTTAAGTAAGTACCGTTTTGCGATTCCGCCGCCGCAGCGATACGGTCGGCGTTCCGCGCATGCGCGCTGGTAACCTACATCTCATGTCTACGCACTGACGCCACTACAGTCTGATTCTTCATTGTATACGTTGTTTACTGAGTGTTTAAGATGCCTCCGACAATCGTGAGTCCCGCCGATTGTGAAGTACGGGCTGTTATACGATTTCTTAGTGCTAAAGGCGTAAAATCGATCGATATTCATCGTGAGATCTGTGAAGTTTACGGACAAAACATTATGAGTGATGGAATGGTAAGGAAATGGGTGAGAGCATTTAAAGATGGCCGCACAAATGTGCATGATGAAGAACGGAGTGGGCGTCCTTCGGTCGTTAATGAAGATTTGGTGCAGAAAGTGGACGAAAAGGTGAGAGAAAACAGACGCTTTACAATTTCATCATTGTGCGACTGCTTTCCTCAATATTCTCGTAGTGTTTTGTATCGCATTGTGACCGAGAACTTGAATTACCGGAAATTGTGTTCACGTTGGGTTCCAAAAATGTTGACGGATTTGCACAAAACCCAACGTTTAGGCAGTGCATTGACTTTCCTTGAGCGGTACCACAATGAAGGTGAACATTTTTTAGGCCAAATTGTTACTGGTGACGAAACATGGGTGGCCTACGTCACACCAGAATCGAAACAACAATCCATGGAATGGCGACATTCATCATCACCCAAAAAAGTGAAGTTTAAGCAAACAATTTCTGCCCGCAAAATCATGTGCACAGTTTTTTGGGACAGAAAAGGAGTATTGCTAGTGGAGTTTCTGCCTCGTAATGAGACAATCAATGCAGCGTCTTATTGTGAGACATTGAACAATCTGCGTCGTGCAATCCAGAACAAAAGACGTGGCAAGTTGAGTAAGGGTATCGTTTTGCTGCATGACAATGCCCGTCCACATGTGGCTAATCGGACCAAAGATCTCATCAAATCTTTTAAATGGGAAACTCTAGATCATCCTCCATACAGCCCTGATCTGGCGCCCAGCGACTACCATTTGTTCCTGCACTTGAAGAAGCACCTGGGTGGTCAGCGTCTTCAAGACGATAACGAAGTCAAAACATTTGTGATACAGTGGTTAACAAGTCAGGCGGCAGAATTTTATGAGGAGGGTATTCAAAAACTGGTGCCACGTTATGACAAGTGCCTCAATATTCACGGAAATTATGTAGAAAAGTAGATTAAGGTACAGGCTTTCATGTAAAAATAAAATTATAGCGATATCTTTGCACGTCTTTTTTTAATTCCAAAACGGTACTTACTTAAAAAACATGCCGAGGCATGTTTTTTAAGTAAGTACCGTTTTGCGATTCCGCCGCCGCAGCGATACGGTCGGCGTTCCGCGCATGCGCGCTGGTAACCTACATCTCATGTCTACGCACTGACGCCATTACAGTCTGATTCTTCATTGTATACGTTGTTTACTGAGTGTTTAAGATGCCTCCGACAATCGTGAGTCCCGCCGATTGTGAAGTACGGGCTGTTATACGATTTCTTAGTGCTAAAGGCGTAAAACCGATCGATATTCATCGTGAGATCTGTGAAGTTTACGGACAAAACATTATGAGTGATGGAATGGTAAGGAAATGGGTGAGAGCATTTAAAGATGGCCGCACAAATGTGCATGATGAAGAACGGAGTGGGCGTCCTTCGGTCGTTAATGAAGATTTGGTGCAGAAAGTGGACGAAAAGGTGAGAGAAAACAGACGCTTTACAATTTCATCATTGTGCGACTGCTTTCCTCAATATTCTCGTAGTGTTTTGTATCGCATTGTGACCGAGAACTTGAATTACCGGAAATTGTGTTCACGTTGGGTTCCAAAAATGTTGACGGATTTGCACAAAACCCAACGTTTAGGCAGTGCATTGACTTTCCTTGAGCGGTACCACAATGAAGGTGAACATTTTTTAGACCAAATTGTTACTGGTGACGAAACATGGGTGGCCTACGTCACACCAGAATCGAAACAACAATCCATGGAATGGCGACATTCATCATCACCCAAAAAAGTGAAGTTTAAGCAAACAATTTCTGCCCGCAAAATCATGTGCACAGTTTTTTGGGACAGAAAAGCAGTATTGCTAGTGGAGTTTCTGCCTCGTAATGAGACAATCAATGCAGCGTCTTATTGTGAGACATTGAACAATCTGCGTCGTGCAATCCAGAACAAAAGACGTGGCAAGTTGAGTAAGGGTACCGTTTTGCTGCATGACAATGCCCGTCCACATGTGGCTAATCGGACCAAAGATCTCATCAAATCTTTTAAATGGGAAACTCTAGATCATCCTCCATACAGCCCTGATCTGGCGCCCAGCGACTACCATTTGTTCCTGCACTTGAAGAAGCACCTGGGTGGTCAGCGTCTTCAAGACGATAACGAAGTCAAAACATTTGTGATACAGTGGTTAACAAGTCAGGCGGCAGAATTTTATGAGGAGGGTATTCAAAAACTGGTGCCACGTTATGACAAGTGCCTCAATATTCACGGAAATTATGTAGAAAAGTAGATTAAGGTACAGGCTTTCATGTAAAAATAAAATTATAGCGATATCTTTGCACGTCTTTTTTTAATTCCAAAACGGTACTTACTTAAAAAACATGCCGAGGCATGTTTTTTAAGTAAGTACCGTTTTGCGATTCCGCCACCGCAGCGATACGGTCGGCGTTCCGCGCATGCGCGCTGGTAACCTACATCTCATGTCTACGCACTGACGCCATTACAGTCTGATTCTTCATTGTATACGTTGTTTACTGAGTGTTTAAGATGCCTCCGACAATCGTGAGTCCCGCCGATTGTGAAGTACGGGCTGTTATACGATTTCTTAGTGCTAAAGGCGTAAAACCGATCGATATTCATCGTGAGATCTGTGAAGTTTACGGACAAAACATTATGAGTGATGGAATGGTAAGGAAATGGGTGAGAGCATTTAAAGATGGCCGCACAAATGTGCATGATGAAGAACGGAGTGGGCGTCCTTCGGTCGTTAATGAAGATTTGGTGCAGAAAGTGGACGAAAAGGTGAGAGAAAACAGACGCTTTACAATTTCATCATTGTGCGACTGCTTTCCTCAATATTCTCGTAGTGTTTTGTATCGCATTGTGACCGAGAACTTGAATTACCGGAAATTGTGTTCACGTTGGGTTCCAAAAATGTTGACGGATTTGCACAAAACCCAACGTTTAGGCAGTGCATTGACTTTCCTTGAGCGGTACCACAATGAAGGTGAACATTTTTTAGACCAAATTGTTACTGGTGACGAAACATGGGTGGCCTACGTCACACCAGAATCGAAACAACAATCCATGGAATGGCGACATTCATCATCACCCAAAAAAGTGAAGTTTAAGCAAACAATTTCTGCCCGCAAAATCATGTGCACAGTTTTTTGGGACAGAAAAGCAGTATTGCTAGTGGAGTTTCTGCCTCGTAATGAGACAATCAATGCAGCGTCTTATTGTGAGACATTGAACAATATGCGTCGTGCAATCCAGAACAAAAGACGTGGCAAGTTGAGTAAGGGTATCGTTTTGCTGCATGACAATGCCCGTCCACATGTGGCTAATCGGACCAAAGATCTCATCAAATCTTTTAAATGGGAAACTCTAGATCATCCTCCATACTGCCCTGATCTGGCGCCCAGCGACTACCATTTGTTCCTGCACTTGAAGAAGCACCTGGGTGGTCAGCGTCTTCAAGACGATAACGAAGTCAAAACATTTGTGATACAGTGGTTAACAAGTCAGGCGGCAGAATTTTATGAGGAGGGTATTCAAAAACTGGTGCCACGTTATGACAAGTGCCTCAATATTCACGGAAATTATGTAGAAAAGTAGATTAAGGTACAGGCTTTCATGTAAAAATAAAATTATAGCGATATCTTTGCACGTCTTTTTTTAATTCCAAAACGGTACTTACTTAAAAAACATGCCGAGGCATGTTTTTTAAGTAAGTACCGTTTTGCGATTCCGCCGCCGCAGCGATACGGTCGGCGTTCCGCGCATGCGCGCTGGTAACCTACATCTCATGTCTACGCACTGACGCCACTACAGTCTGATTCTTCATTGTATACGTTGTTTACTGAGTGTTTAAGATGCCTCCGACAATCGTGAGTCCCGCCGATTGTGAAGTACGGGCTGTTATACGATTTCTTAGTGCTAAAGGCGTAAAATCGATCGATATTCATCGTGAGATCTGTGAAGTTTACGGACAAAACATTATGAGTGATGGAATGGTAAGGAAATGGGTGAGAGCATTTAAAGATGGCCGCACAAATGTGCATGATGAAGAACGGAGTGGGCGTCCTTCGGTCGTTAATGAAGATTTGGTGCAGAAAGTGGACGAAAAGGTGAGAGAAAACAGACGCTTTACAATTTCATCATTGTGCGACTGCTTTCCTCAATATTCTCGTAGTGTTTTGTATCGCATTGTGACCGAGAACTTGAATTACCGGAAATTGTGTTCACGTTGGGTTCCAAAAATGTTGACGGATTTGCACAAAACCCAACGTTTAGGCAGTGCATTGACTTTCCTTGAGCGGTACCACAATGAAGGTGAACATTTTTTAGGCCAAATTGTTACTGGTGACGAAACATGGGTGGCCTACGTCACACCCAGAATCGAAACAACAATCCATGGAATGGCGACATTCATCATCACCCAAAAAAGTGAAGTTTAAGCAAACAATTTCTGCCCGCAAAATCATGTGCACAGTTTTTTGGGACAGAAAAGGAGTATTGCTAGTGGAGTTTCTGCCTCGTAATGAGACAATCAATGCAGCGTCTTATTGTGAGACATTGAACAATCTGCGTCGTGCAATCCAGAACAAAAGACGTGGCAAGTTGAGTAAGGGTATCGTTTTGCTGCATGACAATGCCCGTCCACATGTGGCTAATCGGACCAAAGATCTCATCAAATCTTTTAAATGGGAAACTCTAGATCATCCTCCATACAGCCCTGATCTGGCGCCCAGCGACTACCATTTGTTCCTGCACTTGAAGAAGCACCTGGGTGGTCAGCGTCTTCAAGACGATAACGAAGTCAAAACATTTGTGATACAGTGGTTAACAAGTCAGGCGGCAGAATTTTATGAGGAGGGTATTCAAAAACTGGTGCCACGTTATGACAAGTGCCTCAATATTCACGGAAATTATGTAGAAAAGTAGATTAAGGTACAGGCTTTCATGTAAAAATAAAATTATAGCGATATCTTTGCACGTCTTTTTTTAATTCCAAAACGGTACTTACTTAAAAAACATGCCGAGGCATGTTTTTTAAGTAAGTACCGTTTTGCGATTCCGCCACCGCAGCGATACGGTCGGCGTTCCGCGCATGCGCGCTGGTAACCTACATCTCATGTCTACGCACTGACGCCATTACAGTCTGATTCTTCATTGTATACGTTGTTTACTGAGTGTTTAAGATGCCTCCGACAATCGTGAGTCCCGCCGATTGTGAAGTACGGGCTGTTATACGATTTCTTAGTGCTAAAGGCGTAAAACCGATCGATATTCATCGTGAGATCTGTGAAGTTTACGGACAAAACATTATGAGTGATGGAATGGTAAGGAAATGGGTGAGAGCATTTAAAGATGGCCGCACAAATGTGCATGATGAAGAACGGAGTGGGCGTCCTTCGGTCGTTAATGAAGATTTGGTGCAGAAAGTGGACGAAAAGGTGAGAGAAAACAGACGCTTTACAATTTCATCATTGTGCGACTGCTTTCCTCAATATTCTCGTAGTGTTTTGTATCGCATTGTGACCGAGAACTTGAATTACCGGAAATTGTGTTCACGTTGGGTTCCAAAAATGTTGACGGATTTGCACAAAACCCAACGTTTAGGCAGTGCATTGACTTTCCTTGAGCGGTACCACAATGAAGGTGAACATTTTTTAGACCAAATTGTTACTGGTGACGAAACATGGGTGGCCTACGTCACACCAGAATCGAAACAACAATCCATGGAATGGCGACATTCATCATCACCCAAAAAAGTGAAGTTTAAGCAAACAATTTCTGCCCGCAAAATCATGTGCACAGTTTTTTGGGACAGAAAAGCAGTATTGCTAGTGGAGTTTCTGCCTCGTAATGAGACAATCAATGCAGCGTCTTATTGTGAGACATTGAACAATCTGCGTCGTGCAATCCAGAACAAAAGACGTGGCAAGTTGAGTAAGGGTATCGTTTTGCTGCATGACAATGCCCGTCCACATGTGGCTAATCGGACCAAAGATCTCATCAAATCTTTTAAATGGGAAACTCTAGATCATCCTCCATACTGCCCTGATCTGGCGCCCAGCGACTACCATTTGTTCCTGCACTTGAAGAAGCACCTGGGTGGTCAGCGTCTTCAAGACGATAACGAAGTCAAAACATTTGTGATACAGTGGTTAACAAGTCAGGCGGCAGAATTTTATGAGGAGGGTATTCAAAAACTGGTGCCACGTTATGACAAGTGCCTCAATATTCACGGAAATTATGTAGAAAAGTAGATTAAGGTACAGGCTTTCATGTAAAAATAAAATTATAGCGATATCTTTGCACGTCTTTTTTTAATTCCAAAACGGTACTTACTTAAAAAACATGCCGAGGCATGTTTTTTAAGTAAGTACCGTTTTGCGATTCCGCCGCCGCAGCGATACGGTCGGCGTTCCGCGCATGCGCGCTGGTAACCTACATCTCATGTCTACGCACTGACGCCACTACAGTCTGATTCTTCATTGTATACGTTGTTTACTGAGTGTTTAAGATGCCTCCGACAATCGTGAGTCCCGCCGATTGTGAAGTACGGGCTGTTATACGATTTCTTAGTGCTAAAGGCGTAAAATCGATCGATATTCATCGTGAGATCTGTGAAGTTTACGGACAAAACATTATGAGTGATGGAATGGTAAGGAAATGGGTGAGAGCATTTAAAGATGGCCGCACAAATGTGCATGATGAAGAACGGAGTGGGCGTCCTTCGGTCGTTAATGAAGATTTGGTGCAGAAAGTGGACGAAAAGGTGAGAGAAAACAGACGCTTTACAATTTCATCATTGTGCGACTGCTTTCCTCAATATTCTCGTAGTGTTTTGTATCGCATTGTGACCGAGAACTTGAATTACCGGAAATTGTGTTCACGTTGGGTTCCAAAAATGTTGACGGATTTGCACAAAACCCAACGTTTAGGCAGTGCATTGACTTTCCTTGAGCGGTACCACAATGAAGGTGAACATTTTTTAGGCCAAATTGTTACTGGTGACGAAACATGGGTGGCCTACGTCACACCAGAATCGAAACAACAATCCATGGAATGGCGACATTCATCATCACCCAAAAAAGTGAAGTTTAAGCAAACAATTTCTGCCCGCAAAATCATGTGCACAGTCTTTGGGACAGAAAAGGAGTATTGCTAGTGGAGTTTCTGCCTCGTAATGAGACAATCAATGCAGCGTCTTATTGTGAGACATTGAACAATCTGCGTCGTGCAATCCAGAACAAAAGACGTGGCAAGTTGAGTAAGGGTATCGTTTTGCTGCATGACAATGCCCGTCCACATGTGGCTAATCGGACCAAAGATCTCATCAAATCTTTTAAATGGGAAACTCTAGATCATCCTCCATACAGCCCTGATCTGGCGCCCAGCGACTACCATTTGTTCCTGCACTTGAAGAAGCACCTGGGTGGTCAGCGTCTTCAAGACGATAACGAAGTCAAAACATTTGTGATACAGTGGTTAACAAGTCAGGCGGCAGAATTTTATGAGGAGGGTATTCAAAAACTGGTGCCCACGTTATGACAAGTGCCTCAATATTCACGGAAATTATGTAGAAAAGTAGATTAAGGTACAGGCTTTCATGTAAAAATAAAATTATAGCGATATCTTTGCACGTCTTTTTTTAATTCCAAAACGGTACTTACTTAAAAAACATGCCGAGGCATGTTTTTTAAGTAAGTACCGTTTTGCGATTCCGCCGCCGCAGCGATACGGTCGGCGTTCCGCGCATGCGCGCTGGTAACCTACATCTCATGTCTACGCACTGACGCCATTACAGTCTGATTCTTCATTGTATACGTTGTTTACTGAGTGTTTAAGATGCCTCCGACAATCGTGAGTCCCGCCGATTGTGAAGTACGGGCTGTTATACGATTTCTTAGTGCTAAAGGCGTAAAACCGATCGATATTCATCGTGAGATCTGTGAAGTTTACGGACAAAACATTATGAGTGATGGAATGGTAAGGAAATGGGTGAGAGCATTTAAAGATGGCCGCACAAATGTGCATGATGAAGAACGGAGTGGGCGTCCTTCGGTCGTTAATGAAGATTTGGTGCAGAAAGTGGACGAAAAGGTGAGAGAAAACAGACGCTTTACAATTTCATCATTGTGCGACTGCTTTCCTCAATATTCTCGTAGTGTTTTGTATCGCATTGTGACCGAGAACTTGAATTACCGGAAATTGTGTTCACGTTGGGTTCCAAAAATGTTGACGGATTTGCACAAAACCCAACGTTTAGGCAGTGCATTGACTTTCCTTGAGCGGTACCACAATGAAGGTGAACATTTTTTTAGACCAAATTGTTACTGGTGACGAAACATGGGTGGCCTACGTCACACCAGAATCGAAACAACAATCCATGGAATGGCGACATTCATCATCACCCAAAAAAGTGAAGTTTAAGCAAACAATTTCTGCCCGCAAAATCATGTGCACAGTTTTTTGGGACAGAAAAGCAGTATTGCTAGTGGAGTTTCTGCCTCGTAATGAGACAATCAATGCAGCGTCTTATTGTGAGACATTGAACAATCTGCGTCGTGCAATCCAGAACAAAAGACGTGGCAAGTTGAGTAAGGGTATCGTTTTGCTGCATGACAATGCCCGTCCACATGTGGCTAATCGGACCAAAGATCTCATCAAATCTTTTAAATGGGAAACTCTAGATCATCCTCCATACAGCCCTGATCTGGCGCCCAGCGACTACCATTTGTTCCTGCACTTGAAGAAGCACCTGGGTGGTCAGCGTCTTCAAGACGATAACGAAGTCAAAACATTTGTGATACAGTGGTTAACAAGTCAGGGCGGCAGAATTTTATGAGGAGGGTATTCAAAAACTGGTGCCACGTTATGACAAGTGCCTCAATATTCACGGAAATTATGTAGAAAAAGTAGATTAAGGTACAGGCTTTCATGTAAAAATAAAATTATAGCGATATCTTTGCACGTCTTTTTTTAATTCCAAAACGGTACTTACTTAAAAAACATGCCGAGGCATGTTTTTTAAGTAAGTACCGTTTTGCGATTCCGCCACCGCAGCGATACGGTCGGCGTTCCGCGCATGCGCGCTGGTAACCTACATCTCATGTCTACGCACTGACGCCATTACAGTCTGATTCTTCATTGTATACGTTGTTTACTGAGTGTTTAAGATGCTCTCCGACAATCGTGAGTCCCGCCGATTGTGAAGTACGGGCTGTTATACGATTTCTTAGTGCTAAAGGCGTAAAACCGATCGATATTCATCGTGAGATCTGTGAAGTTTACGGACAAAACATTATGAGTGATGGAATGGTAAGGAAATGGGTGAGAGCATTTAAAGATGGCCGCACAAATGTGCATGATGAAGAACGGAGTGGGCGTCCTTCGGTCGTTAATGAAGATTTGGTGCAGAAAGTGGACGAAAAGGTGAGAGAAAACAGACGCTTTACAATTTCATCATTGTGCGACTGCTTTCCTCAATATTCTCGTAGTGTTTTGTATCGCATTGTGACCGAGAACTTGAATTACCGGAAATTGTGTTCACGTTGGGTTCCAAAAATGTTGACGGATTTGCACAAAACCCAACGTTTTAGGCAGTGCATTGACTTTCCTTGAGCGGTACCACAATGAAGGTGAACATTTTTTAGACCAAATTGTTACTGGTGACGAAACATGGGTGGCCTACGTCACACCAGAATCGAAACAACAATCCATGGAATGGCGACATTCATCATCACCCAAAAAAGTGAAGTTTAAGCAAACAATTTCTGCCCGCAAAATCATGTGCACAGTTTTTTGGGACAGAAAAAGCAGTATTGCTAGTGGAGTTTCTGCCTCGTAATGAGACAATCAATGCAGCGTCTTATTGTGAGACATTGAACAATCTGCGTCGTGCAATCCAGAACAAAAGACGTGGCAAGTTGAGTAAGGGTATCGTTTTGCTGCATGACAATGCCCGTCCACATGTGGCTAATCGGACCAAAGATCTCATCAAATCTTTTAAATGGGAAACTCTAGATCATCCTCCATACTGCCCTGATCTGGCGCCCAGCGACTACCATTTGTTCCTGCACTTGAAGAAGCACCTGGGTGGTCAGCGTCTTCAAGACGATAACGAAGTCAAAACATTTGTGATACAGTGGTTAACAAGTCAGGCGGCAGAATTTTATGAGGAGGGTATTCAAAAACTGGTGCCACGTTATGACAAGTGCCTCAATATTCACGGAAATTATGTAGAAAAGTAGATTAAGGTACAGGCTTTCATGTAAAAATAAAATTATAGCGATATCTTTGCACGTCTTTTTTTAATTCCAAAACGGTACTTACTTAAAAAACATGCCGAGGCATGTTTTTTAAGTAAGTACCGTTTTGCGATTCCGCCGCCGCAGCGATACGGTCGGCGTTCCGCGCATGCGCGCTGGTAACCTACATCTCATGTCTACGCACTGACGCCATTACAGTCTGATTCTTCATTGTATACGTTGTTTACTGAGTGTTTAAGATGCCTCCGACAATCGTGAGTCCCGCCGATTGTGAAGTACGGGCTGTTATACGATTTCTTAGTGCTAAAGGCGTAAAACCGATCGATATTCATCGTGAGATCTGTGAAGTTTACGGACAAAACATTATGAGTGATGGAATGGTAAGGAAATGGGTGAGAGCATTTAAAGATGGCCGCACAAATGTGCATGATGAAGAACGGAGTGGGCGTCCTTCGGTCGTTAATGAAGATTTGGTGCAGAAAGTGGACGAAAAGGTGGGAGAAAACAGACGCTTTACAATTTCATCATTGTGCGACTGCTTTCCTCAATATTCTCGTAGTGTTTTGTATCGCATTGTGACCGAGAACTTGAATTACCGGAAATTGTGTTCACGTTGGGTTCCAAAAATGTTGACGGATTTGCACAAAACCCAACGTTTAGGCAGTGCATTGACTTTCCTTGAGCGGTACCACAATGAAGGTGAACATTTTTTTAGACCAAATTGTTACTGGTGACGAAACATGGGTGGCCTACGTCACACCAGAATCGAAACAACAATCCATGGAATGGCGACATTCATCATCACCCAAAAAAGTGAAGTTTAAGCAAACAATTTCTGCCCGCAAAATCATGTGCACAGTTTTTTGGGACAGAAAAGCAGTATTGCTAGTGGAGTTTCTGCCTCGTAATGAGACAATCAATGCAGCGTCTTATTGTGAGACATTGAACAATCTGCGTCGTGCAATCCAGAACAAAAGACGTGGCAAGTTGAGTAAGGGTATCGTTTTGCTGCATGACAATGCCCGTCCACATGTGGCTAATCGGACCAAAGATCTCATCAAATCTTTTAATGGGAAACTCTAGATCATCCTCCATACTGCCCTGATCTGGCGCCCAGCGACTACCATTTGTTCCTGCACTTGAAGAAGCACCTGGGTGGTCAGCGTCTTCAAGACGATAAACGAAGTCAAAACATTTGTGATACAGTGGTTAACAAGTCAGGCGGCAGAATTTTATGAGGAGGGTATTCAAAAACTGGTGCCACGTTATGACAAGTGCCTCAATATTCACGGAAATTATGTAGAAAAGTAGATTAAGGTACAGGCTTTCATGTAAAAATAAAATTATAGCGATATCTTTGCACGTCTTTTTTTAATTCCAAAACGGTACTTACTTAAAAAACATGCCGAGGCATGTTTTTTTAAGTAAGTACCGTTTTGCGATTCCGCCGCCGCAGCGATACGGTCGGCGTTCCGCGCATGCGCGCTGGTAACCTACATCTCATGTCTACGCACTGACGCCACTACAGTCTGATTCTTCATTGTATACGTTGTTTACTGAGTGTTTAAGATGCCTCCGACAATCGTGAGTCCCGCCGATTGTGAAGTACGGGCTGTTATACGATTTCTTAGTGCTAAAGGCGTAAAATCGATCGATATTCATCGTGAGATCTGTGAAGTTTACGGACAAAACATTATGAGTGATGGAATGGTAAGGAAATGGGTGAGAGCATTTAAAGATGGCCGCACAAATGTGCATGATGAAGAACGGAGTGGGCGTCCTTCGGTCGTTAATGAAGATTTGGTGCAGAAAGTGGACGAAAAGGTGAGAGAAAACAGACGCTTTACAATTTCATCATTGTGCGACTGCTTTCCTCAATATTCTCGTAGTGTTTTGTATCGCATTGTGACCGAGAACTTGAATTACCGGAAATTGTGTTCACGTTGGGTTCCAAAAATGTTGACGGATTTGCACAAAAACCCAACGTTTAGGCAGTGCATTGACTTTCCTTGAGCGGTACCACAATGAAGGTGAACATTTTTTTTAGGCCAAATTGTTACTGGTGACGAAACATGGGTGGCCTACGTCACACCAGAATCGAAACAACAATCCATGGAATGGCGACATTCATCATCACCCAAAAAAGTGAAGTTTAAGCAAACAATTTCTGCCCGCAAAATCATGTGCACAGTTTTTTTGGGACAGAAAAAAAAAAAAACAGGAGTATTGCTAGTGGAGTTTCTGCCTCGTAATGAGACAATCAATGCAGCGTCTTATTGTGAGACATTGAACAATCTGCGTCGTGCAATCCAGAACAAAAGACGTGGCAAGTTGAGTAAGGGTATCGTTTTGCTGCATGACAATGCCCGTCCACATGTGGCTAATCGGACCAAAAGATCTCATTCAAATCTTTTAAATGGGAAACTCTAGATCATCCTCCATACAGCCCTGATCTGGCGCCCAGCGACTATCATTTTGTTCCTGCTACTTGAAGAAGCACCTGGGTGGTCAGCGTCTTCAAGACGATAAACGAAGTCAAAACATTTGTGATACAGTGGTTAACAAGTCAGGCGGCAGAATTTTATGAGGAGGGAGGGTATTCAAAAACTGGTGCCACGTTATGACAAGTGCCTCAATATTCACGGAAATTATGTAGAAAAGTAGATTAAGGTACAGGCTTTCATGTAAAAATAAAATTATAGCGATATCTTTGCACGTCTTTTTTGTAATTCCAAAACGGTACTTACTTAAAAAACATGCCGAGGCATGTTTTTTAAGTAAGTACCGTTTTGCGATTCCGCCACGCAGCGATACGGTCGGCGTTCCGCGCATGCGCGCTGGTAACCTACATCTCATGTCTACGCACTGACGCCATTAACAGTCTGATTCTTCTGATTCGTTGTTACTGAGTGTTTAAGATGCCTCCGACAATCGTGAGTCCCGCCGATTGTGAAGTTACGGGCTGTTATACGATTTCTTAGTGCTAAAGGGCGTAAAACCGATCGATATTCATCGTGAGATCTGTGAAGTTTTACGGACAAAACATTATGAGTGATGGAATGGTAAGGAAATGGGTGAGAGCATTTAAAGATGGCCGCACAAATGTGCATGATGAAGAACGGAGTGGGCGTCCTTCGGTCGTTAATGAAGATTTGGTGCAGAAAGTGGACGAAAAGGTGAGAGAAAACAGACGCTTTACAATTTCATCATTGTGCGACTGCTTTTTTTTTTTTCCTCAATATTCTCGTAGTGTTTTGTATCGCATTGTGACCGAGAACTTGAATTACCGGAAATTGTGTTCACGTTGGGTTCCAAAAATGTTGGACGGATTTGCACAAAACCCAACGTTTAGGCAGTGCATTGACTTTCCTTGAGCGGTACCACAATGAAGGTGAACATTTTTTAGACCAAATTGTTACTGGTGACGAAACATGGGTGGCCTACGTCA